>JAQJVL010000045.1:565492-907386 GCA_035578905.1 Stictocephala bisonia | reverse complement strand
CAATATCATTGTACATGTGTGGGTGGGTGGGTGGGTTTATACCACTGTACTGTATGTGTGAACGGATGGGTCAGTACCACCGTACATGTATGGGTGGACAGGTGTGTCCATACCACCGTAGTGTATGGGTGGGCGGGTGGGTCAATACCACTGTACTGTATGGGTGGGCGGGTCGGTCAATACCACTGTACTGTATGGGTGGGCGGGTGGGTCAATATCATTGTACATGTGTGGGTGGGTGGGTGGGTTAATACCACTGTACTGTATGGGTGGGCGGTTGGGTCAGTACCACCATACATGTATGGGTGGGCGGATGGGTCAGTACCATTGCACGTGTATGGGTGGGTCAGTACCACTGTACGTGTATGGGTGGGGGGGGTGGGTTAGTACCACTGTACTGTATGGGTGGGCGGGTGGGTCAATACCACTGTACTGTATGGGTGGGCGGGTGGGTTAGTACCACTGTACTGTATGGGTGTGCGGGTGGGTCAATACCACTGTACTGTATGGGTGGGCGGGTGGGTTAGTACCACTGTACTGTATGGGTGGGCGGGTGGGTCAATACCACTGTACTGTATGGGTGGGCGGGTTGGTACTTATTCAGGCATTGGCATGATAAATTGGCATGATATCTCTTATTGGTTACCAGTAAGATCTCAAACTTATGACATAACTAGTCACAATAACTGGTGAGTAAATTTTTTATCTGCCTTAAAACATCTTTAAATTGGGGATTTTTAGTAAGCAGTTTAAAACTTTATTTAACCATGATATTCAGTTAATTAACACCATAAACATATGCGTCTCGCGAAGAATCATTCCCACATACATACTATAATCTATGTGGGAATTATTTCCATAGTAAACTTGCTTTGTGTTATTGTACTAATAATAATTATTAATGGAATAATAAACACTTCTGTCTTTTTTAATAACTTTAAAATTAAGTGTAATTTTACTGGTGTTCCCTTTTCTAACTTTTTACTTACCCTTGTAAACCTTTGTGGTTTACTTAACCAATTTATTAATAACCTAACTCGCCTTAACTATAACAAACAAATTATTAGTAACTCTGATTATTAAAATTAACAGTAAGTATGAGTAAGATGGTTGAATCAACAGTAAGTATTAGTAAGATGGTTGAAACAACAGGAAGTATGAGTAAGATGGTTAAAACAACAGGAAGTATGAGAAAGATGGTTGAAACAACAGTAAGTATGAGTAAGATGGTTGAAACAACAGGAAGTATTAGTAAGATGGTTTAAACAACAGTAAGTATGAGTAAGATGGTTGAAACAACAGTAAGTATGAGTAAGATGGTTGAAACAACAGTAAGTATGAGTAAGATGGTTGAAACAACAGGAAGTATTAGTAAGATGGTTTAAACAACAGTAATTATTAGTAAGATGGTTGAAACAACAGTAAGTATGAGTAAGATGGTTGAAACAACAGTAAGTATGAGTAAGATGGTTGAAACAACAGGAAGTATTAGTAAGATGGTTTAAACAACAGTAAGTATGATTAAGGTTGAAACAACAGGAAGTATGAGTAAGATGGTTGAAATAACAGGAAGTATGAATAAGATGGTTGAAACAACAGGAAGTACGGTAAAGGAAATGGAGTAGGTAAAATGTGAGTAGGCCATCCTGAGAGCATTAACTCAGGAAGGAAGGCTCAGCAGAGTATTCAATAAAACGTCACATGCAAAATGAACTAAAGAAATTGAAACTCGCCAAAAATTAGGCCGATGAATGTTGATGAGGTGGAGAATCAGCAGAAGTGCGGTAGACGGCTCCGCCCCTCTCGAAACGTACGGGCCTATAGGATGATCCGCAAAAGGACCACCGATAGTAATTGGTGATATCAGAAAATGGATGCGTGTCCAGCGAGTGACAGGGGGTGAGATACTAGAGAAAGAGTTTGGAAGAGAAAGGGGTCTGAGGAGAGATCTGGAAGCGATTGCCTGGAGGTCCAACTACCTAAGCATCATCAAACCGCCCTGCACCGTAAACACGAGACGAGCCAGAAGAGTACGGAGCCACGGTCTAAACCCCCTACCAGATCGAACCCCGGACTTCACGAGCGGCCAAACTGAACCAGAGGGACGAGAGACAAGCA
Source organism: Stictocephala bisonia (assembly GCA_035578905.1). Lineage (NCBI taxonomy): Eukaryota > Metazoa > Arthropoda > Insecta > Hemiptera > Membracidae > Stictocephala > Stictocephala bisonia. The sequence goes on along the minus strand of JAQJVL010000045.1, from coordinate 905,268 downwards.
GCCTATCCTGAGGACCAGAGAAGTGAACTCAAAGGACTGCGAGTGATTCCAGACTCGAACAGCCCACCTGACCCTGATGGACGAGTGGACGCCGGATCCACTACGGCCCCATAGAAACCATAGACATAGGGGTATGTCCCCCAGGGGAATGTCAAATTTTGTTAACGCCTCCAGGGTTTAAGGGGATTAAGGATTGGCAGAAGGAAATAAATTAGGAGGTGCGTTCAATATACGTCTAACTTACACCAAAGCGTAAGCCGACAGGCTTTACATTGCCAGAATAGGGAGCTGATAATAAACATAATTCGTTGATTTAGGAATTTTTATCTTGTATAATTTAATGTGTCAAGAATGCCATTTAAAATTGTAAATATATAAATGCGTAAATCTACGTAATTGATTAAAGTCCGTATAACTGTTTTGAATTTATATAAATATATAGTAAATGAGTAATTATTACGGTGGGTATACTAACCGTTCATGTTAGATAGTTCTTGTAGGGATATAAATAATAGTAACTAGGGTCAATTTAGTATAGCTAACAAGTGACTTGAAGGTAATTGTAAAATAATTAACTTCAATTGTAGGATTAATTGTGAAGGACGTCACAGTTGGTAAAGTCGGTAGTTGTTTGATTGCTAATTTTATTTGTAGTTAATTGATAGACAATTTCGTGAGTACGACTTGTTTGTAAAGACTTGTCCAATCTAAAATGTCACTTCTTTGTACCTTGCATATAATACTTGTTTTAATATGAATTCTTAAGTGACGTTTGTATAATTGAATAGAGTAATGTGAATTTAGTGTTGGAGTTAGAACGCTTGTTGTAAAATAATATTGGCGGGTTGAACCTTGAAGTTTAACTCTGATATTTGAAGTTATTTGATTACTGGACTCTGTATATTGAATCCAATGTTAGTAGTAGTACGTAAAATTTGATTGAGGATTTCTGATACGGAATAATTGTACTGTATATTACTATATGAGAAGGATGTGCTAAAGGAGGTGTCTATATACATAATCCAATCTGACTTTTTAACCAGTATACACGGGAAATTTGTTTTATTGTAAAATTTATATTAATTCATATTAAATGAAGTTCAAAAATATTTTCTTGGCTCTTGGCTATTTGAGAGAATCTAGTATTTTTTCAAAATGTAACTATACTATGCAAAATACATTTAATTTAATAAAACAATAACTAGCAACTAAACATAGTGTGATATCAACTTATTAATCTATTTATAAAACTAGCAATAATAAATATTTCGTTCTTGTATTTTACCAAAGCAGTAATGACAAATGTGACATTTATGCCAACTGTTAGTTATAATTTTGTTTAAAATTATTAACTGAGAGATCCTATTGTTAAATACTCATTGATAATATGAATGATTATTATTCATTCATTATTTATTATTTAGACGCCAATTTTAGAGATAACAAGGGGTGAATGTCTGAGTGTCATTATTGTTACTAGGGTCGACTGTTTCTTATAAAGAGCCATTTATTAGATCAAAGCTCCAGTATCCAGGGTGACTAAGGAACGTACAGCTTTATGTGGAATTCAAACCACGCAGTATTGGTCAGATGTCCATCCATCTGAAAAGCCTGATATTAAGCTTTCTTCCCTACACAACACACGGACTCTGACTACCACCCAACAATAACTCCCCAGACTTCTCTAGTAGTGTCTTCGTCGATGGCAACCATTGAGTGGACGCTGTGTCAATATTAAGAGGACCGAGCATTGAATCTATCACCGGACGCATTCCGTTATATGCCCCCCCAAATACAATTATGTTAGGTTAGGGTGGGTGGGTAGGTAGGTACGTAGGTTAGGTTAGGTTAGATGATTACAGCTGTATGAAATATAGTCTCTATTTGGGAGGGGGGGCATATAACGGAATATGGACCCCTATCGCCTAAGAACTCCTCAACATTTCATTCCCAAGTAGCTGGGTTACAGCACTGCACATCTTGTACACCTAACATCTAGCAGTAGGGAGTCAGCAGGGGTGAAAATATTGTTAATTTGATGATCAAATGATCTTTGAATGCCCAACATATAAAATAGTATATATATGGCAGTAGCCACTGTCCGGATTGTTTTTGTAGGGGACAGCACTGAGTATTAGGCTTGTCAAATAGCTGAAAATAAGACTAATACCACATGGTTCTAATTCCACGTAAAGAAGAAGGTCCCATAGTTGCCCTGGCTATTGGTCTATTAACAAATGAACCTTTCTGAGCACAAGTAACATGACCACACAGGTCATCCACACTCATGTGAACATTCATATTAGCCTTAAAATATGCACAAAAGTTGTGTCGGCGTCTTTTATCTAAGAGAATCCAAGAAAATCTGAAATCTGAGTAAGAATAAAACTGAAAACCAAGTGTACTTTAAACATTTATCCTTTATAGAAATGTCTTACATTGTAGCGCGTTTCTTATTCCACTCATTACAGCTTTGGGACTATTAACAAATTTCAGACTCAAACCTTGATTGGTTACTCTGACGTCATGCAGCGACCTTCGCCGTCCTTCCGTCGCTAACGTCAACAACCCGTTCTTTACGACCTCCTCAACGACCTTATTAGACGCAATTATTATACGTCACATAAAGTTGTTCCTAACCTAACCTAACCTAACTTAACCTAACCTAACCTAACCTAACCAAGTCTTCTCCCTCACGACAAGAAGGACAAGCTTATTTTCACTAATTTAACTAGGGTTACTTACCCAATACCGTCAACGATTCTAGTGATGCTTAGTAATTGTTGATTACTATAGTTTCGACCTCATTGGGTCATTATCAAATCATACCAAGTCATTGTATGATTTGATAATGACCCAATGAGGTCGAAACTATAGTAATCAACAATTACTAAGCATCACTAGAATCGTTGACGGTATTGGGTAAGTAACCCTAGTTAAATTAGTTACTAAAACGATTCTGGAGGCAAAAAATATGAATAACTTATTTTCACGAACACGTTTGGCTTAAAATTATTTTTCTTAAATAAATTGCGCAGAATTAATTCGTCAGGACTTTAACAGTTAATATACCAGGCTTTGAATGATTCATTGTAACGAAAAACCTGGTCTGATGGAGGTAGACGTGTTTGCCGAAATTGATCACCGTGTTTTTTTTAACATTTTATACTTTATTGTGTGACGTTCACTTGTATTTCTACGAACACGTTATTTGCTAATTAAGGAAATATTTTACAATAATTACAAAAACTATAGTTTATAGTTAAGTTTAACTTGTACACGTTTATTTTAGAGGTGAACTTTGCAACTTTGAATCTTAAGGTGTTGGTGTTTTACAAAGACGGAATGAGTTAAAGTAAACCCCTTTTTGCTCTTTCTGTATATAAAGTTATAAATTCAATTTAATATATAGGCGAAACGAGATAGATGAAACTTGTATAAACATGTTTTAGTTATAAAGTACTAAAAACTGTTTAAAATATATTTTAATTAAACTATGGATTATTTTATTTTAGAAGAAGCTTTGTTATACTTCAAAGAACCCAAGAATGATTGTGCAACTTGTATCTGGGTCGGTCCTCATCCAATTTTCGTGCTTACTCAACCTGAGGATATTCAAGTAAGTGTTTGTCAGTTCAGCCACTAAAACTGTCAACTTTGATACTATTTTTCCTACGGTATGATTTGTAAAATTATACTACTTTATAGCATGTTATGTAGTCTTACTATCATATAAAAATCTAATTGTGTCTGTCTGTGTTGTTACTCAATCACGCAAAAACTATTAGACTCATTCACCTGAAATTTTGCATGGACATTCTTAACGTCTATGATGAACACATAGGTTTATCTTTATTTTGAAATTCCATCAGAGCACCACACCAGGGGCTCTGAGATGTATCAATGCAAGCTCTAATGCAATACCGATTTGACAGTCAATTGTTTACTAGCAGAGTACTCGTCCTTCGTACGGGGTTTACGTTGATTTACATTGTGCTTATTGCATTCATTAACACAATAAACAGAGGTCGCATCCAATAAATAGGTCAATGTTTGTCGAGTAGTTATTTCTCCAGTTTGCCATGCGCACGTAAAGGCCAGCACCTTGTCAGTCATTTCCTTATTCCCGCCAAATACTCAAGGATATATTTAGTAATTATTACCACGGACAGTGGTATTGACCCACCCGCCTGCCCATACATGTACAGTAGCATTGACCAACCCACCCGCCCATACACGTACAGTGGTATTGACCCACCCACCTGCCCGTACACGTACAGTGCCATTGACCCACCCGCCCACCCATACACGTACAGTGGTCTTGACCCACCCACCCACCCATACACGTACAGTGGCATTGACCCACCCACCTGCCCATACACGAACAGTGCCATTGACCCACTCGCCCACCCATACACGTATAGTGGTCTTGACCCATAATAACACTGTACGTGTATGGGTAGGCGGGTGGGTCAATACCACTGTACGTGTATGGGCGGGTGGGTGGGTCAGTACCACTGTACGTGTATGGGCGGGCGGGTTTGTCAAATCAAATCAAATCGTTTATTGTTCATTGACATTTAACAATGTTTGGAACATAGTCAATCAGTGTTTTTTAAGGTCTAAAATGATTTAAAATACAATGATATATATAAGAACATTATTAAATATAACAGTCATACCTATCAGTGAAAATCATTGATTGCTTAAGAACTCGTCTATTGAATAATAAGCCTTGTCTAAAAGATATTGTTTTAACCTGTTTTTGAAAACCCTCTCACTATCACTTTTTCTAATATTATCTGGGATGCTGCCAAATATGACCGGGCCAAGATATGCAGATGATTTCTGAAATATGGCTTTATGATGAAGAGGTATGATACAATTATTTTTATTTCTTGTATTGTAGGGATGACTATGGGTAGGGAAAAGATATTGATTTTTAAAAACAAACAGAGCATAAGTGTAAATGAATAAGGATGGAAGGTTAAAATAGACTGATCACGGAACACCTGCCTTTGACAACTGACATGGTTTGTCAACACCACTGTACGTGTATGGGCGGGTGTCTTGGTCAATCACTGTTCGTGTATGGGTGGGCGGGTGGGTCAATACCACTGTATGTGTATGGGCGGGCGGGTGGGTCAATACTACTGTACGTGTATGGGTGGGCGGGTGGGTTTTAATCTACTACCCTTAAGGCGTTCGCTGTATCCATTTGAAAGCGACCTCTGTATATTTTTGCTTACCCAGCAACAATATGTTACAGCGTTTGTCGTAAACACTGTACGAGTGTTTTTTTCTTTTTTCCTCAATAACTTTTTAATATAAAAATTTTGACAAAACTTATTAAAACATATTTATTTTTGTAATCTGTTCAATTACTACGAGATATACGCCGTTCTTTTTTATTTAATTTTCTTCGTGTCTTTACATTGCAGGCAGTTATTTCAGAAACAAAGAGTACCAAGAGTGGGCAGTACGATCTACTGAAGTTCGTCTTGGGAGAAGGTTTACTTACAGCAACAGGTAAATGAGTTTTGAAATACGGATATATAACTTTTTTTAGTAAAGTACGGAATTTCAAATATTAATAAGTAGACAAACGTATATTTTTTATTTAAATATAAGAAAATAAAAGATAGACTATGATAATTTGTTCGATAATGGTACATTTTTTAATGTACGGTTAAGTAAACATACGTCAGGAAGGATTAATATTAACTACAATAGTATTTAGCGGCAAAACAATCTACCGTAGATATATTAACTCACATAAATATAAACATATAATGTTAGTAAATTTTAAACGTAAATATTTATGTTTTAACATTGTAATAACATTCATTATTATTTTATTGCTAAACGTCCTAAATATAACAATTATGTTCATAATAAATGTTTTCCTGGGTATTGTAAATTTAAAAACTGTATCATGAAAATCCTTCTTTTGATAAAATATTTGACAGAAATAAAATTATTAGTAATTAGTTAACCAAAAATTAAAAAAAAATATATATATGTAACTAATATAATGATTAAGTACTGAATAAACTATCGTTTTGTGCAGATTATAAAGTGATAAATTGACTTTTTCAAACTTAAGTTTCTGTAAGAGTCATTTAATATAATAGTTTAAGTGTACTGTATAAATTACTCTAATTCAATATATTTATTTTGTAATTTTTCTTCTGACACAGAAGATTTCTCAGCCGATCTTCTTTCACATCTTCCTTTAGTAAATCCGTTGATTTTTAAAGGTTCTATGAAACCAGTTTAAAGCCCGAATATCGAAGGCTTCAGCCAGCCCTATCTTCCCCATGCTATTTTGTCTTATTTTTCCGATCGATTTAGAGAGACTTAAACATTTCTTTACTGTTAAGTTGATAGAATTAAAACAAAATATTTAGTTAAATTTAGATTTATTAGTGTAATCATATTCAATGGCAAACAAAACAAGTACAATTTTAGTATTCCCACTTTTATACTGACTTGTGGAATACAATTTCCACAAGTCAGTATACAACCTACCAACTAAATAGTAGTTCTCTACCGGAATATTTAATGTAAATACCAAGTACAAGTAAAGACTTGGTAGGATTAGGTAGTAAGAACTGCAACCCTTCTGCGACGTCTTGTTGCTACTGGGTCCAGTCATTTATAGGGCGGAAAGATAATCATCCCCTTCTTGCATTGCCATCCGGACCAGATCAAGAAATAAGGATAACCAACTATAGATAGGTCATTTAGATTGCGACCTACTGAATGCACCGGTGCGAGAGAGATGCACTGAGTGGTTGAAGTGAGATAGAGAACTACTCTTCCAGAACTGTGTCATTTCATTAAAAAATTGTCATCCCAAGTAAGAAAATGGCAGTCCGCGTGCTGGCAGTGAAGTAACAAGCCACGCCTACTACGTCATTAGCAGCAGTGTACATTGGCTGGTTCGATTAACCCTAACGAATCGAGCTTAGAACAATTAAATAGTTATCTAGTATTCAAATTAATTAATTAATAATAACAATTGCACTATGAATAATAATGTAAACAGTGAATACGAATTAAAACAAAATTGTACAGTTCGTAACAGTTATTTTTAAACTAGACACTGTTGGTTGAAGGTAGAAATTAGTCGCGCCTTTGATGTACGCCGATTGAGTATATCTGCACAACTATGCAGGTTTTACGTCATTGTTAAAATTACACATTTTATATAATTATGACTTATTTTGTTTACTGATATTTCAGATGATATTCATGCAATAACTCGACGCTACATCAACCCTCTCTTCCAACCACGTAACTTACAACATCTCATGCCAACCTTCAACGAGTCCAGTCGTCATTTTGTCCACAGCCTGTCTGAACATGTCGGTCGAGGGATTGTAGACGTGGAGCCTTCTGCCTCCAAAACTGCATTAAGGAATATTGCTTGTAAGTGATAAAGTTCGTTCTAAATATAGTATAGAAAAAAATTAATTCTTTTAACCAACGATCACATATTAATGCAAACCTCTGTACTTGTTTTTCACAGTCATAAACTTTGAAATAATGACACATGGCTTCACGTTTCCTCCTTTAGTGTATATTATTGTTCATAATATCATTTATATATAATTTTTACTTGTAAAAATTGACTTGTGCACTTGTCAAAAAAACCGTAGCACCTATTAATAGCCTGTAATAATTTACCTGTACTACACATCATGTTAGATAAATGGATAATTAGTTGCCTTAATAAATATGAATAGATTGCAAATAGGTAATGAAAGACGTTTGGCTATAGAATCTTAGAAATTATAAGTACTGACAAAGTAAAATATCGATGCAATATATATTAAAGAAAAAACGAATTATTAACTATGTCAGGTTAGCACACAGACAATCCAACTTACTTTGACTGTTTTTTTCAGCTAAACGAAACATCGAAATTATAACAAATGACTAAGAGAAGAGTGATATTATTATAATCACAAATTGAAATAAGAATTAATGTAACAATTGTAAATAAATACCCAACAGATATTTACAGCTTTAAAATGTTATTTTGAAAAAGATTACATGTTTCTTTGTGATTTCCCCGAGTCTGAAAATGGTAGACTTAGTTTACTTATATCGATTACCATAATAATAATAACATAATTATGGTAACAATAATGTTTTTACTTTTTTGTTTATTTCGTAAACAATTTTTCATTTGAGATTGAATTATTGTTAAACTGAAAAACTTACATACTAAATTTTAAAAGTATATCAAGAATTTAAATTTTTAAACACGAAAATAAACGGTTTCCAGTTTGGAAAATCTTGAATTTCCAGTCAGACTTTATTTCCAAAGTAGGTTTATGATTGCGTAAAATGCACAGTAGAATAGTAGTTAGTGAGGATTTCGAAATCACTTTAACTCCTTTCGCCATAGAGAATAAATGAGCAGATGTAGCATCCAATAGTGCATTAAATGTGTGTTGAGTGATTATTTCTCCAATGTGACGCATGGCAGGGCCAGTACCTTGTCAGTCCCTCCCTTATCCTCCAAATCCACAAGGATAAAAATTGTAAATGTTACTATAGATATTTATTGGTTGAAATCATTTATAACGACCACTAAGGCGTTCACGGTGGCTATAAGAAAGCGGCCTTTGTTTTTTTTTCTCCCTTATTTTGCACACTAGTTTCTCGTGATATGTGACTAGATATGAGTATTAAAACCTGACTGTGGCTGTTACAGGTGTTATATTCGGAGCTGAAATAAAAATAAAAATGAACTCAGAGGAATTTGAGGGGCTACAAAACCTCGGGCCAAGGTGAGGTCAGCTATATCGTTAAGAACTTTATTGGAGAAAAATACAATTGTTAAACAATAAGTTTTATACTATACATGAATGTTGTTGGGAATACCTTCATAAAAGGATAATTCTCTGGACAAACACTAATCTGTGTTGTTTGTTAAATAATGTATGTATACACTTTTTTAATTGTAGTCTATTACTCTTATTATGCTCGGAGCAATAAGGAGAAACATTGCAACGAAGATGATGAAGAGTTCCTTCCGTTATCCTCAGAGTTTCTTAGCAGAACTAAAACTTAAAAAATACGAGCTGGTCCCAAGAAGTATAAACCTTCCATAGTTGAGACGACTACGGCGTGGTTTCTGGTCTTGGTAGAAGGGTGAACGTGGATATAAACAATCGCTAATAACCTATTTAAAAAAATTCCGACGCCATTTGGAAGCTTGAGTGCTTTACGGTACAAAGCAAATCAACATTTCATTTGAATTATGTTTTCATAAGTTAGAAAATGTATTAAAAAATATTCTTTGCAAAAATTTAAACTAACGATTGTTGTGCAACAAATATTGGCTCCAAAACTTTTTTTAGCAAATTTTCACATTTCGATTTGTTACGCCCTTATTTACACTTTTTCGACAGTTGCAAACCAACATTATTGGTCCTTGAGTCATTCTGGACATATTTCCAAAGAATCTATTTGTCCCCTCAAAATGGCCTTTCCAAAACAGATCCTGCCTGGACTAGAATCAGTACGCCACTGGTAATACGATTGGAGGTATTCCGATAACTCCGCTGAGACTTTCCAAATGGAGTTACTTTCATGGATAGTCTTAAGATCCCCAGAATTTGATGGGCTAGATGATCGTCTGAATCTAGAAATAAAAGAACATGTATTTTCTATACTATTTAAATAAACTATTCTATTGTCTTACTTTGTTTACAGAATTGGAAGAATATTTTTTAAACGCTTGACTAAACTATGGTTGTGGTCGGATTGCGTTTTCAAATTCCTTTTAAGAAAACAGATTGAAGACATTCATCACAACTGGAAACAGTTCGCTGAGGGCCCACTCAAGGTAAGTTAAGTCTGTTATATGAGAAACAATAATCACTACTAATTATTTTTTGATATGAGACGCCGTCACAACTGTGTGCGTATTTTACGGTATGAATGATTACATGAGTATAGGATGAATGTGGGTGACCCCTGTAGTCTTGCTACTAACTCAGTTAAACTTATGCTCAGAACGGGTCATTTATTAATAGACCAATAGCCAAGATAATTAAGGACCTACATTTTTACGTGGAATCCCAACCATGTAGTATTGGTCTGATTTTCAGCTAATTGACAAGCCTGATACTCGTTTTCTCCTACACAGGATTCGAACAATGACTACCACCCAAAATGGATAACCCAGACTTCCCTAGTTGTGTCCACGTCAGTAGCAACCATTGAGCGGACACCATGTCAGTATTAAGGGAATGGGGCATAGAAACTAACGCCAACTATCTCCACAACACTTGGTCCCCAAGTAGCTGGGTTAGGTTAGGTTAGGTTAGGTTAGGTTAGGTTAGGTTAGTTTAGGTTAGGTTAGGTTAGGTTAGGTTAGGTTAGGTTAGTTTAGGTTAGGTTAGTTTAGGTTAGGTTAGTTTAGGTTAGGTTAGGTTAGGTTAGGTTAGGGTAGGTTAGGTTAGGTTAGGTTAGGTTAGGTTAGGTTAGTTTAGGTTAGGTTAGGTTACAGCACTGCGCTACTAATGCTGACTAAATAATGTGTAATACATATTCTTACATTCTTACATATATGAGACGCCGACACAACGTTGTTAGTACTTTAAGGCGAATATGAATGGTTATATGAGTGTAGAATGAGTGTGAATGAGTGTAGTCTGGTTACTAACTGAGTTCAACTGTTCCTCAGAAAGGGTAATTTATTAATAGCCCAACAGCCAGGGCAACTAAGGGACCTACAGCATTACGTGGAATCCAAACCTCGTAGTGCTGGTCTGATTTTCAGCTAATTGACAAGCCTGATACTCAGTTATCTCCCTCACACAACATCCGTACAATGATTACCACCCAACATGGACACCCTAGACTTATCTAGTAGTGTCCACGCCGATAGCAACCATTAAGCGGACGCCATGTCGGTATTAAGAAGACCGAGCATCCAACCTATCGCCTACAATCTCCCAAACACTTTGTCCCCAAGTAGCTGGGTTACAGCACTGCGCCACCAGTGCCGACCGTGCTTATCAGTATATTAACAAACAAATACTAATGAAACCTTCTATCACTGTTATTTCTAAGATATTCAGTCCGGCTTTCTGTGTAGCTCATTTTAAATCATCTCGTTTCTGGTTTAAAAAAAGAGCTTCACTTAAGAAGCAGGGTATTGATCTTGAAAAGAAAATTATGTAGTATCACTTTTCTGTTTAAAATTGTTGTACACAGATTAATAACACGTAACTTGACTGTTTTTGCGTTACGTTTCATCAGTACAGATAGACAGCGGCTACTAGCTGGCACTGTACTGCAACAAACTGATTTAAAAATGATACAAAAACCTAAAATGATTATCCGGAATGTAGTTCCAATAAAATCGCAACTTTAACCTGCAACTACGATCAAATGACTGTAATACTACGTCTCTTCTTTGATTAAAATGATAATTTTTAATACATTAAGTACCTAATGGGTGTTTCTTCTCAAATGGTTTTTATGTATTGAATGAATGGACTAGTTCGTCATTTATATAGCTGGTTCTATAACATCCTTACCTATTTATGTACAAAAATAAAACTGCAGTTTAAAAGTTACTCCATGATTTTAAATGTTTTTAATCATCATATTAAAGTTACTACATAAATTTAAATAAGACACACACACACACACACACACACACACACACACACACACACACACACACACACACACACACACACACACACACACACACACACACACACACACACACACACACACACACACACACACACACACACACACACACACGCACGCACGCACGCACACGCGCGCGCGCACACACACACACACACACACACAGTACTAGTGATCGTTAAACAACACAAATTTAGTACATTATAAGCACAAAATGCACAAATATACCACATACGAGTACAAAATGCACGAATATTATGGTGATCGATTTCGGTTAACCACGCTCACCTTCCTCAGACCAGAGGGATTCACAAAAGAATGGAAAATGGTGTTCAGCAACTCAATTTATAGGCCTACGACCACGTGACCATAGTGGCTGGAAATGGCAAAATGGCGGCTGCTGTGATATTATTGGCTAATTTCTATTGGCTGTTACTTATGTTCTTTTAAGGGTCACGTGGTCGTAGGCTTATAAATTGAGTTGTTGAACACCATTTTCCATTCTTTTGTGGATCCCTCTGGTCTGAAGAAGATGAGTGTGCTTCATCGAAACAGATCATCATAATATCTGAGCATTTTGTACTTGTATTGTAATATATTTGTGCATTTTGTGCTTACATTGTAATAAATTTGTGTTGTGTGACGTTCACTTGTACTTTATGTGTACCAACACGTATATGTTAATTAAAAAACTAATTTTAAATAAGATCAGTTTAAAGAGAAGGGGGTTGGTGGTTAAAGTGTTAACTGATGTACGGCAGAACTGATGACGTGATGAGTGGTAGCTGATGGTCGAAAGAACAGATGATCGGGAAATCTGATGACGTGATGAGCTATAACTGATGTTCGGGAGAACAGATGACGTGATAAGTGGTAGCTGATGGTCGAAATAACTGATGAGGCGATGAGTGTAACTGTTGTATGAAAGAACTGATGACGCGATTAGGGGTTACTGAATATTTCAACCAGAGTATGTACAAGTAAGGCTGTTTAACCAACTTTAACAGTGAATGAAATATTATAACTAATATTGTTTATTTGTGTATAGATCATTGAGCGTAGGGCGAAGCTACCTGGACGAAAGTACAGCTATGATCTTGGATTTCAGTATACACTAAATGATGAAGGTAACGAGCTCAAATATAGTAAATAATTAGTAAATAAATATAATAATATATTAAATAAATAAATATTGCGTATATTTATTTAATATATATATATATAAATTTTTTTCTTCTCAAGGAGGGGCCGATCGCCTTTCAACCTTACTCTACCTATTCTCATCTAACGAAAGCTATTCTTGCTTTAGATTAGAAATGTAAAGCTGTAGGCAGCACTGGGCGGCTGAGTGAACATCAAGGATAAATGGCTCCTCAGTTTTAGTGAATTTTTTAATGTTATAATTGTTTGTTACTGTGTAAAAGTGTTTAAATATGTGACTTAACATTCAAGAATTTAATAATTAACAAAAACCCACGATAGGGAAATTGAATTTAAGCTGGAATCTGCTATTGAAGACGAGCTTCTGGATCTTAACCTGTTGCATCTTAACCTCCGCTTCTCAGCGTCTATATCTACTAGCTTCAACTACATCAGTCTCCAAGAATTCTTGTCAACGTAATTTCTCCTGTCCACAATAATCCTTTTTGCAGAATGTCCTGTTTTTCCTTTTTACTAACTTTCATCCTCTCAAACAAATGTTAACCATATATCCAATCCTGTCTGGCCTGAATCGACGCGAACGTGAAGTGCAAATTCTCTAAATTGCTAATTGGCGATCACAACACATTTTTCAGTTTTCTTTAAATTATGTAATTGAATTTCATCCCAATTATTAATTGTTTTCAAATTAAAATTAGGTTAATCATGCTTTAATTAAAATCAGAGCAGTCCAGAAGAAGCATATTACAAGGTCAGTAACTAGTATTAACTCTTGACTTAGCTATAGTAAGCCATTAGGCTAGGCTATTTTACGCTAGCCCGTTTTGAACAAACATGACGATCACAAGTCCAGCGAATTGTGCAAAATGTGATAAGATTATTGACGATGAAAAACAAGAGAGCATAGCTTGTAGTGCCTGTGAAAAGTGGTTCCATGGAAAACAGCCTTGTAGTATGAAGAAGGAAATTTTTAACATTGTAAAAAACGATGCCAACTTTGTCTGGGTATGCAAGGCTTGCCTGAGCCGCATCAAACATGGGACTACACCTAAAGACTTTGACATCCCGTATGATGTACTTAAACAGGAGGTAAACGAACTTAAAAAAATCCATGCTAGGCTTAGAGATGAACTTGATCAGGCTAGGGATCAACTTAGCCTTAAGGAAATAGAGGTTATTAATCTTAAGTCTCAATTTCAACTTAAAACCCTTGAGAGGGAGGACAAATGGTGCCAGGTTGGAGGAACTTTCCCGGTAACAGGTGGCAGCAAAATGAAAGCTGCCACTCCAAGTCTTCGAATCACAAATCGATTCGAGGTTTTGGGGGGCTGTATGAATGTTTCAGATGGGGAGGAAAGTATGAGAGGTGAGAGTATGTTGAGTGGGAATGGAGGCGTAACAACGCCTAGGCTACCCAAGAAGACTGACAGGAAGAGGTCAAGTAGGCCAACAATTTATTTTGAGGCTGACAGTAACGGTCGGGGGATTCAATGGTCCCTTACTAACGCTATGTCCAAAATCGAAAAGTTTGAAATCCTTGATGCATCAGTGACGGCTAGACCAGGTGCCCCTTTGGAAGTAGTGGCTAAGAAGGCTTGGGAGAATTACAATGATATGAATGATGACGATTGGATGGTTTTGTTGGGCGGTGCAAATGGGATAACAGATTGTAAGAAATGTAGTATGAATGATGGAGTGAATGAGATTGAGAAACTGGCTCTTGATTGCAAAAGGAATAATAAAAACTTAATATTAGTTGAAACTCCCTTCAGGTACAGTCCTAAAGACCCAAACCCAACAAAAACTAATCGTAAAATAAGCAAACTTAACTGCAAAATAAAATATGTTAGTGACAGACTAGGCCTCCCTTACATTAAAATTAATAGCTCGCTAACTACTAACAACTATGATGAAGATGGGGTTCACTTGAACAAATCTGGTAGGGAGGTGTTGGTTAACCGTATCATTAGTACCATAAAATTCAGGCCTAACCACCTTAACAAGCCACAACATTTTTTAGAGTAGGCCTAGACCTAGGGCTTGAACAAGTTGAGAGTCTAAAAACTATTAGAGTAATTCATCTAAATCTTGAAAGAAGTACAATTAGTAAAAAACCATCAATAGATCTTTTTTTAGAAGAAACAAACCCAGACTTTTTCCTGGCCTCAGAACATGGTCTAGATGAAATTGGTATTGAAAATGTTGTATTTTCAGGTTTTACACTGGTGAGCTCATTTTGCAGGAAATCAATCAAGTGGGGGGGAATAGCCATTTATAAAAACAATTCTATCCAGATTGAAACACAAGAGTGTAATTCCTCTAGTAAATTTTGCAAAGAACAAGTTTTTGAGATCACTTCTGTTAAAATAATGGTAAATACTAAGGAAATTCATTTGGCAGCCTGCTACAGAAGTCCAGAACCTGCGCATGAAAATGAATTCATGGGGTTATTCGGAGACTGGCTGGAGACCACCTTGGGTACGGGCGGCACTAGTGGTTCGGGATCTAAACATTGACTCTGGTGATCAGACGGGGTGCGATTATTTGAGGGTCTACCTGAAGCTTTGAATTAGGACCTACAATTTAGTATCCCAACTGTATAGGTTTGATACACAGCTATTGACAATGAACTCTTTCACCACATCAGGAATATGATCAATGTAAGCCTAACTTGATAACCCCTTTGATGTACCACGTCATCTATGCAAATTAGTGACATCAGTATTAGGAATGCTAGAACTAACCAACAAATTAAAATATGGTCAAGTAGCTTTAGAGATATGGTTCAAGTATTAGATGCAGGTTAGGTTAGTTAGTTAGGTTAGTAGTTAGGAGATATGGTTAGTGTTGTTTATGGATTAGTGTTGGTGCAAATATGGTAATTTTATGTTACTTGGTAGGTGGTTTTATTTATGTTTCCATGCCATAATCTACTAAATAAGAACATATTCTTACATTCTACATAATAACGCCGACACAACGTGTGTTACTTAGGGACAATATAATGTTTAATGGTAAATGTTAGGGAGGCTTTACTAAGCTGAAGGTCAATGTTCTCAAGTAAATAAAGCAAGATACAATCATTAAAAGGGATAAGCATTAGTGAAAAACTTTTAAGAATCAGAGTCATAGATTTTTCAAATGAAACTAATATCTCCCAATCACACAACATCCTTTCCAAACACTGGGAACCGACTTATATAGGAAATAGAACCATTAAACACGCCAATGAAAAGAAGGAAGCGGTCAACCTTGCTACATCTCCCAAATAGCTTTTACCAATGTATGTTACAGCATGCATCCCGGCCAGACGTAGCTAATCAGTTTTAATCAAATTTTTTTGAACCTCTAATCATAGATTTAATATATCTAAAGATATTTCAGGTTATCCCCTTCTGTGTAGTCATTTCTTGTTTTGGTTTAAGAGCTTCACTTACATTATTACTTTGGAAAATGTGCAGTATACTTTTCGTTAAAATTGCAAGTCATAAACGAACTTACTGTTTTTGTGTTTTCATCATAAATATGACAGGTACTAGCGGGCACAGGAACTTGCACACGTTTAAAGTACAATTGTATATCAATGTTAGTTCCATAAACGGAATTTTCCTCGTGAAATGTAAGTTACTATTTGTTAGATTTGTTTACATAAGAAATGGTGTTGATCCTCAAAGTTTTTATGTATGAAAATACTATTGTCATTTGATTAGCGGTATAACAACTATTATTGAAAAATAAATGAGTTTTGAATTACTCCTTTAAGATTTTTTATCTATAGGTAATGTTACTCTATTTAAAAATCAACTTCAGAAAAAAACACACAATCTACTAAATAGCCATTCAACACTAAACCCTCCCCACAGACACAAGATAGATCGCATGACAAAAAGCGGAAACAACGTCGTGGTGTTTTGCTGGATTTGCGAAAGCATTCACGACTGCGTTGACGCATCGACTAACTATGACAAACATCAGTACATCGGAGGTAATGTGTGAAATGTGATATCGTTTATACAGCAAAATTATACAATAAACACAATAATGCACAAATCTATCCAGGTCAGTAGTACAATAAATGCAAGAATATTATGTATCATGTGGTGATACCACGGTCCATTTCTCAGGGCCAAATTCTCTTTTATAATATGTAAACGATTATTTCAGCAACATTATGCATACCCGGATAGTCTGGTAATGGCGAGATAATGCACTCTTTTCTAAGGTAAAATATTCTAATTGGCGATGTTACTATTTCATTTTGAAGTCACTGTCGTATTTATTGAGTTGTTGACAATTTTCATTTTTTGGTGATCCTATGTTTGGAAATTTTTCAAACAGATCTCAGATTTACATTTCGTACTGTATTAATTATATTTGTGCTTTTAGTGATTCATGAAAATTGTTGGGAGTCAATTATGTACTTTCTTGGAGTACCATACTCACATATTTGGTGGATTAAAAACTATTTGAATGCAGTTCTAAAGAGCAAGGGTTTGTTAATGTTAACTAAGGGCAGACTGATGCACGTATAGGGTAACTAATTATGCAAACTGATTACGTTGTGATGGTAATCTGATTACCAATATACGATGACTTGGGGTTAACTGTGTCCGAGAAAAATCTTGAAAGTGATCTTATGTCGAAAAACGAGACAATTGAGACGCGATAGCTGACTGAGGGTACGGGAGACGTGCGGAAATTGCTTTCGAATAAATTGAGGCCGTGACTGACTGTTTATCAAAATGAATACGATTATTATGATATTCAACAATATGAATGAAGGTTAAATCAATCTTACAAATTATTATAACAATAATGTTTATATTTTTATGAATCATTAGCTAAGTGCGAACTAACCTGGAGTAAAGGTAGCAGTATATCTATTTTACAGTATAACTAAATATGAAGGTAATGGCTCAATTTTCAATCTATTAAATTAAAGTATAACTAATTTTTAATAGAAAATATTGCGTTATTATGCTTACCTTACTTAGTCATCATTTTTTTGTCTCCTCAAGGAAGAGGACGACGCCTGTGAACCATATACCAGACTATCCCTGATCGTAAGAAAGCAGTCCTTGCTTTAGATTAGAAATGTAAAGCTGTAGGCGTTTTAATGGATTTGCAGAAAGCGTTCAACTGTTTGGATCACTCACTAATCTTTTATAGACTATAACCTCGGAGTATGATGAGTGCCTCCAGATGGGATTAAATCGTTTCTAATATTAAGAAAGCAAAGAGTACAAATAAAAAATGAAAGTTCAAATAATATAGAGTTAAATTTTGGAATACCCCAAGGCACTGTCTTGAGACCAACATTTTTTTTTTTTTTTATACAAACAGTATAACTGCTTCACTAAAAAACTTAAATATAACAATGTATGTGGATGATATGGTGGTTCTTTTGAAAAACAATATTTTGCTGAATTAGAAATAGATAGTTATCTACATCTTACTAACATATTCCAATATTTAAATAATAATAATTTACATTTAAATCCAAATAAAACCAGTTTTATATATTTTACAAACCACAGAAATGTTGCTGATAATCCATTAATCATGGTGAATGACTGAGCTTCCATTTCAAACTGAAACGAAATTTCTTGGCCTAACGTTCGATCAAAATTTCAGGTGGAATCCTTAAATTGACAGCATTTGTTAAAAATTATCGTCGCAATTATTTTATTGTGTAGATTTTCTGAATTAAATAACATTTTTATTGTGAGACTTATCTACAGCTCACTTATAGAATCTAGATTGAGATACGGTATAATACTATGGGGATCTGCATCCCGTACTGCTTTATTGAGAGTTTTTCGTTTACAGAAGACAGCAATCCGTATAATAGAGCTGGTGTGAATAGAAGAACTTCATGTAAAGACATTTTCAAATAATTTCAAATTTCAACTTTATTACCTCTGTGTGTATATATATATATATATATATATGAAATCTTAATATTCTACAAACTTAAATTGGTAAATTTTTAAACCTATTCAAATACGCATATAGCCTATATAATATAAGTTATTGTGATCAACACAGGCTAATCACAAGGGAAGTTCTAATCAAACTTCCCATAGATTAGAACTAACTAACAGCTTCTCTTCCCCAAAATATGGGGCCAAAATTATTTAACAAACTGCCAATTAATATAAAATCACAACAAAACTTTAAGATATTTAAGGCCTCCCTGAAACACTTTTTATTGGATGGAGCTTTTTACTCTGTAGAGGAATTCTTAATAGTTGAATAGTAAGGATTAAGAATAAAGACGACATTTATTTTTAGCCATGCAATATATTTGACATATATTTGACCTTTGTAATACAATTGTAAAAATTGTCTATTACAAATAAATATTTTGATTTTGATTATCTAATTCAGTAATAGTCAATTACTCATTTTAAAGTGTTCAATTACGTAAAAAAATTAAAATAAAAAAAAACAATATATATAATATCAGCCAAATGTAATTCATACGTATGATCACTGACTAAATACATAGGTTGGGTGAGAACGCTTGTATAACCTACATCTGTTACAATTTGTGAAAATCTTACTCGGGTCTAATTTAATTTATGGGAGAAATAATTCAATAAAAACACTGACATGTATAAACAATTTTTCTTAGTTTTCTAATGATATATTGCTCTGAATGATTTTGTTAAGTAAAATGTTAATAAACAAGTAAATAAATCTTAAAATAGTGGAAGCTTTGAGTGCATTATAGGATATGATTTGACTAAATTAAATAGCCTTATAAACAGAAACTCCAGTGGCATAAGACATTGTTAAATAGCCTTATAAACAGAAACTCCAGTGGCATAAGACATTGTTAAATAGCCTTATAAACAGAAACTCCAGTGGCATAAGACATTGTTAAATAGCCTTATAAACAGAAACTCCAGTGGCATAAGACATTGTTAAATAGCCTTATAAACAGAAACTCCAGTGGCATAAGACATTGTTAAAATAGCCTTATAAACAGAAACTCCAGTGGCATAAGACATTGTTAAAAACATCAACAAATCTGAAATCACAAAGTACCGTATTTGTTGTTTTACAGAAAAAGTGCCTAAGAACTTGACACTCCCAGACACGTTTAGAGTGCTTCAAGAAGATCATCCTGGTTTTCCTGACGAACATCTCCGACATGAAATGATCACTCTAGTTATGGCGGTGAGTTTATTTTATTTATTTATTTCCCACGGTATAACCATTTTGCAAATTACATTACTTAAGATGACTAACAATAGCAAATGCTCATAAAAATAGTACGGTATGAAAAATCTAATTCAACAACTAAACATGCCTGTGACATAATAAATGAATAGGCATAACAAAGATATAACTAAAACAATGTGAAACATAAGAAAATTGGTATCAATAACAATAGTGGAATAATTAGTAATAATATAACAAGTAATAAAAAAAAATAATGCATAAACGACAACAATAACAATAACAGTGATAACAATAATAAACTAAATCAACAAAGATAACAATGGAATAATGGAGTAACTATTAATATAATACTGTGTAGGACTCGACAAGCTCACTCTGACTCAAATGTCTCCAGCCTCACTGTCAACACAGCACGTCTCAAAGCTCCCAGTCTATTGCAGAAAAAGTCAACTCTACTGCACACCTCGTTGTCAAGCCGAAGTATTCTTGGGACAGAGCTGAACTGCAGATAGTTGCGGTTTAAGTGGCCTAGCTCGAACACGCGGCGCGACCTTGTGGCAGAAGGGAGACGAAATGCAATTCGCTCCAAGAGAGGGGGGCAGACTACCACAAAGTTGAGAATCTTGTAAAGAAAGACAACATCTAAAACCTCGCTTCTAACGACCAGTGGATGTAGCCGGAGCAAGTTCAGATGCCTATCAGGCTCTCTCCCAATCCAAATACCTAAGGAATTTATTTTTCAGTCTGTCAAATACGGACTGCAGTCTGTCAATGAGGCCCAGTTGGTAAGGAGACCAAACAACTGAAGCGTATCCGAGCAGCTAGAGGACAAGTGACTTGTAGAGTAGTACAAGAGCATTGGAGCTAAGGCCGTGTTTAGCAGTGCTCATAATCAGCCCCATCATACTAGACGCTCGGCAGTATAATTGGTCAATATGGAGACTGTAGCCAAAGGAGGAGTCGAGAACTATTCCAAGATCTTTGATGGATGCACAATGATCAAGAAGCTTGTCATCAAGGGAGTAGTTAAAACCAATTGTGGAAGTGGTTCTCTTGAATGTCATTAGCTTGGTCTTGCTGGCATTAATGGACACTCGTTGCACTGACACCATTTCGATACATAGTTAAGACCTTGCTGAAGATTTTCGCAGTCTGCGCTGGAGGATACTTCAAGAAAAAGTTTTATGTCGTCAGCAAACAGTAAGAAAGGAACTTTGGTTACCTCCTTTTTGTCATTAATAAATATAGAATACAAAAGTGGGCCAAGGTGGGAGTCCTGAGGCACACCATAAGACGAGACAAAGGCGTCAGAAGTTTGATTAGCAAAGCGAACCGCCAGCTTACGGTCGGAAAGATAGCTACAGAACCATGCCAGCATAGTTCCCAAGACACCATAACCCTCTAGTTTATTAAGTAGCTGATTGTGGCTGATCCTGTCAAAAGCCTTGCTAAAATCGATGTAAACAGCAGTTATTGTTCATAATCTTTTATTATTATTATTATTATTATTAAGGTGGTTCGGCCGGCTTTAGGGACAACTGAATTCCACTCGAAGCGCTGATTGTACGTCTGACCGCGATCTACTCATATACAGACACTCGACCCCTCTCCCTCCCCTGAGATGGGTGGGGTCAGGGATAATTGCAGGAAGTCGTTGAAGTGCGATCCTGCCGGTTCAAGTGCTGTGTCTCGCTGTACGTGTGCGTAGCGATTGGATTGTAATATAACATGCGGGTAAAAGTACAACCACAAGTTTAGTATATAAAGTTAGTCAATTTTGTAAATTGTGTGATATTAAAAAGCATAAGATGCCAAATATGGTATGGTATTTCTCGTCGTAATAAAATAAAAGCAAACATATAACATTAATTATTTAAAATCAAATTTACTAATTTGTAGTAAAATTACGTAATTTAAAATAACAGATGAGCAAACGTATGTTTAACAGTCCAGTTCTGTGAGGGTATGTTTTTTAAATTTTGAAATAGTCGGGAAAATAGTTTCTTAATTTTCTATGTACCGAGTAAGCCCGAATTCGCATCTTTGAGGTCATGTATTTATAATTATAGACATAATTTTAATTAAAGATCTACTGGGGAGGCGTTTAATAGCTGATATAATAATTTCATTGAAATCGAAAAAAAATCGAACATATTTTACTAAACAGCCTTAACATATTACCCTTACGGGACCACACGATGTATAGTTAACGCTGTAATAAATACATGTATAGACGGGCGGTTGGGGGAGTATAGTGAAGTGGTCTACGGAGAAGTTACCGGTGAGTGGTTCGTTGTGGGGATCAACGAAGGAGCAGTGCGGTACTTGTGGACGACTTCTGAAGGGACACTGAAGAAACTGTGAGTGAACTGTTAGCATTGGACTGTAGGTAGTAGGGAATCTAGTAGAGTCACTTTATAGTTAGTAATTGTAAATAATAGTAGAGAATCTAGGAAAGCCACTTTATAGAGCTAGGAATTGTAATTAAAAGAAGGGAATTTAGTAAAGTCACTTTGCAATTAGTAGTTGTAATTGATTGCCATTTATTGATGCCATCTAAGATTGTAAATATAAATTAGTTTAATTGTAACAGTAGGCCTAATAGTAAATAGTACTTTTCACAATAGTTTAAAGTTAAGGAAATAATCCATTTAATTGTAATAAGTTAATTTTATAGATTTAATAAATTTAGTAATTGTTTAGTATAACGTGTTGCTTATTTGTAAAACCCACATAGCGATTAATTAATATCTACCTACCCACCCATACGTGTACGGTGGTATTTGTCTACCCATCTGTCCATAAACTATATATTTCTGGCTCATATAACTATACACTTCGGTCCATGAACTTACTAATGCTTTTCCTTTAATTTTCTTGTAATTCAGCTACACTAGCAATCAGAATTTAATACCAAAGGAAAGTTACACCCATTTTTAACTCTTCATTCTCCCATTCTTACGAAATACTTAAACATATTATTATAAAACTTAATTTTTACTTTCAATTGTATGCTCACCACCTCTATTTCACATCTATTATAACATTTATCACGAAACCTAACAGCTCTTGTTTTACTCTCTTTCTCATAATGTAGCTTAAATCATGTAAACCCTCCACAAGCGACTAACTTTTTCAACTTTAACTTGATCAAACACAGTAATATAGGAATAGACTGACGTTGCCAACCTTTATTCCGAAACGTTTTGACGTTGCGAACAAGTATTATACGTTTTGAGTAAATTTACCAAACGTTTACCTCTGCGACGACACAAAAAATTACAATCTTTGAAAAATCATTGAAACACATGTATTTTCTATTTTTGGGTAAGTAAAAAAAATACTATTGGATAGAGAAATTCCTGTTGAATATGAGTGTATATATCAGTTTGAAAATACTGATAGTTTACAAATATCATGCAATAGTTATTCCAACTCAATTCCACAATTACGCCAGCCATTCTGCATTAAATTTCGCAAGAAAAAATATAGGAAGAGATCACCTGCATGCAAAAGTCTACTGCCTGGAGATTCATTCATAATCGCAACGAGAAGGAGGTGTATGTGGCTGCTCCCTCTGGGCCGCATAGAAGGCCTAGTGGTAGGCCCAGCCCGTAGGTCCACCACTGCGTCCTCAGGCGACATCGAGGTGGAAAGCAATGAGTGACGATCCATCTCCTCTCCCGGGGAGGTATTGCTCATATTAAGGTATAACAGTATTGCTGACTACATATATAAATGCCTCACACTAATGGAATGACTAATTATTGAAAATTTAAAAGTATAAAGTACTCAAAGGTGGGTTTTTTACCTGAAATTTGCTATGAAAAGACTACAAGTGTTAGTTTAGTTCATGAATTAATTATTTTTTTATGACAAAAGGACACTTCAAAAAACGTTTAAGGTACTAGAGAATATTAAACAACAACTACCCTACTAAACCATTCTTTATGTTTACACTTCTTCAGCTACGTTTATTCCTGACTCTTACCTTTCCTTGTAATTCTCCGATCAGTATTTTATTTCGTTTTTATTATTATTATTATTGTTATTATTTTCTATCATCAAACAATATAAACCTTTTAATTCATTTCATAAATTCTACATTCCACCATTGAGGTTTCTCCGTCTAATGATGTGATCAAAGTGTTCGCTTGGCTTCCTCATGGTTACATTAATATTCCTACATTTATTAATAATCCTGTCATTACTTATTACGATAATATTCCTACACTACTGCTCTCTATTCTAATATTAATTTATTATTTAAATGTATTGGTTATACTACTTGATATTACCATTTTCCTAAATATTACATTTATAAATTACTGTTGTGTGTGAATATTCTCCCCACCTTACCAATTTCTCTCCACGCTAGAATGCAACATCGTAGGCCTCGCCAAAACTGTACGTCTTAAAATTATCTTAGACTAGGGGACACCCCTGCACGCTTCGCGTGCCAACCCCGACGCTCGCTACGCTCGATACACCTCGGCCTTCGGCCTCGGCATGTAACTATTCAATACAAAAATCGGTATATTAACTATACAACGTAAAATAACAATATTACATTTCGGTACAGTATCTCACTCACACTAATTGCTTTGCCACCTATTTAGCCTATTTCAAGAGTGTTCATTTCATTTATTTTTGTTTAACAGCTGAAGATTAATCTCATAGTAAAATATTAAATAGTATAATGTCAAACATTCAAAATAGACATGTTTATTTATTTACAAAACAGCTGTTATTAATTTACTAAAATCAACCCAATGTTATCCTTATGGACCAATCTTTTAAGGGTGCTTTATACCCCTTAGGAGTACTTTATCAAGATGAAAATACTTTAGTTGTCCTACTTAAGTTCTAAAGAAACAGTGTACAAAATTTCAGCTCTCTACCTACATGGGAAGTTGGAGAATTAGTGATGAGTGAGTCAATCAGTGAGGGCTTTGCCTTTTATATACGGGGTGTCCCACGAAGAGGTTTACACGTTTGATTTTATATCATTTGCCCATTTTTCCACCGAACATTTTCAAACTCTACACAATTCATTAAATATAAGTTTTAAAAATATTCTGTTAAAATTACAGCTCTCTAGAAATTGTAGAAACAAAATGGTGGCATTTTGAAAACTATACATTGAAACAGTAAAAAACAGCGATTTTTGTTTTGTAAAATTATTTATTGTCATATTATAGATAAATGAGTCATTTAAATTAGAAAATTAGAACATAGCCAAACTTCCTTCTAAAGTTAGAACTGTAATCCAAAATTATTCGAACTGTAATCCATCCACAGCGACACACTGATAACAGCGCTTAAAAATGAATCGAAGCTCTTTCAAAGACATTCTGCGGTATCCGGAGACTTTCCTCTTCAGTTGATTGTTTTATTTCCTCATCATTATTGAAGCTACGGTATAAACTTGTTACTATTAAGTAACCCCACCGTAAGACATCACACACAGTTAAATCTGGGAATCGGGGTGGCCAATCTAAAAAATCACTTCCACGACCAATCCAATGGCCACGAAGGTTGTCATTTAATAATTGCTTGACAGGATTTGCAAATTGGGGAGGAGCACCATCTTGTTGGAAGATTGCTTGATCCGTTTCTGGAAATGTAAAATGAGGCAATACTTGTTCATTTAAAACCTGTGCATATCTATTCCCAGTTTTTGTACTGTCTGAAATGTCGTAAGATAGCGCGCCATTACAACTGACAGCTGCCCAAACAGTAATTCCTTTTGATTTTAGTTGACCCTGTTCAAGAATGTGTGGATTGGCGGTGTTGTAATAATTACAATTGTGTCTATTTACAACACCATTGCGGTAGAAAGTGGACTCGTCTGAAAAAACAATTATAGTTTGCCAATCAGGATCTAGCTCATGAAACTCAATTATACGAGAACAAAATTCCACTCTCCTGTCCGGATCATCTTCGAGAAGATTAAGGACTAGGTGAATTTTGTAAAATTAAATTTTTGATTTTCCTAATTAATCTCTGTACTATAGACTTTGGAACGCCAGTTTCAAGTTCAACCTTCCTCAGTGATTTCGGTTACCTGGAGAGCGGAGCATTGATGCGCATACCAGTACTTCTCTTTCCTCATTTGATTCTCTAGAGTAATTTTTTAGGATACTTCCAGTTTCTAGCAAAAGATTTTTCCACTTCCAAAGCATTTTTGGCTTACAAGGTGGTTCAACTCTGAGTAAACAACCAACGTTATTAAACAGCTGTTGCAACGCAGTAATAAAATCAGGTAATACAAGAAATGAATTTTTATAGGAAGCAAAATGGTAAATTTTCAAAATGCCACCATTTTGTTTCTACAGTTTCTAGAGAGCTGTAATTTTAACAGAATATTTTTAAAACATATTTAATGAATTGTGTAGAGTTTGAAAATGTTCGGTGGAAAAATGGGCAAATAATATAAAATCAAACGTGTAAGCCTCTTCGTGGGACAGTCTGTATATATAGATATTGATTAATTAATTTTTTCAAAACTCTTGTAGTTCTACTTCGTATGTATACTCTTATGTTTTAATATTATTCTAACAATAAATTATCATTTTTTATAAAATTTATAAAAACTGTTGTGGTTTTTTCAGGGTGCAGATACTACCAAAATCGCAATATCATCCTGTTTACTTGCCCTGGCTGACAACCCTGACGTCCAGGTACAGGACTGTATTTCATGTACTTATAGAAATTTTTTTATTTTTTAAATAAAATACAATTTCATAAAGTAAAAAAATACAGACTTGATCGTACATTTTGTAGTAGTTCACTTGCTAAAACTACATATATAGTATGACTTTGTTGAACGTTAAAATAACAGTTTCAAAATTTAAGTAAAATTGATTCATTGTGTTGTATTTAAGTTTGCCAATTTTCAAAATATCACAATCCTCCTTAATTTAATAAAAAATAGTCTAGTAATATTGACAATTGTCATAGATTATTTTAACTTTTTTTAACAATACACCTTATTAACTCCTCCAGCTGTGAAGTACTTTTAATTTATTTACACCGTGCTTCATGACCACGCTGGTTCCGTTGAGCCCAGTTGACCTAAGAGTTCCAGAATATACCTTTCGATCTAGAGATCCATTTGTTTGCTCATACTCTGGATTGTGTGATCCAGTGGTCAGATGTGCCAGTATCGCAAACAGGCATTATAATCTTGATTTTTTCCGATAACCATAATGGCCGGTTTCTAAGGATGCTGAAGGCAGCAAATAAAATTATTCAACTGTGTTACTAAACTCACTCAGCCAGTTAAGTCAGTTTGATAAATAAATGTAAGAAAAATCATGAATATGTTAGGTTTAAGGTCGTCCATCTGGTATAGGAAGGTAGTAAGTGGGCGAGATCTGTAGAACTGTATGTTCTACAATTCACGTGCAGTTGTATCGACCAACCCAAACACGTACAGTGTTGGGTGAAATAGGTCTCAAACATGCACCCATTTCTCAAGTGTTTCATGTTTGAGCCTCACGACTGTTTTGGACTATTGAGAGTTCAACTGCTCGGTGTCATAGCCCGTGGGTGAAAAATTAAAAAACATGTAGAAATTGTCATGTACTCAACAAATTCCACTTATTTATTTTTTACCTTAAATGTCTAAAAATTAAATTGACATATAATATATTTGGTTCGCGATTAATATACTTTCAATATAATGAATTTTTGTTTATATTCTATTTTCATCATTTACATTTAATGAAAACTTTTTTTAGAGAAAGAAAACTTCTACTTATACTTTCACTTTCTTGTAATACAGCCCGTTGGCTCTAATGTTCTTTTACTCTCAAATATTTTGATTAATAGTTAATGTTTTTGTTTAATTTAATACATATTTTCATCTGTACGAAAATATTGTGAAAATAATGTCTTTTCCCCCTAATAAATTTAAGTTGTTCTATATATTTGTAATACATAAGTAATTTTTCTACCTAAAATTGGCAAACTCCCTAAAATGATTTATCTTATATTTTTTAATTACAGTAATTATATTTTTTCGCAATTTCAAAGTATAAGGTAAAATTATTCATAATAAACAAATTTATGCCGTAGTAATGTTGTAAACGTAGTTAATTTTTACATTTTGTCATTTCACTATTTTATTTTACAATTCAGGAAAGGACCTTCCAAGAATTATCAAGGATCGTCGGTCCATCCCTTAGGGACGTAACAGTTCAGGACCTCCAGAACATGCCCTACCTGGACCAGGTCTATAAAGAAACACTTAGGAAGTTCTGCATCGTCCCATTTGTGATGAGGAAAGCCAAAGAAGATTTAAAACTACGTATGTTGAATGAACTTTTGATAAATATATTAAATAATAACCTGTTTCATTATTCATTATTCGACAGATAGTTCATTATTGGCTGTACATATTCTGATATTGCGCTGTCTATTGTAGGTGATTGCACTGTACCAGTAGGTGCTACACTTGTTATCAACTTAATTGGTCTTCATTGTAACCCCAACGAGTTCCCAGAGCCCGATAAATTTGACCCGGAGCGATTTTCCCCGGAGAAGGCCTCCAGCATGAAGAGGTTCACATACCTGCCTTTTAGCGGCGGATCTAGGAATTGTATAGGTATTTTTATCCAAAGTTGTTATGTCAACGTTTCATGTTCTTGTATTCAAAACAGTCAAAATGTCACTCTATTATGACATCAAAACCCAGCTATCTAACCAGTTCTGAAGTTTATGAGTTTGAAGTCGTGGGGTTTGTCCTAATTTAATTCTGCCTATAGCAGAAATTTTTCCACCATTAAGTCATGACCTTGATATTGATAAAGTTCTGAGTCAAATTGTGTAAATAACAAGATATTACCACAGTATAATATAAACACACAGTAGTGAAGCTCAGCCGTTCTACTTTCCAACCAAGCGACGCTAGCGATCCTAGCGGTGGTATAGCACACAACTGGCGCGGTAAGTGGAGAGATGTCGTAGCTCTGGTATACACCCACTAGGATCGCTAGCGTCGAGCAGTTGGTATTTTCCTCAAAAGTAAGCTTCGATACTGTGTGTTTATATTAAACTGGGGTATTTGGTACAAACCAAAAATTTATGTCATACGTAAAAGCCAAATAAAATGTTTTGGATCGTTTTAATGCATTAGCTATTATGTTTTTACTTTTTTAAACTTTAAATCAATAAATATTAGTACTAACTAATCAACATATTAACTTATTAATAGTCCAATATAGTCCAAAATATATTAATAATTATATTAATACTAACTTTTTTTGTGAATTGGATTTGCAAACTGAAAGAAGCGTGAGAGAAAACCATGACGTTATCAAAAATATAATTGAGCACAATATAAATTTTTTAAATCTGTTTAAAATCCTATATAATGTTATGGTACGGTTTTTGTATATGTATGGAATATTTCAAAACATCCTCCAAATATAGAAATTGTAAATAATTTGGTTACCGTTTCCAAATACAGGTGCCGCTAGTGATATTTTACTAGGCTTTTTTTATTAAGATCGAGAAAGTTACAACTGTTTCATGTAAGTAATTCATTTGATTAATATTTTTTGTTCATTGTATTTTTCAGGTTCACAATATGCAGGGATGCTGGTAAAGACAGTTGTAATCCACGTGCTGAGGCGGTACAGACTGACCACTTCCATGGACACAAACAACCTAACTTTTAGAATGGGAATAGGTCTTATATCCGCTAAAGGATACAAAATACAACTGCACGATAGATGTTGAGTGTTATATTTACATGGAATTGCACGTTGGTTGCACTCACACCAACAAAATGCAATGTGTAGTGCACAAATATATGACATATTTGCTGCGCTTTCGTGTAGATTACCTAATGATTATTATCATAAGACTACGCATTTTATATATAAAAATTAATGTTTAGGTATTTTAGTAAAATATAAATTCTTAAAATTGTTGACTTTACAGTCATATACGGAGTTGGGCAAAAATCTGGAATATAGTTATTAATTTAAAAACTATTGAAATAAGTTTGATAAAACTTTGTTGTCATGTAAGTGTCACTGTGTAGCCTCAGATTTGCAATTTTGTATTGTAAATTAAAGTCCTTCAAAATTATTTAAATAACTCGGTGTGGGCTTACATTTAAAGTTTTAAGACTTCCCTAACGGGCCATCCCCTGGATATGCGATAAACTAGTAAAATATGTCTAAATGTTAAATTTTAGTACACAACTAACAAGTAGAGACATGTCCAAAACTAAAAAAGTTTCATTAAATTTTTTATAGTAGTTTTTTAAAGCTAATTAATATTTTGCCCAAACCTGTATAATACATGAAATGTAAAACAAATCATCAGTAGATTTATTTTACTATAATTATACAAAAAACGTATATCTAGTTCGTTGCCAACTGTGTAGTTTAAAATTAATATGTGATCCTGTTATATAGTATACAATAACAAATATTTGACAGCATATTTTTAAGTTAAGCATAAAATATTTTACAATAAACAGTTTTGAACATTGTATAGTACATTTTCCATCCATCAATGTAATTATTTTATAGTATGCATATGTTTATAAAATGGAAGGTGTTTATTAAACCATTAATTATTTAGTCTTTTTAACGTATATTATTAAATGATCATATCTTTTTTTTCTTGTCTTCTTAAGGTTGTCTGCCTTAAGTTGATAGGACAAACAATTTTGTTTTGCCGGGGAAAATTACCTCTTCTTCCTATCCTAGGTAATGGAGGAGCATTATGTTTTTGTTTGTTTGTTTTATTTTATTTTATTTATTTATTTATTATTTTTTTTCAAGAGGGTCGGATAAGTTTCCAGCCTGGATAAATTTCAGTCATTGTAAAGGAGAATGAGTCAGTAATATATTA
The DNA here is from genome assembly GCA_035578905.1 of Stictocephala bisonia. NCBI lineage: Eukaryota > Metazoa > Arthropoda > Insecta > Hemiptera > Membracidae > Stictocephala > Stictocephala bisonia. The sequence continues at coordinate 874,353 of JAQJVL010000045.1, read as the reverse complement.
TTTCAAGATGCGTAGTCAGTCACTCTGAGTCATATATGGATGGGTGATTACCGTAAATGATACATATTTGAAAGATAATGGACAATCACTAACAGTCTTAGTAGTTTACTGGATGGGCGGGTGTTCACAGTCAGTTCTGTATAGTGGGCGGGTGTTCACAGTCAGTTCTGTATAGTGGGCGGGTGTTCACAGTCAGTTCTGTATAGTGGGTGGGTGTTCACAGTCAGTTCTGTATAGTGGGCGGGTGTTCACAGTCAGTTCTGTATAGTGGGCGGGTGCTCACAGTCAGTTCTGTATAGTGGGCGGGTGTTCACAGTCAGTTATGTATCACAGTCAGTTCTGTATAGTGGGCGGGTGTTCACAGTCAGTTATGTATAGTGGGCGGGTGTTCACAGTCAGTTCTGTATAGTGGGTGGGTGCTCACAGTCAGTTCTGTATAGTGGGTGGGTGTTCACAGTCAGTTCTGTATAGTGGGCGGGTGGCTCGATACCTTTACACTTGTATGTGTGTGTGTGGTAGAGTTAATACCACTGTGCGTGAATGGTTAAATGGTTGGGTCAATACTACCGTACGTGGGTGAGTGGGTCGATACCACCTATAATTATGGGACTTTTGGTGGGTCAAAATGTGTACGGGTGGGTGGATCAATGCCATTTACATATATGGGAAGATGGGTGGGTATATACCGTCTACGTCTAAGGGAGGATGGGAGTGTGGTCGGGTGTACATCATCTACGTGTACGAGAGGGAGGATGTGGCAATACCACTTACGTTTACGAGAGGGTTGGTGGGTCAAAACGTGTACGGGTGGGGGGTGGTCTATATCATTTACATCCGTGGGAGGATGGGTGAGTATATACCGTCTACGTCTGTGGGAGGGTTGTAGTTTGGCTAAGACTATCTACATATATGGGAGGGTGGGTGTGGCTATACCATCTACATCAATGGGAGGATAGGTGGGTCTATACCGTCTACGTCTATGGGAGGGTTGGAGTTTGGTTGGGCTATATCATCTACGTCTATGAGAGGGTTGGAGTTTGGTTGGGCTATATCATCTACGTCTATGAGATGGTGGGTGTGTACGTTTATTCATCACCACCGTACGTGTATGGGTGGGCGGGAGGATCATCTACATCAATGGGAGGATAGGTGGGTCTATACCGTCTACGTCTATGAGAGGGTTGGAGTTTGGTTGGGCTATATCATCTACGTCTATGAGATGGTGGGTGTGTACGTTTATTCATCACCACCGTACGTGTATGGGTGGGCGGGAGGATCATCTACATCAATGGGAGGATAGGTGGGTCTATACCGTCTACGTCTATGGGAGGGTTGGAGTTTGGTTGGGCTATATCATCTACGTCTATGAGATGGTGGGTGTGTACGTTTATTCATCACCACCGTACGTGTATGGGTGGGCGGGAGGATCATCTACATCAATGGGAGGATAGGTGGGTCTATACCGTCTACGTCTATGGGAGGGTTGGAGTTTGGTTGGGCTATATCATCTACGTCTATGAGATGGTGGGTGTGTACGTTTATTCATCACCACCGTACGTGTATGGGTGGGCGGGAGGATCATCTACATCAATGGGAGGATAGGTGGGTATATACCCTCTACGTCTATGAGAGGGTTGGAGTTTGGTTGGGCTATATCATCTACGTCTATGAGAAGGTGGGTGTGCCCATATCATCTACATCAATGGTTTTATCAATGGGTTTATACCGTCTACGTCTATGAAAGGGTGGATAGATCGATACCACTCCATCAGAAAGTCTTAAATCATCTGACATAGGGTTATTAACCATTGTAACTTTGCGTTAAGAATTTCAATTAGCCATGCCAGACTGAGCATAGCGAGTAGACATCTCAATGTCAAGTGTGACGTCATGTCACTGTAGACAAGTACGTTCCCATTACGTGTTTCTGTTAACAAATGCCGTCTGATGCAACAGACCGTTAGACTTTTATACATACTGTTCTTTTCTGTTAATACACATATATAGACATTTCCACAACATAAGAACTAACCTTAAGTAAAACTTGTGGCCCTTTCTATATAAATACTTCACGTGTAAATATTAGTTGCTTGAAAAGTATATGTTAGTGTTGGCTCGTTCATGTTTATAGATTTGAAGGCGATTTCCAAACTTTAGTGTTGAAAAAACAAGTTTCGACAACTGCCAATCTCCGTCCGTCCTCAGGTGTCACGAGGACCTTAACCTACATTTCATTAAAAACTTAATATTCAAAATTAAGTCAAATCACACCAGTATTATACAAACCTTAATTGTGTAGTAGTTATTTTTAAGCTATAAATCTACTCTTGGAGTTCTAGTATTTATTGAAATGTAGGTCAATGTAACTGGTACACCTTGAGGACGACAGACTTGTACCTTTCAAAACGTTGAGTTTGGTAGTTTTTCTGGTGTTAAGTCTATTCTCCTATATTTCTCGTGTTATATTCCTTAACATATTAGTAAAATCTCACTGTTTCACTGTAATGGCCCAATCAGTAGAACTGGTTTTGTTAACAGAACAGGTCAGCAATATTTGTAATCGTTAACACAAACGGTTATCTCTGTTTATATACAACATGCTAACCAATTACGTTAAACACAAGCTGTCGACTTCAACTAGGCAAGTCGAAAGGCGATCAAAGGCAGTTCTTATTCTGCCCCTAAACAATGTCATAACCAACCATAAATGGTAGATCGAACAATTTTATAACGAAGACTTTGACATTTATTACATAGTCGGCCCCAGTGGCGCAGTGTTGTAACCCAGCTACTTGGGGACAAAGTGTTGTGGAGATTATATTAGATATGTTATATGCTCAATCCTCTTAATACGAACATGGGTTCCGCTCAACGGTTGCCATCGACGTGAACACTACTAGAGAAGTCTGGGGTGTCCGTACTGGACACTACTCAGGGTCCTGATATTTGTAGGAAAGAGAATCAAGCTGATTATATTGCTTGTCAATTAGCTGAAAATGAGACCAATACTACGGTGTTCGGATTCCACGTAAATTTGTAGGTCTCTTAGTTGCTCAAGCTATTGTGCCATTAATAAATTATCTTTACTTAGCTAAGTTGAAGAATAATTATAATTCTTTAAAATATTTTTATGTGTCTAATTTCAATGAAGCCTTTGTTCGGTAAATACTGGCTGATATGGAAGACAGTGAGGTAACAGCGGTACAACTGAGTGCAAGTATTTTGTCTCGGCAGCACCACTTCTTTATTAGTTAGGAAAGGAGAAATTTATACATGTTCTAGATAGCAGTGTATACAGGGTGTTCCCAAAATAAGTTCCGAAACTCCGGTTATGATTCGTTGGATAAAAATAAGTAAATATGTTCCTATACATATAGGTCCGAATATGCTTCGTTTTCAATATGGCGGCCATTTTCGTATTTTCACTGAATTATTAGTAATTTCATAACCCCTTCCAATACTGTGCTCAAATTTGGTACGAAGGTATCTGTTCTGCTTTATTTAAGGATGTGATAATATAATTTTATTATATTTAATTTTTTTCAAAATGGTGGCACTTAAAAACTTTTAATTGTAAATTGCGCAAAAACGCGCAATCTTAGATAAAATGAACCGAATATAAAAAAGTTGCCAAGTGTAAAAACAAATTTAACAAGTTCCAATGGAATAAAATCAGTTCATAAATAAAGGAGTAACACCAATTTAAGCAATACGATGTATGCTCTGTTTCATTTTATTAGACATTAAATTGCTGGTGTTAAATGAATTTCATATCAGCTGATGAAGTAAATAGTGAACTGCTGATATTTTAGCATTTTCATTACAGATTAATCATTGTTGACGAATTAGATTATGATATGTTTTCAAATAAGTTAATTAGTTTCTTTGTGCTTAATAACCAGTAATGGAACAACAAATATTGTACTAGAACTCACAAAAACTATTCATGTATCATAATATAATTTGTCAACAATGAGTAATCTGTTTTGAAAAGTATAAAATATTAGCTGTTTAATATTTACTTCATCAGCTGATATGAAATACATTCAACACCAGCAGTTCAACGTCTAATGAAATGAAACAGAGCATACATCGTATAGCCTAAACTGGTGTTACTCCTTTATTTATGAACTGATTTCTTTTTTTATGAACTGATTTTATTCAATTGGATCTTGTTAGATTTTTCATTACATTTGCCAACTTTTTTATTTCCTGTGCATTTTTTCTAAGATTGCTCATTTTTGCGCAATCTACAATTAAAAGCTTTTAAGTGCCACCATTTTGAAAATATTGAATATAATAAAATTATATTATCACATCCTTAAATAAAGCAGAACAGGTACCTTCGTACCAAATTTGAGCACAGTATTGTAAGGGGTTATGAAATTACTAATAATTTAGTGAAAATATGAAAATGGCCGCCATATTGAAAACGAAGCTTATTCGGATCTATATGTATAGGAACATTTTTACTTATTTTACCAAACGAATCTTAATTTGAAGTTTCGGAATTTAATTTGGGAACACCCTGTAAAATTACATATATTGTAGTGATTGAGTATAAATAATTCATAAACTACAAATTTTAACAAACTCTGCTGTCATCAATAAATCGGAAATCACGCGATCATTCAATGAATGTTATTTAAGAACTATATTTTAGTAATAATAATAAGATAACCTATAAACAGTTGAAATAGGAAGTTATTTTAAATTCATATTGAACTGTTAACAAGTTCGTCTTAATATTTTTTTAATTTTTACAGTTCAGGGGATAAAGATCATGAATTTATAAATTTTTGAGTTGATATATATACGTATAGGGTAATCATAATTCAACCCTAAAATATAAGAAAACAACTATAATATTAAAATTCGTACGTCCACAAAAAAATATTTTGAATGACTAACATGCTTAATATTTGTTATTATTAAAGATATTCAATAATATGTTTTATTTAATGTTAAAAAAATTATATTTTTAAAATTAAATGTTATATCTACAGGATTATATAATACTATGATGTAAATTGTTGATATACGTTCTGTCAAATAAAATAACGCTTAATGTTTCTTGTTTTCAAATATTGCAAGAGGGTGGTTTTAGATGTCATGCAGGGATTTGGAATGTGTCGTGTCTTGTTCAGAGGGCGGAGAACGCCTTCCACTGGTGAACGCAATATGGCTACACCACTCATATTGCCTACCCACAAGACCTGACGGCGCTGACGTGTTTACACAGCCCATCTCATGTGGCCTGCAAGAGCCTTTGTCACAACTAAAGACCTGTAGTACGTAATCAATGGGACGCCATTCATCCCTGTGAGCTGTGAATAACTTACAATTTTTTACAGTGTTTCATGGACACACTGGTTTAGTATAGGCCTTCGGTCCGAGAGTTTCAGGATATACATTTCTCTCAAGAGATCCATTTGTTTCCGAATACTTTGGAATATGAGATCCAGTGGTCTAATGTGCTAAATTGCAAACAGGCTTCACACACAACCAAAATTTTTTCCATGACAATTATGGAAGGTTTGTTTTTGACACTTGTTTAACTTGTGTGTTGTCATAGCCATTAGGTGGATGGGATGTAGGGATGAATAAGAGCCATAAAAAAGGAAAAAATACTATAAACGATCTCATTGTTAAAATTAAAAAAAAAAAACAAGATTGTTTGTTATTCAATTCACTTTAGGTTTATTAAGTTGACTGCTGATCATATGTTGTTATATAGCAAAAAAAATTTTATACATTACCAATTTGGAATGACTTTTTAGTATTAAAATACTACATCATATGATATTTCTGGTGACGTGAAGTATCCACTGAAAGGTTAATAGAATAATCCTATAGGCTAAGGTAAATTTAAATCGGTTGAGGCATTAAAAAGTTGTGATGGGACAAACTGACATACTTACCCAGGCGTTGAAAACATAACTCCTTTGTTTGCCAGTCATTTAATATAATCCAATCACTTCCAAGTCTTCCTCCTAACAATAAATCCCTTCTGCGAGGTTTTTAACACTTTGTAATGTGTGAAATTATCATGTTAGAAATGGACAGATATGCTATCAATTAGTCTATTTCGGCACCAATAAGTTGACAATCATGGTGATTCCGGCACCTATGAGTAGACAATCATGGTGATTCCGGCACTAATGAGTTAACGACCATGATGATTCCGGCAACTATGAGTTAACGATCATGGTGATCCCGGTACCTATGAGTTGACAATCATGGTGATTCCGGCACCTATGAGTTGACAATCATGGTGATTTCGGCACCTATGAGTTGACAATCATGGTGATTTCGGCACCTATGAGTTGACGATCATGGTGATTCCGGCACCTATGAGTTGACGATCATGGTCATTCCGGCACCTGTGAGTTGACAAGCATGGTGATTCCGGCACCTATGAGTTGACAATCATGGTGATTCCGGCACTAATGAATTAACGACCATGATGATTCCGGCACCAATGAGTTAGTGATCATGATGGTTTCAGCACTAATGAGTTGACGATCATGGTGGCTTGTCTACATAGCAGTAACAATATTAACCGAGTCATTGATAGTCTCCATGGCAACTGCTACTCCATAAAGTTGTATTATTTGTTTTTTAAATGTCAGATTTAAAACAACAGATTGGTTTTTAAAATGTCTCTGTAACTACTTTTTTTGTAGTTTTACAATGATAGTATTTTGTTTACTACAAACCAACAAATCTATAAATAATCTATATACAAGGTTCAATGGCAACTGGCATTCCAATATCGGTCCAAATCTCGGTTTAGAATCTTTTGTACTATCTATTGATACATGTAACACAACAGATTGGTTTTGAACAAGTTTGCGTGCCCTTTTGTGTAATGTACAGTGATAATATTTCGATTTATTTGTAACATAACAAACAAACAAGCCGTTGTTCAAGTATAATGTGTAAATATGCCATTATCCATCACACCGTTCGTAGAGATATGGGCGAATATGTTATATGAATGAGTGAAGATGAATTAGTGTAGTCATTTTTACTAAAAAAGGTCGACTGTAATCAATAGCCCAATATCCGGGGTAACTAAGAGGCCTACAGCTTTACTTGCAGTCCGAAACACAAAGCATTGGTATGATTTTTAGCTAACTGCCAAGCCATATACTCAATTCCCTTACCTACTCAACATCCTGATGGTGGTGTGATCTCAAAAAAAATGTTGCTGCTATCTTCACTCACAAATTTATACTCCATACATTTGAAGAAGTTCACAACTAAAAAAATCTTGATCACAAGAGATCACAATCATGTAGAAACAACTCAATTAAGGAAAGTAAACAACACGGATAAGAAAGAACTGGTAATGCCAACCATAATAGTCGTGAGAACAGCTTTTTTGGGAAGCGTGAGGACTCCAAATACCCCGCAACCTCCGACGACCGATTGATTAAACTGCAACTTTCGTGCGTGTGGCACATTCATATCCTGAAACTACATAAGAATGAAAACATATTCTATGTATTAGTTGTAGTTTTGAAAGACAGAGTTTCTGACCTTGACGCATAGTTCATTAAAAGAGAATGAACTGATCCTAAAGTAAATAAAAACCTTTCTTCGTGGTCTTTCAGTTATTCACACAAAGTGTAGACATAACCTCTTTAAATGTAGCATGGCATTTAGTGGATACTGATAATCATCATGATGATCTATGACTAATAAATAGTATTTTTTTAATAGGGATAGAAAACAAAATGTGATGACCACAGTTATGAATGTGATGAATTCAGTTGTGTTTTAAATTTATAAGTTTTATTTGTTCCTGCAAATCTGTACTTTTCATGTGATGATAAAAGTGTCACTCATTCCAATAATTTCCAATTTCATCCGGAAACAAAACTTTACAAAGTATAGTCGTGAATTTGTTTGCTTTATAAAATTAAAAGAGGTGTGGTAATTTTGCTACGTTCTTGAAATACATTGATCCTAAATGCGTTCAGCTAAAAATGTGTTAATGTTATTTAAAGAACAAGGAAAATGAAAAAAGATAAATTGTTAGGAAAATTACGATAAAACACCCATAGCAACTATTTTTACTCCACCCACCCCTCATCAGTTTACATTCTTTTTAATGTGTTGATAAACAAACTTCCTAGTTATTACACTTTTAGGGCAGTTTTAATATTCTTTAGAGCATTTTAAAGTGATAAAAGGTGGATTAAATGTAGTAACAGAGGTAATTAGAGTAACCAATCACTTAGTTCCCATAGCAACCACCCTCTCCCCGCACCCTCCCCTTCTCTGTATATAGCTGTTATATTTAAATACACGAATATAACAACTGTAATCTCTATCACTTATTTCTCTATGGTATCGCGGTAACAAGACGGGGTCGTGAGGTATTCAGTGACAATATCATCGCCTTTCATCACATCAAATCCCATCAAAGCACTATTGTACTTTCCTCTTGACTATTAACACTAAATAGCATCCGCTCAATGGTTGCCATCGACTTGAAAACTACTGGAGAAGTTTGGAGTGTCCATGTTGTATGGTAGTCAAGCTTCAGAAGTTGTGTAGAGGAGAGAACTGAGTGTCAGACTCGTCGGTTAGCTGAAAATCAGACTAACACTACGTGGTTCAGATTCCACATAAATCTGTAGGTCCCTTAGTTGTCCTTGCAATTAGACTACAATTATAATAATCGAGCCAAATCAAACTCCGATAGTAACAATGACTACACTCGTTCATCTACACTAATCAGACTCGTCCATCCCTCATATTCACCCATATCTCTACGATCGGCGTCCTGGAAATGAATAATGAAAATAATTAACACTGGATCAATTTACATATTCATTTATAAATAGGTAATTATAGTTGTACTTTATAAAATTTAAGCGTATAAATCAATTGATTGATTGTATAATATTAAGTATAAAATAATCACTCCAAATAACCACCGAAGCAACCCCCTCCACAAGCCCATAAAACGTTCTGCACTGTGAATATTGAAGGAAGAAATACATCGATTATTATGGGTTTGAAAAACGTGATTTAATTAATGTAATTAATTTAAAAATAATGATACTTTAGAATCCTTTCCACTACTGATAGTAAAATACATATAATGACTAAAATATTTAGAGCAATCTTCTTGATCCAAAATTCAATAATAACTCATGGTTTATTTGTGTTTAGAATGTGTACAATTGGTGCATGAACTCATCAAAGCATTATTTATTTGCTACGTACTGGCAACCCTCTTTAGCATAGTTAGAAATCGGCGAAACTGCTAGAATGTAAAATCAACCAATATTACAGAGACCAATCACTTAGCCCCCGTGGAAACCATTGCCCTTTCTATAAAGTAAACTCAATTTTATTTTTTATTTTTTATACTGTAATAATTGAAAAATCTCCAAATCGGTGAAGAATTGAATGCATCTAATCTGCAATTTGTTGAGTATCGATTTTTCATAACTGTTAATGTTTGAGTTTGAAATTATTGATAATACTAAAATTGTTTGGTTAGCTTATGTTAGGATAGGTTAGGTTAGGTTTGGTTTGGTTTTGTTTGGTTTGGTTTGGTAAAATAAACAACTACAATTATAAACTGAGGTCGACTTCACTGAAAAGGCAAGTATTTAAATTTATTTTAGTCTGACATAATTTCATTACTTTTATTTATCTATTTTCCCTTGTTAGGGGGTCTAAGTTAAGGTTATAATAGTACTTAAGGATGACAGATGTGTTATACCTATTGACACGTTATGTATTTTTTGAACATTTTAAACGTTGAGCAGCTTTAATAAAATTGTCAATTATTATTAATAATAGATTTAGAGTGTAAATTAAATTCACCCAACACATTTAAGACAACCTTTTTATATCTCAATTCCATAATTTCTTTATCTTTGTATAAAGCATAAAAAAAACACACACACACACACACACACACACACACACACACACACACACACACACACACACACACACACACACACACACACACACACACACACACACTAAACCAACAAGTTATATATAACCTCCTTAATTGCAGTTGGAAAGCCACAATACGTTGATATACTGTATAACAAATTACCAGAGGTCTCCATGGCAACCAACCCTCTCTCCATCAACCCTCCTCAGTGTGTTTATGTTTCAGTGTTTATTGTGGTATGTGAAACACTCATCACATTGGAGTTGATGCAAGTAGTTTTAATCCACTTCCAATACAATGGGAAACCTATCAAAGTTGATTGGTTGTAACACCACTAACAAGTCCCTTTATAACACCCCTATTCTACACTAATCACTGGCTGAATTTATTTTCGCTGTAACTTTGAACACTGTTACTCGAAACAATAGAAAATATTTGAAGAGAAAAAAGATCATTTTAATCCCTTGATTGCAATTGGGGCAGCTATAATAGGTTGATAGAGTGTAGTAACAAATCACTTGAGGTTTCCATGGTAACCAACCCTTCCACACCGAACCCCTCTCAGTGTATCCGATGTTCACCGTGTATACATGAAGCACATAATCCACGTTTCTCACCATTTATATAATGGATTGTACTTTACTATGAAGATTTTATATTTTATCTACGTTATTCTAGTATATTATGTTTATAGACGAAGGACTTATTATTTGTACAAAACTGTTAACTTTTATTAGTAATATTAATAATTTACTGTGGTGAATTTAATATTTCTAACTGATTGTCAAACTATTTGATTTTGTAAACTTCTCTTTTAAATAATAATTTGATTTCCAAAACTTGATTTCCAAATGTGAGTAGTGTTGGTTAGTCATAGTATATTTGGTTTATTAGTGTTATTTGAATGTCCTACAAAGTTACTAATGATTTAACGCAACTAAATATTTATAGAATTATTTTATTAATTGCAGGATTTATCGTTTATACAAGGCGGATAAAATATGGAAACGTTTTCTCAACAACATTATTTTTGTCCAAAGATAATTTTACAATTTAATATTTTTAATAATTGTGTTCTATAAAGTATAATTTTTGATCAGAATGCTTGAATTGAAACAGTTAAATAGAGGAGAAATAATATTGTTCAAATTAGTTACTTTGAAATTCAAATTATCGATACTCTAGACAGAATAAACCTTTTAAAGTCCGGTTTGCGGTGATTAATTTCTCTTGAAGAAACCTTTCATTTGATACCAAACTCGACCTAGGGCTACGTTGAAGGTGTTCGTACAACTTCTCGTGGGCCGTCTCCCTGAAAATATTAAATGGTGTTAAAAAAAGTGTTCTTTGTAACCATGATGCTGTACAAGATTTAACTTTTACAAGCGAAGTCATACTCAAAAGTTATGAAAACATTTTCATTTTTTTCCACCTTGCATATTATTTGCTATTTTCAATAATAATTAAAAAAAACAATAAATAAACTGAATTATGTATTTTGGTAAATAGTATAAGCATTTATTATATTTACTATATTATAATGTAATATACTGTGCTATACTATACTAAGTGTATTTAAATAAACTATATCACAGTAATACAAAGGACGGTTGTCGAAATGTATTAATAATAAAATAATACATTCATGTGCAGTGTTCTTATTTATTATTTTAATTCACTCAATAGTTTATTTGTTGATGATGATTACTAAATGTATTTTTAAAACTTGTTACCAGTCTATACAGGGCTGGTCGTTTCTATAATTGAACAAGCCAGTTACTGAGTGGGGCAGCAAATAGAAGAAAACGGTAGAATTCTAATGAGTTTTACAAGAGTTAAAGCTAATTTAGAAGATGATTTAGAAAATATCGTTAAAAATACACTTTAATGGAAAATAAATTGAACATTGAATCTGAGCACCCTTTGCATTGTTGGAAAACTTCAATATAAATAAAGGAGAAAAGTAAAAACAATTAGACGTTTTTGGGAATATTTGAAAATATTATGGTATAAATCGGTGTTCTTTAAATATATATTTTAGAAAGATAGGTTTGAAGATACACAACTCTGTTTCAAGGATAGCTAGTTATAATTTGTGGTAGATGAAGAATTAAGTTATGAAAGACTTGGGGAAGTTTAAGCTGAGTGAACTATGAATAATTCACTGTAATATACTTCAAGTCTATAACATTTATGTTACATCCAACCCTGTTCTTATACTGTAAATGCTTTAAAGCATGTTATTGTTGAATTATTTTAATCAATTCAATACACAATACTTGAAGAATCTGCTAACCGTCTGTTAATTACCTAAGTAATTCATTTATTTAGTAATTTACTTGTTGAAGTATTCAAAAATTCGTTTACTTTGTATCACTTATTAAATATTATTTATTTTTAAGACGTGGCAAAGCACGCTTGCATTATGTTTAATCAGAGATTTAATTTATTTTGAATCAATACTAAAATATACATTAAACAAGCATTTAATATAGATTGTTAAAAAGTATTAAGTATAGAATAATTATATACGTTGCACTCATTATGAATTGTCCATGTATAGTTATTTCACAATGAAGTATTGACAATTGTAAATAAATATTGTTTGTACTTTTATAGTACTTAATTATGGACATGTTAATAACATACAGTAAAATAGGTATAATAAAGCTATAGCAACTGTAATCGAGATAAAATTACTTGGAACGCGAAAATAAAGATCCGCCAACTGCATTCACCGACTATTGCAAAATATATGAGAGCCTGAACTAAACGCTTTGGCTTAGCACTGTTTCTACTGCACGTCACAGTGCTTCGTGACTCCAATAGTTTGTGTTGGTTTCCCCCAAAGCAAATGTTTACTTACTATGGAGGTATCCACAACTTTTCTAAAACTATTTTCTACTTAATTTACTACTTGATGTCATGTGATGATGATATCAACGTCTCTCCTTATGTTGCTACCCAGGGATTGTTTTATATTTATGAAATCGAATAATTTGTGGCTTTCTAATGGATATTATTATATAACCCCATTTTTATGACATCTTTTGTTTTATACATCCAACAGTTTTGTTTACGAATTCTCTGGAGAAATGTGTTGCTGTAAGCTATTGCTACAGACCTCACCAATCACAATTATCGAGAACGCCCCCTGTCTGTGCGACCGGGTAGTGCAGGCACTTCAGGTTGTGCGGCTAATCCAGAAGCACTTAGATGGTGTGAGAACGGCCTCTACGTGGAGCCAGGAGATTCTACCATGTTGTTTGGATGGATCTAATTCACATTTCCAAAATCGGATTGCAGCGGCGCCTTTTACAAAAACACGGAATTTTTAAATTCATATTACTTCAAATGTAAGTTTTATTCCACTTTTAATGCTTTTGAAATTAATAATTTATCATTTAAAAATAATTATGATGAGTTATTTTAAAAGGCCTCCGTGTTATTTAATATCCAAGTTAGTACTACAAGTATGGAATCGTGTATACAAAATGCATTATTATATTGAATAGTATTGTATTGTTATACAGAACGCAACAATAAATCCTACAAATATAATATCTAATAAACTGCTGTCCTAAATCATACCGAATTTGAATTTTCAACAAGTACAATATGAAATTGATTAAAATGTTGTCTTTATCTTGTATATTTTTTAGAATATTTATCAGCAACTTAAGATTACATTGTTTTACGTAGCAGGTATTTCTAGATTGAAGAGTATAAACTTTATAAAATGTTAAAAGATAATGATAATTACAATGTGATCTTAATAAGTATTTTTTGTAGTAATTAATTGTCATCTGTAAATTCCCAAGATTGGCTTCCAGAACACATATATAACGAATAGTATGGCTATAAATCCTTTAAAAAAAAAAATAAATTAAAAAATTAAAAAGACAGAGATTTGAATTTTTATCTATGATTTAGTGGTCGGCACGAGTGGTGCAGTGTTGTAACCCAGCTAATTGAGGACAAAAAGTTATAGAGCTTAATACCAATATGGCGTCCGCTCAATGGACTTGGATACTACTAGAGAATCTGGAGTGTCCATGTTGGGTAGTAGTCAAGATCCTGTTGTGGTTCAGGGAAGAGAACTGCGTATGAGATTTGTCAATTAGCTGAAAGTGTTGCCCTAGCTACTGGGCTATTTAAAAAATGACCTTTCTAAGAAACAGTCTACCTTAGATAGTAACAATGACTACACTCGTTCATTTTCAATCATCGCACTCATTTACTTCTAATATTGCCCGTATATTTACGAGTGGCGTCTTAGAAATGAATAATGTTGTCAAAAAATGTATGTATAATGTTTTTGTTTCTATAAATAATACCTACATTACCTATCGAACATTTTTTCATTTCTTATTGTAAAATTCAGCTTATTACATTTTTAAACTCAAATTAGAAGAGTACTCTTAGATTCTACAGACGTAATTTACAAAATTCAATATTTTTTACTTGTAAAATAGTGTTTTTTTTTTTTTTTTTCATAATGTAAAATGGAAATCTAACGTAAAATTGATGATATGAACACGAGTGGCCCAATCTGTTGGAAAGGGTTGGTCAAGGAGCCCAAGAGGGGGGGGGGTGAGGGCAATTAATAAATCAACCGTCCCAGAGGTTCGGTTTGGCCAAAACTTCCAGAGTACACAGCTTAGCTCTGGGCTGGTGGTTAATAATCATTGCTCTCAGATTATGTTCTCTTTGGTGGAGCTTTAATTTCGCTATAGCTACAGTAGGAACTGAGTCAATTACAAGTTATATTCCAAAATTAAAAATGTATGCGTTTGTTATTCTTTTTCGTTTAACACATATTTAAATTGACATAAACTATGTTAAGTACGTAGGCCTAATTGTTCCCCCAATTATAACATACAGGGTGTTCAAAAAGTTTATAACCACTTTAATATTTTACTATTACTGTCACTGTAATTACTAACTTTTTGGCCATCTTAACTATCCTTTTTCGCTTTAGGGAGACGTCCTGCGGATGAAGTCTAAAAAATCTTAAATGTAAGCATAGGTTGAGTTATACCTAATTTTAAGGATCATTGTTAGAGGAACACATTGCCGCAACCCCGACTCAAAAAGGCATATTCGTTTGGAAATAGGAGCCTGTCATAGTTCCAAAGAGGCCAAACTTTTAGAGGCTGTTATTTCCAAACGTAAATACCTTTTTCAGTCGCGGTTGCGACAATGTCTTTCTCTAACAACGGCCTTTAAATTATTATAATTGAGGTACAACTCGACCTTATGCTTACATTTAAGATTTTTCAGATTTCCTCTACAGGACGTCTCCCCAAAACGAAAAAGGACAGTAAAATCGACCAAAAAGTCAGTAACTACAGTGAAGACGTAATCCAAGGGTTTCATTGTTCTGGGTTGATTAATAAAATAAATATTAAGGGGGTTCCAGACTGTTTAAACACCCAGTATATGAAGACATATAAACAAGATTGAAAATTCAGTTTTCAGTAGAACTAAGTTTATCGTATTATAAATATTTTAATGGTGAATTTGGATCTGTCCATTACATTTCCTGCCAGTCCGCACTCCGCTAGTATGGTATTAAGCACTATCAAATCCTAGTGTTTCTATACCAAGAGACATTTTTTATGAAGCTACCAAGTAAAAACAATATTCCCAAAATCTCTTTAGTGAAATTTCCTTACCACATTTAAAACAAATATACACCCACCATGTACACAAGTAGCCTCTTAAGTCAGAAAAACACCCCAGGGTAATTACACATATCTTGAGTTTACAAAAATATCTCCTTGTTGAACTTAGCCATTGTTCAATCAAACAGATACAAAACCTATTGAAGCCTCCCTAAAACCCAACTTTATAATCATTTAACAGCTTATACGTTGCCTTTTATGTGTTTTGTGTAATTAAAACGAATTATGGCTGAAAATGGCCCAGTGAATAATTCATTTAACCCTTTCCTGTTAAATCGAAAAGTATTGTTGTATTGAAAGTGGCAATGGTGGTTCAGGATGAAAACAAGTTTTAAATGTCTAAAAATGAATTTCAAATGTTAAATTGCGAATGGCATTTAGACCAGAGCTTTAAATATCCACAGAAAAATTATCAAACAACGTATTAATTAATTTTTATTTAAATCTAATTGTAGAAAAGGAGACAAATGAAAAGAAAAACTATAAAACAAAGAGACTTTTGTAATAAAACTGTTGTATCCATGACTTTTTATTTTATTTCATAAACGATTACTGACCCAGTGAAGCGATATCATTTTTAACTCAACGGTTTACCATTTTATGACCGTTATGATGTTGGCACAGTATTAACCCCCCCCCCCTTCTTTAATTCATACTGTTTTATTAATTAAATAATTATTATAAAACAAATTCAGATATTTTATTTTATAGTTTTAACTCACATAACCCACGAATAACATAACAGAAAAACATTAGCAAAATCTCAATAAAGGATGATTGTTTTTAAAGCACAGCTGAAATTTTAAATTATAAAATAACTAGGAGACACCCTTGTTCGCTACGCGTGCCAACCCTGTCACTCTCTGCGCTCGTTACAACTCGGCCTCCGGCCTCGACTAGTGACTTTTGACTACCAATAATAGTATAACGTAAAATCACAATATTATATTAATTTACAGTATCTCACTCACATTACTTGCGTTGCTACCTATTTACTATCATAAACAACCAATGATATTACTTTGCCTATTTCAAACGTGTTTATTTAATTTGTTTTTGTTTAACAGGTAAAGGTTAATTAGATACATAAAATAACTGCATTAGATTACCATTTAAACCATGCCTACAACCTTCCCTGGTTTAACATTACGAACGATCTAACCTCATCAATATTACAACAGGTGTTAAAACATTTTGTAAATCATTATTTTCATTTGAATAGCTGTTCCTTTTCGATTTACATAAATCTCTCTCGAAATGGTCGAAAAACGAACTTTAAGGGCTTCCCGTGCCTTTCAGGTTGAAAATTTTGAAGAATTAAGACCTTATTGCGCAACTACAAACAGAGGCAAACTTTTTGACACCTGAACCGTTTCAATCTGTTAAGAAATAAAGGAGAAGTTGCGTTGACAAAATACTGCTTCACGTATTTATATATAAGGATTCTATAAAACACATACTTCAAATTCAAATTGATGTCTGTGAAAAGGAAAACGCCGCACATGTATACAACCAGAACTTGCAGTACACTTGTGTTAGAATAATGCGCACACGATGTATTCTAAGGCGCACTACGTCTGGCGTGGAGCCACGAACCATTGAAACTCATTAAATCACAAGTATGTAAGGTTTGTGTGTTATAAATAAACATAGTTATGTAAAATATTTGTATATTATTTAATACCGTAAGTGACTCGGTCCCCAGGACATTTCTCGGGCTAGAAATAAGGTAAGACAGCTTTATTAAATGGCTAAAGACGTTACAAAAATATCAAAAATGTTCAAACTTACCTGAGGTTCACTACACTGGCTCTAAAACCCCCAGTGGTGTTCTATCTCACCAAAGAGCTTTTACTGATATACGAGTATTCAGTGTGTTTGGGATATTTTTAGCCAAACGTTGAGATCTGGATGAAAACAAACAAAATATGTCATATAATAGTTTGGTCAATCTCGCCTCGTTAACCCTCTGTCTATATGTTTGTGATTTTTATAAAACAAATAACTCAGGGACCATAAACGCCACAGATTTCAAATTTTGCATACTTGTAAGGCTGATAGTGCCTAGACGAACACTTATTTTCGATATTTTTGTTCAACAGTTTGTAAATAGCTTAGGATATGAAAATAATGGTTTTTTAGTCAATTTTTAATTATTTAGAAAATGAGTGTACGGTTAGGCGCTATCAAGCTTACTAAGTATGCAAATTTTTAAATCTGTGGCTTTTATGGTTCCTGGGTTTTATAAAAATCACAAACATACGGATAGAATGTTGACGAAGCCAGTTAAGCCATGCTGTTATGTAACATTTTTTTCATCTTCACAACTAAATCCCAAAGTTTGGCAAAAAAGGTTCCCAAACACCCTGTATATATATCTGTTTATGTTTATGCTGACATTTTTTCCGTTACTTTTGATTACAATTGAAATTTTGAAAATTCCCATTATATAACATTGAGATGCGCTGATAAAGACTTTTCGAAATGTCGTTTTTAATATGTAACGTTATCACACACCGGGGCCGAAGGCCGAGATGTCACGAGTGCAGCGAGTGAGACTACCAACCAGCATTATCGAGGCTGAGGGCTAAGCTACAGACGGGGTTGGCACGCGAAGCGTGCAAGGGTGTCCCCTGTTATTATTATTTATTAGTAGATCTCTTACTACTTACACATAATAAAATTGTTATAACAAACTTTCTAAATATTGGGGATTTAATTGCACACAGTTACGGTGTAGTAACAAATTAATTTCATGTTCATAGGTTAGACAGATAAATTAAATATTCACTACGACAGTACGTGAGAAATTAAAATAAAACTACCTTTATGTTATAGAAAAAAGGAAGGGTGTGCAACATTCTAAAATTAAACTTCCATACAACGTCTACTCCAGAATAAATTGACGTGGTAATGGCAATAGATTTGGCAACGATATATCGTAAATATCGATAAAAGTGTTTCGGTATATCGATATATTAGTATCGATATTTTCTTTCGACAATATCGGCCATATCGATATTTTGGTCCGATAAATCATATCACTAAGTTATTGACGTTATTCTCTATCTTCAAAATCGTCACGATTCGAAAAAACACATTAAAATTGCCTCTTTGGAGAACAAAACATACATTGAAATAATAAAGTAATTTTACTTAGTATGTAAAAACGAAACCGACTACTAGTAAGTGGGAAATTGATTTCCAAACTTTTATTTTTAAATGGTTTACCTGACAAGTACTGGAGGTTGGTTTAGTGAGTTAATTTGTTTAATTTTTAGTGTTTATAAGTAGCCCAATACCATTTTAAACGTGAAAAACAAAAATAACAATGTTATTACATTATCTTTTATAATTAAAGGTATAATTATTCTTATTTTGAATATTTTACATTCAATCCCACAGACCACAATTTGTTTCGTTTACATAAATGTATTTAATTTTTTCATTCAGTGGGGCTATTTTAAAAAGTGACATCAAAACATGACATAAGAGTTAGTGCATAATTTTAAACAAATAAATCATTTATAACTATTCGATAGTTTTCTTTCGATACCGGTAGTATCTTTAGATCGATATTTGGTTTGCGATATATCGATAAGTCGATATATCGATTAGTTGAAAATATTTGCCATCCCTAAATGGCAATAGATTTGTTTGGTTCATTCGGAATTATTGTCTTTGTAAGCGGTCGACACAATTCAATTACATTTCTGTGTTGGTGATTGGTTGCGCGGTTCACTGGCGGTAATCTGGCTGGTGGTTGTTGATAGATAAGTATTCCATTTGGCCAAACAAAACAACTCGTCCTCCATTCTTGGTAATCATTACTGACTGTGTCATTTTGAAAAGTTTATTCTGACGATTATTTCGTCATGCTTGAATTTATTGCTGTGTTAGTTTTAATGAGAGAAATTTTGGGTTAACAATTATTTTCAAAAAATACTATCCAAAACTGTTGGAAATATAAATTAATTTCTTATTACTAAACTATTATCCAATTTTTTAAAGACTTTTAATATTATATTTAATAGGAACAATCATTTTAAATGGTTATTGTTCTAATTAATATAATTTATCTTTGTTTATTATTATACATAAATTAGTTATAATATATTAATTTAATTTTATAAATGTTAGTATACTGATCTTTTAAGAACTTCTGATCTATTTAAGATGTTTTAAGATGTCCATTTTTATTCTTAAGGCAATTTAAAATTTACTCGCATAGTTTTAGTAACCTGTTTTTATGAAATTTATCTTCCGATATTGTTCATGTATAATTAATTCTCAACAGTAAATATGTAATTGTAGTAATGTAAATACATTTTATATTGCTTGTAACACTATAAAGTCGGGTGTATATAAAAAAAATTACTTGTAATATTTTATGTATTATATACAGAGAAAAGTAACAAGAGGTAGTTTTCTTATGACCGCAGTGAACGCTCAGTCTCAGTTATAAATTGATTTAAACTTACGTACATATGTGATATAATTACTAAGTTTATCCTTGAGGATTTGGGAGAAACATATGACGGTGCTAGCTCTGCCATCCACGCGGCGAACTGGACAACTAACTACTCGACACACATTCAGCACACTCTTGGATGCGACCTCTTCTGTTATTACTACTTTGAAGCACTTAACACATACTATATATTTTATAGAAAATAAGTTATTTTAATTTGAAAATATTTACTAAATATAAATTTCCTAAACAACAACACTTATGTAGATACATATACAATTAAATCCAAGTTGACTGTACTTACTTATTTAGATAACTTTTTAAGCGCCTTTGATGTTTTCTTATAATGGTAACAACTTAAATTATTGTAGATAATGTAGTCTGGTTTATTATCCAGTTAACGCAAGGTTTCTGTTCTTTTATTAGCAACATTCACTAAACAATTTTATTTATTAATTAATAATATACTATCCACTGTATAGTTTTACAGAATTTTTGTATAGATATTTTGAAGAATTTAAATGGTCTCTTGGAATAGATCTTGTATCTTAAATGGTAATTTAACTAGTAAATGTACTTTTCAAATTAAGATTAAACTCAAATTCAGAATTATTTTTGTATTTAATAACTTATTAAATCTTTTTCGTAAATTTCTAATTATTTTAACGTTAAAAAAGACAAAGACAAATCAGAATACACTGGTAATGTTTCTGAGTACAACAATTGCTTCTGTACTAAAAATTAATTCAAATCTGTAATAAGGGATACTCCTGCACGCTTCGCGTGCCACGCGTATGGTAAAATCTCATTCACACTACTTATTGCTACCTATTTATTAATATGGAAACCCAAGGACATTACTTAGCCTAAATCAAACGTGTTCATTTAATTTGTTTTTGTTTAATAGATGAAGTTAAAAAACAAATAAAATAAATGTATTACATATACATTTATTTTATTTGTTATTTTATTTGTTTATTAACCATTGAAGCCTTCAAGTCCAGTAGAGTGGAGCCCTACCATCGAATTGGAATAAAACTATCCTTACAACCCCTGGCTTAACGATATGAAATATTACATACCTCCTCAATATCACAAACACCATTGTTTATATTTCAACAGCTGTTAAAACTTTCTGGAAATCATTATTTACATTTGAACAACTGTTATTTTTCGATCATTTAAATCTCTCTACGTGTTAATCGTACGAACGGAAAACGTACTTTAAGGGCTTCCCGTGCTCTTTAGAATAAGAATATTGAAGTATTAATACCCTATTGCAAAACTACGAAAAGAGGCAAATTTTTTGACACCTCAACCGTTTAATTTGGTCAATAAATAAGGGAGGAGTTGCGTTGACATAAAACGGCTTAGCATATCATATAAGGATGCCTGTGGTTGATCCAACAGGTTTGCATCTGTTGTGACAAATCTTAACTTTGTGAAGAAAAAGAAATTAAACACACTTCAGACGTTGTTTTACATACATGATGATTTATATGTTACTAGGCTTCAATTCTGTATCCATAAATATATTATGTATAAAGAAGCATATATATATATATATATATATATATATATATATATATATACCTCTATTAATTTAAACAAAAATCTCAAAATTTGAAGAGGGTATTGAAAAAAAGCCCTCGTGTATGGGATGGTTTATAGGAGTCTACTAGTGGAGGAGTGAAGTATACGTCATAAGGATGATTGACGATAAACTGGGCAGATAATTTATAGTAGCCTATAACTTGGTTACAAAATCATTTTACAAACAGTTTTTAAACCGTTCAGTGTTCGAAACTCGCGTGAAAGTGTTCGAGCGTAAAATGCCAGGTATTCATTTTTACTTAATAAGTTTGACTCATTGCCGTGAGAAATAAGAGAGAAGCCCGTAATAATAGTCGGAGTAAAAGTTTAGCTCATTAAATAAAAGTCATTAAAATGGAGCAAGAAGCAGAAAGGTAGAGTTAACAAGAGTCTTTGAAATGGAGCAAGTGGAACTCCTGGCATTTTATTACTCGATGCAAATCTGAACAGGATCAAAGAATGTTTATTCTGAAACGATGCTGGAGAAAAAGTTGAATTGAAAAATAAAACCCTCTTTTATCTCTCCCATTGATTTATACACCTTTCAAATCAGTATAACGGTTAAAATAGTTGCAAATGCATCCGTATCCATTCAATAAATATTCAGATATTTTTATACGTTGAAATAAACCATTATTTAAGCTATCTAGCCTTTTTCCCATATATACCCTTTATTTATCCAATACATCCAACCAATCTAGCCTTTTTCCCATACATACCCTTTATTTATCCAATACATCCAACCAATCTAACCTTTTTCCCATATATACCCTTTATTTATCCAATACATCCAACCAATCTAGCCTTTTTCCCATATATACTCTTTATTTATCCAATACATCCAACCAATCTAGCCTTTTTCCCATATATACTCTTTATTTATCCAATACATCCAACCAATCTAGCCTTTTTCCCATATATACTCTTTATTTATCCAATACATCCAACCAATCTAGCCTTTTTCCCATATATACTCTTTATTTATCCAATACATCCAACCAATCTAGCGTTTTTCCCATATATACTCTTTATTTATCCAATACATCCAACCAATCTAGCCTTTTTCTCATATATATACTCTTTATTTATCCAATACATCCAACCAATCTAGCCTTTTTCCCATATATACTCTTTATTTATCCAATACATCCAACCAATCTAGCCTTTTTCCCATATATACTCTTTATTTATCCAATACATTCAACCAATTTATTCACCCGTTCAAATAGCAAAGAAAAACACATGCTCTTAAGAAACTATAAGAATGTTAAGGATTCTTCCAACACTCTCTAAATTTCACAAATACGGACACGAACACCCCTTCTACTCACCCTCAATAAATGTAAAAACTGTATGCACTCACATTTACACTCATACTGTCACGGCACATGTTCGAGGTTGGTATTGAAGGGAGGGTAGGTTGGTTACCAAGGCTCGTGATCGAAGAGAGGGTGAGTTGGGCACCAAAATGTGTTCAAAAAAGGGGGGCTTGGCCAGCAAGAATCGTATTCGGAAAGAGTGTGTGTTGGCCACGAAGCCTCGTCTTAGAAGTGAGGGGGTTCAGCCACTAAAGCTCTTATACAAAGGGAGGCAGTTGGGGAGCCAAACTCATGTTTGAAGGGAGGTATGTTTGGCCACTAAGACTCGTGATAGAAAGGATGGATGTTCGACCACCAAGGCCTGTGTTAGATAAAAAGGGGGGTTGGCTACCAAGATTAGTATTCTGAGGGATGGGTGTTTGGCCAAGATTAGTTTTCGAAACACTTCTAACACATGTCTTAGATCATTACTCTAGCTAGAGTCTTGGCTAACACTCATTATCAACTTGGGCAGCCACCAACTTATTACGTGGTGTATTTAAAATACAAATTTTGTATTTAATCCTAATATATTCCCAATAAGTATTTCATTGATTTCAAATACTTAAGCTAGCAATTGTTGCTGTAGAATTTACATATTCATCTTTATTTATGATTTATCAATATTTTCAATGCCAACGCGCACGTATGTGTGAACGTTTTGTGTTTTTACTATACAAGTTTCCATTATATCTAATTTCACTTGTTTAATACTAATGAATAATAATAATAATGAATTAAGATTTTTTTAATCCATACTCAAACAAGTGTGTGTGTGTTTGTAACGTTATAGATATTTATAATAGTATAATATTATAAACTTAACTTTTTAATTATTTATTAATTAAATAACAGTCTAAATTCATTTTAAATTAGTCGTGTCTTTAAACAAACTATAAAGATGTTAGAATTTGTTTAGGAGTTAATTAGGAAAAAGGAAACAATATTTAATCCAGGCCAAAGAGAGTTAGTGAGCCTGTAATTTGCTGTTTGCCAAGTCCTAAAGCCGGTCGCTATTACAACCCAGCTGTTATAATGATGGTCTCAACTTGGAACTTGGCAGAGCTTTTATTTCGCGATCCCTTTACTACCTCCCTCTTTGTGAACAAACTTTGCCCTTTGAATAACCTTTTAGGGATTTTCATTACTATTATGTCTTTTTCCAAACAATAATTTCTATTTATCTATAAGGTCATTATTTATTGTGTTAATTATAGTAATTCATCTGTATTTGAATGTCATCTCGTAAAGAGGTAAATTATTCCACAATTATTAGAACACATTTTTATTATCAATCCGTTCTTTTAAAAACTATATCATTATTTCATAATCAATTATACTAATTGAACTATGAGAATGATTTCAAAACATTCATTTTCATCATCATACTTTTCAATTACAAGTATTTTTTCGAATATAAATATAGCATTTTTTGCAAACAAATACACATTTTAAACTCCTTTCACTGAAAATATTAAAATATTACTCTTATACAAAGTAATTATATTTCGTCAGTTGCCAAGTTATATTTTTAAATTTTGCACATAACATTTATTATGATTAATTATTAGTGATTATTAGCCGGTAAAATAGTTCATGTGGTGAGTTTATATGTACTGTACCATTGTGGTCTTTTGTACAAACACAATGGACAGTCAAACCGTGAGTTGGCATTGAAAATATCTGTAAATCATAAGTCAAAGATTTTTAAGTAAATTCTACAGCAACAATTGTTAGCTTACATATTTGAAATCAATGAAATAATTATTGGGAATACGTTAGGATTAAATATAGATTTGTGTTTTTTAAATAGTGTTTTGAGTGTGTTATTTATAATTTGAGTACAGTTTTAAATACCCAGGTCAAAATTAAAATATTGCAATTACGGACAATATACCACGAGCCGGTGGCCGAGTGGTTTAAGATGTCAGGACTTTGAGCTTGGGCGATCCGGTGGCCGAGCGGTCTAAGGCGTCAGGACTTTGAGCTTGGGCGAGCCGGTGGCCGAGCGGTCTAAGGCGTCAGGACTTTGAGCTTGGGCGAGCCGGTGGCCGAGCGGTCTAAGGCGTCAGGACTTTGAGCTTGGGCGAGCCGGTGGTCGAGCGGTCTAAGGCGTCAAGACTTTGAGCTTGGGCGAGCCGGTGGCCGAGCGGTCTAAGGCGTCAGGACTTTGAGCTTCGGTGAGCCGGTGGTCGAGCGGTCTAAGGCGTCAGGACTTTGAGCTTGGGTGAGCTGGTGGCCGAGCTGTCTAAGGCGTCAGGACTTTGAGCTTGGATTAGGAAATATAATTTTATAAAAACCTCAGAATGCATGTTTTTATATTTTTCATAAGTGAATATTTAAAAGTATATAGCAATATAATTCAATGCAAATTTTTTTTAGATGTTTGGTTGTTTTTGACAATAACATTTAAATAATCCAAATTCAATTATGAACAGCAATCATAATCTGTGTTCAATAGTATGATGCAAGTTATAGATAGCAATTAGTATACAATAATACTACATGTTCGTATTATATTATATAGAAATATTTGTATGTTAAGGTACATATGATGTCCCTGTGAGTCCGGTTACTAACTAGCTGAAATCTGTTTATGATCAGATAGGATTAAATTAACAGCCACTACAATACTAGTTAGCATGATGTACGATACTCGTAAATATAAATTTAAATTGTTAACAAACTTCATTTATAATTTGCTAGGGGACACCCTGCACGCTTGTCGAAATGAGTCATTACAGTCTGTATACTTCAGGTTGGCCGATGGACCCGGGACTACCTGCGGCCACCCCTATAATCCCTCGCCGCATCCGCCGGGCGGTCCGATGCCTAGGCGATGAGTCACCTACTGGCTGTGTTTATACAATGGTACAAGTTTTTAACAGAGTAATAATTTTACATTTGTAAAAGCGTATTTGAAATCTGCTAAAAATGTTATGAAAAATGATATAAAACTCGACCTGAACAAAATAATATTTAATCTGATAAGGGTATGACAATGTTAATGTTAATAAACGAGAAAATCTGTAAACAAGTCTGGTCCTAGATGACTCATACTGTTTCTAAAATAGGGGTTGTGACTCATTTAGTAAAACTGCAAATATATAACCAGTGTGTGTAGTGACCGCCAAGGGGTGTACATCGTGAGTACGAAACGTAAAATTCGGCAAGTCGCTATGCGTGTTTTTGTGCTTATTTAGAATTACATTTCTTGACGTTTAGTGAATATAATTTTAAAAGTAGTCAATTTAATTTGTTCATCGTAAATTCGTATGTAATGCCTCCTTCAGAGAAACGGGGTAAAGTTTATCATTCCCAAGCTCGGACGATAATTGCGTCAGTCCTCTAGTATTTCGAGCTAGAACGCGACAACAAAGGACCGTTAAAAGACGTAAAAAAAGTTGTCGAAAGAGTGTCCGAAGCGTGTCAGGTGTCGATACGGACCGTGGGAAGAATAAAGGCGGAGTTAAAAAGTGTTAGTGCTGGCGCTGATACATCACATTCTAGTGACATCCAACTGGACTTGGCAGAAGCAACTGAACAAGAAGCTGTAGCTATATGTAACCACTCGACTCCCTGTTCTTCAAACGCCAAAAAAGAAAAAGCACAAGGAGTCACGGTTCTCGCTCATGGACGATTTTGACAAAACTGCGATTCGTCGGCACGTGGTAAATTATTACAAACGCAAAGAAGTACCAACGCTCCGAAAACTTCAGGTCACACTTCGTGAGGCAAGTCTATTCAGTGGCTCATTACGAACGTTATCCAAATTGTTGAAAGATCTTGGTTTCCGCTGGAAAAAGCTTAACAAAAGAAAACTGCTAATGGAAAAACCTAGTATTGCTTTATCTAGGTGTAGATTTTTAAGAAAAATGAAAAATGTTGATATGAAAAATGTAGTTTTCCTTGATGAAACGTGGCTTAACGCCAACTCAACAAAGGAGGTGGGATGGACGGACGATAAAGCTGATTGCAACTTAAATGCTCCGCTCGGTAAAGGGAAAAGACTCATTATATGCCACGCAGGAGGACACAGGGGTTGGATAAACTCACCACCATTGATTTTTGAATCAAAAACGACAGTTGATTTCCACGAGGAGATGAACCACGAAGTTTTTGAAGGCTGGTTTTTTGAAGTGTTGTTAAAATCAATCCCAGCCGGTTCTACAATAGTGATGGACAATGCCCCCTATCATTCCCGGGTGGATAATCCAGCACCAACAACATCTTCAAGAAAAGGGGAGTACGTTGACTGGTTGACATTGCATAACCGTGGAATACCATTTACTCCAGATATGCGTAAGCCTGAACTGTACAATCTCATCAAACTTCATAAGCCTCAGCTTACTTCCTATGTCATTGACAAGAAAGCTGCTGACCTAGGATTTAGAGTAATACGGCTTCCACCATATCATTGTAATTATAACCCCATTGAAATGGTATGGGGCCATTTGAAGCGGTACGTAGCATCAAAGAACACTACATTCAAGTTGTCAGACGTTCAGACACTCTTCATGGAAGCTGTGAACTCCTATCCCTCCGAAACCTGGGAAAAATGTGTCAATCACGTGAAGACTGAAATGGACAACGATTGGCTCAGTGAAGGTCTCGACGATACCAGTGTGCAGGAACTTATCATAAACCTGGCTCCAGGGGACTCGGATGTGGATGACAGCGACTGGGACAGCGATGAGGAAGACGACTTGGGAGTCACTCAGCTTGAATGAGTAAGTTATTTCCCTTATTTAAAAAAAAACCAGTTTTATCAGTTTTGTTGAGTCAGTTTTAATAAATGAAATAATTTTAAAATATTGAAAACTATAAAAACTTATACTTAATAAAATACTAGAATGTAAACAAACATATTATTATTTATAAAAATTATAGTAATCATAAATTACCGTGAGTTTGCTAATATGTTTTTCTAGCTTAATTCATTTTTTTTTAGCTGACAACTTTGCTAAACGTTAAGTCAAATTAAATAAATGGTTTTCAATTTTACATCTGTCAATTTGGTTACAAACAAATCGTAACTTACTTTTTACTTACTTACTTACTTAATTACCTTTTTCTCTTGCAGAGAGAACACAAGAATCCATTTTTAAGAAGACATCTTGCAAGTGAAACGATCAGAAGCAATTTCAGACCACTGTAGGTTTAATAGTTAAAAATTTTTGTACAGTATTGTTTTTTATTGGTGTGTAGGATTTGTATTGTATTGTATTTTTCATTGTACATAGCATATTGTGTGTATAACGTTTTGACTGATTGTTATTGTAATTCGTATTAGGCTTATTATATCTCAGTAAAAATATTTACTATTAATAACCAATTCTACGGTTAATTTACCTTTACCCAAACAGTTCCAATACTATTCATTTATAGCTTAAAACTTGCCTAACTTTTATTGTTCAGGTCGAGTTTTATATCATTTTTCGTAACTTTTTTAGCAGATTTCAAATACATTTAAAAAAATGTAAAATTATTACTCTGTTAAAAAATTGCACTATTGTATAAACACAGCCAGTAGGTGACTCATCGCCTAGGCATCGGACCGCCCGGCGGATGCGGCGAGGGATTATAGGGGTGGCCGCAGGTAGTCCCGGGTCCATCGGCCAACCTGAAGTATACAGACTGTAGTGAAGTTTTCTTATTGCATAAATTGATAAATTATTATTCAAACATGTTTTATTGCACCGTCCTAAGCTATCTCATTTGTTTTTATGAAATGTAAGAAAGGCTCTGATTTCTGGTGATTTTATTGTCTGCCTTATTTTAGACATTTGAGAGAAAGTATTTTATACTTAAATTCTCTCTTATTAAGCATATAGAGCCTATAGAAATGTGTGTTTGAGTTAGGTTAAGTCATGTTAGCTTAGGTTATGTCATGTTAGCTTAGGTTATGTTATGTTAGGTTAGGTTAGGTTATGTTAGGTTATGTTAGGTTAGGTTAACCTAACCTAACCTAACACTTATCAATACCACTGTTTCAATACCTCTGTACGTGTATGGGTGGGCGAGTGGGTCAATAGCACTGTACGTGTATGGGTGGGCGGGTGGGTCAATAGAATGTTATGTTGTATGTCAATAGAATGTACGTGTATGAGTGGGTGGATGGATCAATACCACTGTACATGTATGGGTGGGTGGATGGGTCAATACACTGTACATGTATAGGCCATCCTAGGTTATGTTAGCCTAGGTTATGTTAGGTTAGGTTAGGTTATGTTAGGTTACGTTCGATTAGTATGATGGTATTCTTTACTACTTAAAGACTTTACTTCTCAACTGTGAATTTAGACTTAAAGTAGACCTAACGATTTTTCCAGATCTCTGTGAGTTACAATTTGTTTATCTACGAATCTTCCCCTATAAATAAACCTGTTAATAATTAGCAAGTGATTTTCTCCATTGGTTGTGTTATGGTCATCTTCACACTGGAGTCAATTCTCAAACCACTTCATGGCAATATCTGACTACACATTCTTTGCATTAAGAACATAAAATTCAGAGATCTACTTTTAATTGCGTTTACTAAGATTTGTTGTATAGCCATCATCATGCATGCTATCAACGCCAAACAGTGTGCTTAATTTGGTATACAACTTGCAATTATAAGCGACTAACTGTACAGTACTTTAACTACTTACAAACATCTTACATCTTACAAACAAAAAGCATTTTTCATCATAAGAACTGTTTTATATAGAAAAAATAAATGGATAAATAAATGTATAAATATGAAATTGTACAGCTCTTTGTCATCATCCGACACAGTACAGAACTCATAGTGACTCAGGTAAGAGGTTTAGCACGGTAAGTAGATAGTTCGTGAGGGGCTGTGGTTGTCATGGAGATACAGTGATCACACGGCACACTCCACACTTGGGGTACACAAACAGAGCACTCTATTAGGTTTTGCATTGAGGAAATTAAATATTAAAGTTTTTAATGTCCTATTATTACACGAAAAAGAGGATTTTTAGGTTTAGTATATTATGTACATATTTACAAATAACTTGTTATTAATGCTTTATACTTGTAAATTAGTAACCCTAACTTTCCTACTTCCTTAGTTGTTTGTTTTTTTTTTTTTTTTTACGTATTAATTGAACATTGCTTTACAAATAATAACGCGTATTCACTCTCAGAAAATTAAACTTTAGTTATTATTTTCCATCGTCAAAAGTTTAAACTCTAATAGTTCGTAGTCTCAATGTTTTAACTTAAAACTCTTTTTGAGGCTCTTCACATTCAATGTTAAATAAAACGTCATGATCATATGAATTGTTTATATATATATATATATATATATATATATATATATATATATATATATATATTTAGGTGAAATGTGCTATTGCTATCAGAGCACGTAACTACACTTTTTTGTGTATAAAAGCACCATATTTTAATAATAAATAGTATAAAAACCTTTTATACAATTTGAAGATTTTTCTATCAATTTCAACAATGTGTTGTATAAATAATTCATGTCCCTGTTACTTATAATATAAAATTTATAATTTTTATAGCTAATTATACAAAAACAACCGGTTTATTAAAATAAATATTAAAAATAGCCTCACGCTATTTATGCTATTGTTATGAAAAATAAATCTTTAATATCCTTATGACCATGGTAAAATTAGCTGGGTCTAGTCATTCATTTTACTGTTAAGACAATTTAGTTATTAACATTCTGTTAAAATTTCACAATAATTTGTTGAGAAATAAAAAAGCTATGTCAATTATTAAGTTTTTCAAAACAGCTGTATCGAACCTTTGTATCAAAATATAACTAAATATTATACAATCAAACCACAATCATGGTTTTTATGTAAAAGTATGTTTTAAGAAATCAGAAGATAATCCTAAATAGATCCAAAGTTTGTTTCTGAATTTTTAATGAATTTTGTTTGTGACGTCTTGTTAATGTTGGCAACTTTTTTGGACGTCCAGATAGCAGGACGTTGGCAGTAAAAGGGTAAATAGCTATTGTACGGATCTTATCCTTAAAAATAAACAAATATCCATTCGTTTTAAGTTGGGGTAAAACAAGTTTCTAAAGCAGTTAGACGTTTCTTATCGTTGTACCATGAATTCGTAGAACAGAAGACCGCCTTGAGAGGGTTTCGTAGCTCAATGTCTGTCATTTTGTCACCTCGACTCGACCCATACATACATATTCTATGGGTAACATAGAAGTATTAATTATAGAGAAACAAGAAGCTCGCCTACTATAGTCGCTTTTTTAGATCTCGTGAGGCCGGCTTTACTGTTTTGTGAAATTAGTTCTTTTTCGGTTTTTACAGGTAGCGTGATGTTCCATTGGCCCCCTCTTCATATATCTTCATCCCTCACTCAGTCTCTCTCTTTCCAGCACATGCTATAGTGACCGCTGAGCTAATTGTAGTCATCGCCAAAAAGTCGTCAGATCGCTTCATTGCATTCCGTTCGCCGTTGCAGCACAGGTATGCTTCTACAGCACATCGCCTTAGTCTGTCTATTCTATAAACTAACATATTAGCTAAACTAAAATTGATGCATAGATTAGATTTTTATGGCCACCATTTCAAATCATAAGTAAATGTTAGAAAAAGGGGGTTACATATATGAAGTTTAGAAAATCGTACAAGTAACCTACATTCAAAATTTTACAAACAAACGCTCAGAGCAGGTTTTGAGTAATTTGTGTTTCTCTGTATTAATTTTTATTGATGAGTTTATTAATTCACATTCCTCATACAACTCATAACCTTTTTCATAAAAATCTGGCCCTTTACAATCTCATTTGGTATCCAAAGTAGAACTATTTATTTTTAAGTATTTAACAAAATTCTATATAAATAATTTAACTCAGCTACTTATATCTTTTATTTTATTTGCTACCAAAAAATTCAAAATATATTATTGTGGATCGTAATAATCGTGTCTAGTAACCTTTGGAAACACATACTAAATTAATTTACGAATTGTTATAAAAATATTTCTATGTACATTTTATAACGTTAGAACATATTTATAATGTAATGTTTTCCAATAACCAAGTGCAGTAAAAGCATCTCTTTGTCCGCAAATTGCTGAAATCTAACGACTCAGTTACTGTGAGACGTCTACCTCGTTGATTTAATGCAGAGAGTATTAAAGTTGTTGCGTTGTAAACTTCTGGAAAGTTGGGCGTTATTTGCATAGCATAATAAAACGGCTAAGTTACTGAAAACTTTTCTCAATCTTTGTTTACTCCACTTCTTAAAATTAAAAATGAATCCGGAATTACGTGTAAGATTGACTATATAAAGTATTAATAACAGTTTTATATAGTAATATAAAACTGTTATTTATCATTAAATATGCATAGTTACTGTAAACCTTAATTATACGTCATTTATATTATTTAACCATTAAGAGAATAATAAGGTAATTTCATTCTAAAAATAAATCACTTATTATATTTCCACTATTATTATAATTATATTTCACCAAGGATGAACTTTGGAATCTTAATATACTAAACATCTAGCTTGACTGTTATTATTGAGCAAATTAAACCACCCCACGTACATTATACCCTCCCTCTAAAGTGGCTGTAATATATTGGAAGTCTCCCTACTCAGCTATACTTATGACTATACGTTGGCCTTTTATTTACACTGTCCCAGTAGCCTCGACCGGAGGGCTCCTACCATCCGACGTCAAGCAACATTAAGCCTAGCTGTTCCTTGGATGGGTGACTGGTAAGGATCCGGTCCTTGCTCGAAGTACGCCTGCCCTTTCGGTTTTGGTGCTTCGGAGCCGTTGGTCCCCTGGTTTAAGCCGTTGGTCCCCTGGTTTAAGCCGTTGGTCCCCTGATTTAAGCCGTTGGTTCCCTGGTTTAAGCCGTTGGTCCCCTGGTTTAATCCGTTGGTCCCCTGGTTTAAGCCGTTGGTCCCCTGGTTTCAGCCGTTGGTCTCCTGGTTTAATCCGTTGGTCCCCTGGTTTAAGCCATTGGTCCCCTGGTTTAAGCTGTTGGTCCCCTGGTTTAATCCGTTGGTCCCCTGGTTTAAGCAGTTGGTCCCCTGGTTTAAGCCGTTGGTCCCCTGGTTTAAGCCGTTGGTCCCCTGGTTTAATCCGTTGGTCCCCTGGTTTAAGCTGTTGGTCCTCTGGTTTAATCCGTTGGTCCCCTGGTTTAATCCGTCGGTTCCCTGGTTTAAGCCGTTGGTCCCCTGGTTTAATCCGTTGGTCCCCTGGTTTAAGCCGTTAGTCCCCTGGTTTCAGCCTTGGTCCCCCTGGTTTAATCCGTTGGTCCCCTGGTTTAAGCTGTTGGTCCCCTGGTTTAAGCTGTTGGTCCCCTGGTTTAAGCCATTGGTCCCCTGGTTTAAGCCGTTGGTCCCCTGGTTTAAGCCGTTGGTTCCCTGGTTTAAGCCGTTGGTCCCCTGGTTTAATCCGTTGGTCCCCTGGTTTAATCCGTTGGTCCCCTGGTTTAAGCCGTTGGTCCCCTGGTTTAAGCCGTTGGTTCCCTGGTTTAAGCCGTTGGTCCCCTGGTTTAATCCGTTGGTCCCCTGGTTTAAGCCGTTGGTCCCCTGGTTTAATCCGTTGTCCCCTGTTAAGCCGTTGGTCCCCTGGTTTAAGCTGTTGGTTCCCTGGTTTAAGCCGTTGGTCCCCTGGTTTAATCCGTTGGTCCCCTGGTTTAAGCCGTTGGTCCCCTGGTTTAAGCCGTTG
Source organism: Stictocephala bisonia (assembly GCA_035578905.1). Classification (NCBI taxonomy): domain Eukaryota; kingdom Metazoa; phylum Arthropoda; class Insecta; order Hemiptera; family Membracidae; genus Stictocephala; species Stictocephala bisonia. The sequence goes on along the minus strand of JAQJVL010000045.1, from coordinate 840,606 downwards.
GTCCCCTGGTTTAAGCCGTTGGTCCCCTGGTTTAAGCCGTTGGTCCCCTGGTTTAAGCCGTTGGTCCCCTGATTTAAGCCGTTGGTCCCCTGGTTTAAGCCGTTGGTCCCCTGGTTTAAGCCGTTGGTCACCTGGTTTAATCCGTCGGTCCCCTGGTTTAAGCCGTTGGTCCCCTGGTTTAAGCCGTTGGTCCCATGGTTTCAGCCGTTGGTGCCCTGGTTTAAGCCGTTGGTCCCCTGGTTTAAGCCGTTGGTCCCCTGGTTTAATATTAGAGATTACTTCTTACCATTAACTTCCAACTTCTTACACCAGTACAGTACTACCATTTTGTTTTTCTCAACTACGAAACATTCGCCATTTCATTGATAATACCATCCCACAAGAATGTACAAAATGACTATGATATTAATTTTCCTAACTACCCTAATTTACTGAATTATATCGAAGGCCCTCATACTCATTCTATACAAATATAGTACGTAAACAAACAACCTCCTGTCCAATTCAAACTAGATCATGAAGGGCTAATAAAATATTAACTTGCTCCCTTGGTTGGAGCCGTTCCTTCTGAAGCTAAACGAAGAATATCATCCCACAGTATAACTTATCGAGTATGATGGATTATTACATTTTCTATCATTCTTTTACATGAACATTTTTCGATTATGACAACTCCATCCACTCCACCCTATTGATTTTCAACTTGTAATAAATTGTTTATTTCATATGCATATTATACTACCACCAATGGTGTACGCAGTCGAATTCATGAGTACTTCGAGATGAAAGTATAAATCCAGAATGTGCAGAGAAAAGCTATAAACTTTTTCATATCGTCTTCCTTACTTTAGTACGAGTTCTTTCTTATAACCCATCAACCTTAGGAAGGAAGTTGGTACTGATTGATGGAAATATCAGTCGTAAATTCTACATTGTTGTGCTCGAAGATAATCATAACGTAGAAGAAAGAGAGTTGTAATATTGAAGGGAGACGTAAAACATAATTCACTAAAATATATTGGCCCATAAAGGCTGAGTGTTCTGAGGAAAGCAAATGTTTTGGGATAAACCAGCTTCCCAATGTTCTATAAAGACTGCTTTAGGATCACATAAATTTTATCCTTACAAAGACAAAGGGGGGGGGGCGGACATTATAATGTAATTTCATGTTTTTATATCTAGTTTTTTAAACTACTCATTAAGATAAACTAACAAATGTGTAAAATCACAGAGAATGAAGAGACAGAGGTCGCTTTCTTACGGCTGGTGCGAACACTTCACTGTCAGTTAGAATTTAGGCCGGTAAACAGACGCTGGGGTAAAATCACGTTGCTCGGGGAGTTTGGAAGTAGGAACAGAGGAGCATTTACGTCTCGTCCCCACCAGAGTTTGCTATCCATGTTTGAATTGAATGTCAAATAGGAGTCAGGGAGGGGGAGAGAGGGGGAGGGAGGGATAGAGAGACAGTTTGGAGGGGATAGAATAGTGAGGGACTGGCGACGGTGCTGCCTTTCTTCCACCACGGAGAAATAGAGAACTGAATACTTGATACACGTTCAGCACACTATTAAAGGCACCCTCTTTTTTTGCCTTCTGTGTGGCTACATAAATATACAATTATGGTATTACCGATTTATTTTATAACGTTACAAATAGGTTAAACACAGTAAAAGCGTTCACAAATGTTTCACTCCGTTACAGACAGTGTTTAGCAAGGTTAATTACTAGCCGGCTGGTTCCATTGCATAATATATCTGCAGCATTGTGTACGGTTATGCTAATCCAGTAGCCTGTGCTGATTACCTGACCATCCTAGGTTTGATCTATGGAACACTGAGCATCATGTAAACACGTCCCAATGTTTGGGCTGATACTGGGAACGTGACAAGTATAACTATCTGTATAAATAATCTAATTATTAAAACAAGTTGAAGTATGATAGGGGTGTTTCCTGTATAATTTACTTACGCATCATAATGTAAACGTTAAACTGTATAACTTTTTAGTTGGAAACTTTTTTTTATTGACGGGCATAATATCGAATAAAAATCCCTTTATTGTGACAGTGAGTACGAAACTCTAAAATGGTATCAATATGTATAAAACAATGCCTAAGTACATCAGCATCCACTATATAAATAACGACGTTTCCTTAAACATAAACACTGTATTAGCAGTGACAGTAAACCTATTTTTACTTTTGACTCGAGTGTCTTCTATCTACTCTCGCTCCTAAACAAACCAGACACGAGTTTAGAAAGTAAGTCATGAATTTTTAATTGTAATGTATAAAGTGTAATGCATATTTTGGAAAAATAAATTATTATTATTAAAAAAAATTTTTTTTGATTGTGAGAATAATCTATTTCCAGTTAATATAACCTAACTAGTTCAGTTTTCAGAGTAGTAACTAAGAAAGATTGAATTAACAAGATATTTTCCATAATTATCTATAAAGTTGTCGAAAGTATAAACGTAAAAAAACATTAATTAGATAAAAAACACCATTTATTTCCCAAAAGTGTTTTTTTTTTTCCCCCTTTTCGATTCAATCTATATTTGTGTTTATTAGAGTGAACAATACAAGGGGTCATAGTAGTTTCTTCAGAGTGGACAATCACCGCATTTGTTTCGTGTTGGGACTTTAAATCTTTTAAAATAACGCAAATGCTGATCATCTTTCACTAGCATTTGTTAAGAAACAATAGCTCAAAAAGATGAGTAAAATATTACTTAATAACGAAAATAACATAGACGATTGTCTGTGATTTTCTGCAACAGTCCCCCTAGTCCACACAGGGCACTCGGCATTGGAGACGGCTGTAGGTCCCACTAGGCACATGGCACTAGCCACTATAGACTAGGCACTAGGCATTAGACACTAAGCCCCACTATATGCCATTCAGTGAGAGATAAGAGTGAGGCTTCGACTGGACTGTCCTGTCTCAAGGGTACTGGCCAATAAGAAGAGGCTGTCCACGTGGACCCTTGGTTTACAACAGACTGATTCATTGGCATCAGTCCCCAGTCAGTCAGTTAGACACTGGAAATCAGTTTGATCTGACTGCTGTGCGGTGATCATGTGAGCGCCTGTTAATCGGCCTATCACCTACGACACGCCAGCAGTGGGTGGAGCTTTATTCTCAACTCTCCCTTAACAGTTTATAGGCACAAGAATTACTATTCCTCGATAGACTAGGTCATAGGCAGTAGAGACTAGGCACATGGCTTCACTGTCTCACACTAGACACTAGGTACTAGGCAATAGAGACTAGGCAATAGGCCCCACTATCCCATACAAACACTAGGCAGTAGGGTACTAACCATATAGGTACTAGGCAGTATAGACGAGGTAGTAGGCCCCACTAGGCACTATGCCCACTATCTCTCACTAGACACTAGTTACTAGGTAATATAGACGAGGTAGTAGGCTCCACTAGGCACTACTAGTAGGACTACTATCTCCCACTAGACAAGAGGTACTAGGCAGAAGAGACTAGGCATTATGCCCACTATCCTATAACTAGGTAATAGGCAGTGCAGACTAGGCAATAGGCCCACTATCCTATACTACACTCTAGGTACTAGACCCCACTACGCACTAGGCAGTAGGCCCTACTAGGCACTATGCCCACTATCTCTCACTAGACACTAGTTACTAGGTAATATAGACGAGGTAGTAGGCTCCACTAGGCACTACTAGTAGGACTACTATCTCCCACTAGACAAGAGGTACTAGGCAGAAGAGACTAGGCATTATGCCCACTATCCTATAACTAGGTAATAGGCAGTGCAGACTAGGCAATAGGCCCACTATCCTATACTACACTCTAGGTACTAGACCCCACTACGCACTAGGCAGTAGGCCCTACTAGGCACTATGCCCACTACCTCTTAATGGACACTAGGTAATAGGCAGTATATATTAGGCGATAGACCCACTATCCCATACTATAGACTGGGTACTAGGCAGTATAGACGAGATAGTTAGGCCCACTACCTCACACTAGACACTAGGTACTAGACAGTAGGCCCCACAAAGCATTGGACACCAGGTGCTAGGAACTAGAGACTAGTCACTAGGGGGCTAGGCACCTTGGCTCTAGACACAAGGTACTAGGCACTATTGACTAGGTAGTATGTGCCACTAGGCACTAGGTACAAGGCACCAAGTAAAGTAGGTTACTTATTAACTAATGTGATGAAATTACAACTTGGAAGTATGAGTCATTCATAGGAGTGAACAAGTGTGGCGAGTCAACTGATCTTATACACAAACACTGTATCACATAATGTACTGTATATTTTAAGGGATCTGCCAATGCAGAAAATAATAACATTAATATAACAAAACAAGAATAAATATAAACGTATACCCAAATGGAAGTCAAGCTCGTCGTTCTTTAACTTCAGTATTTAACTGTTCACAAGGGTAGTTCCATGCCTTGCAATACCTGACAAAACACAAATCCGGATTCCTCTAACAATACTGCTCGATCATGAGAGGTTCAAAAACCTTTCTTGACCGATTTGTCTTAGCGGTCCTCTTCACTGACACAAAAGTAATTACAACTGATACTACAATACAACAGTGGATGGCAACGATTAAGACCTATTTCTGAATGTCACAAGGTCATAGTTCCTACTGACAATTTTCCTCCCGATGGCCAAGTTGATGATCCTGAATGCAGACTTGATCATCGCCTTATTAGGATGGGATTCTGGAACAGACAAGTCCACATTAAGGTCCTGTTGATTTTAATACAGAACTCCTTTTGGGTTAGTATAAGTATCTTGTTGAGTAGAAAAGTTCTTTTGAGCTTATATTAAATATATTCGGGTTTGCATTTAAATGTTCTTGAATGAATACGAGTACAAAAGTCTTATTGATGTTTTAATACTCACGCGAGTAGTCTCCAATGAAGGCGATGGAGAAGGAGTTAAAGTTCAAGCTGGTGAGGTTTGGAGGGGCGGGGGCCGTGTTGTGCCACCCCCTCCCCTCGTACACCAGACCATCCCCTCCCACCAGGAAACTGCAACATACAAAGACGAGTAGGGTGCTATGCAAACTCATCAACTTTAAATGAGGTCAAATCCTAGGTCAAGTCAGTGAATACACATCTATGAGAAGCGAAACGAGATAGAGAAATAGTCAGACTTCCTACAGACGAGCTTAGCGCGGCTGCCGCTACGCAGCGCTGGTTGAGAATATATGCCTTGTACCCCTCTCCCAACCCAATACTTCTTTTCGCAGTTTCCTATATATCTCATTCTCATGGCAGTTTGTAATTTCTCTTTCTCTCCTTTCTCTCTCTCTCTCTCTCTCTCTCTCTCTCTCTCTCTCTCTCTCTCTCTCTCTCTCTCTCTCTCTCTCTCTCTCTCTCTCTCTCTCTCTCTCTCTCTCTCTCTCTCTCTCTCTCTCTCTCTCTCTCTCTCTCTCTCTCTCTCTCTCTCTCTCTCTCTCTCTCTCTCTCTCTCTCTCTCTCTCTCTCTCTCTCTCTCTCTCTCTCTCTCTCTCACTCTCACTCTCTCTCTCTCCAATCGGCCGCGATGATCTCTCTCTGTCTTTCTTTCTCACTCTAGGCTGTCGGGCAACAAGTTCGACCTAGGGCGGCCGTGCCAAATTATCATTATGATATTAAAAGTGTAGTATAACTTTTTAACATTGGATTTTCGCTTCTTATAGATGTGTATTCATTGGTTAAGGCTATAAACAAAATCAGCAACATCCACCCGTGTTCAGGTTGGAGAAGTGATATCTTTATACAAATGTTGTATTATTTATATTACAACATTTATATACATACTTTGTAGTATTTATATTAGACTTATAAATAATAATTAGTATTTATAAGTCTGTATATTGAATAATCTTATTTTAAGGCCCAAGAGGTAAAAATTAATTAAAGCCTGTTATTTTCAAGCTAGATTTTTGTTGTGAAGAAATTTAAATCAAGCTAGCAATATTTCAGTAGATAAAGATTAAAATATCGCTTTGAAATAATCGCAGTTAATTACGCCCATTGAAGAGAAACTTCTGCCATATCAACGATGGAGGACTTGATGAATTTTAAGCAAACAAAATTCTTATTTACCTACACTAATCATTGTTCAATGTGGAAGATAGTGTTTTTTCTATGAACAATATTTTTAATCGTTGGTGATGGCAAAATTTAAGAGAGCAGGTGTCCGAGCGGTCTAAGGCGTCATCAAGATTTTGAGACTGGGCTAGAGAGATACCGCAGGTTCGAATCCTTACCTGGACTGGAGTATTTATCAGTACTGTGCTGGTTCTCACCCTTAATCTGTATGAATCAGTTCCTCTCTCAGATCAATAGTCTATGGGGAGTGGGCACACTAAGGTTAAAAAGGAGATCGAATGTACACCAGACCACGAGGTGGAAGTGGTGAGTTTGCATATTATATACGATCATAAAACTATTGGCGAGTTTGGACTCAACCTTGTATAATATGGAAACAAGTTGTGTACTTCACTGGAACAACCACAGAGAAAAAGGAAACAGAGATCGCTCTCATATGGCCGTAGTGAACGTCTCAGAGACAGTCATAAAAATAGATTACAAATAATTAACACTTATAAATCTATAATAATAATTATTAGTAAATCTATCCTAAAGGATTTGGGGAAATAAATGGAGGAACTAACTATAGTGTTCCTACCATCACTGTAGCGAACTGGAGAGCTTACTACTTGATGCTCATTTATGGCACTATTGGATGAACTAACTAGTGTTCCTACCATCACTGTAGCGAACTGGAGAGCTTACTACTTGATGCTCATTTATGGCACTATTGGATGAACTAACTAGTGTTCATACCATCACTGTAGTGAACTGGAGAGCTGACTACTCGATGCTTATTTATGGCACTATTGGATGAACTAACTAGTGTTCATACCATCACTGTAGCGAACTGGAGAGCTTACTACTTGATGCTCATTTATGGCACTATTGGATGAACTAACTAGTGTTCCTACCATCACTGTAGTGAACTGGAGAGCTTACTACTCGATGCTCATTTATGGCACTATTAGATGAACTAACTAGCGTTCATACCATCACTGTAGCGAACTGGAGAGCTTACTACTCGATGCTCATTTATGGCACTACTGGATGAACTAACTAGTGTTCATACCATCACTATAGCGAACTGGAGAGCTTACTACTCGATGCTCATTTATGGCACTATTAGATGAACTAACTAGCGTTCATACCATCACTGTAGCGAACTGGAGAGCTTACTACTCGATGCTCATTTATGGCACTACTGGATGAACTAACTAGTGTTCATACCATCACTATAGCGAACTGGAGAGCTTACTACTCGATGCTCATTTATGGCACTATTAGATGAACTAACTAGCGTTCATACCATCACTGTAGCGAACTGGAGAGCTTACTACTCGATGCTCATTTATGGCACTACTGGATGAACTAACTAGTGTTCATACCATCACTATAGCGAACTGGAGAGCTTACTACTCGATGCTCATTTATGGCACTACTGGATGAACTAACTAGTGTTCATACCATCACTGTAATGAACTGGAGAGCTGACTACTCGATGCTCATTTATGGCACTATTAGATGAACTAACTAGCGTTCATACCATCACTGTAGCGAACTGGAGAGCTTACTACTCGATGCTCATTTATGGCACTACTGGATGAACTAACTAGTGTTCATACCATCACTATAGCGAACTGGAGAGCTTACTACTCGATGCTCATTTATGGCACTATTGGATGAACTAACTAGTGTTCATACCATCACTGTAGCGAACTGGAGAGCTTTACTACTCGATGCTCATTTATGGCACTATTGGATGAACTAACTAGTGTTCATACCATCACTGTAGCGAACTGGAGAGCTTACTACTCGATGCTCATTTATGGCACTATTGGACGAACTAACTAGTGTTCATACCATCACTATAGCGAACTGGAGAGCTTACTACTCGATGCTCATTTATGGCACTATTGGATGAACTAACTAGTGTTCATACCATCACTATAGCGAACTGGAGAGCTTACTACTCGATGCTCATTTATGGCACTATTGGATGAACTAACTAGTGTTCATACCATCACTGTAGTGAACTGGAGAGCTTACTAGTCGATGCTCATTTATGGCACTATTGGATGAACTAACTAGTGCTCATACCATCACTATAGCGAACTGGAGAGCTTACTAGTCGATGCTCATTTATGGCACTTTTGGATGAACTAACTAGTGTTCCTACCATCACTGTAGCGAACTGGAGAGCTTACTACTTGATGCTCATTTATGGCACTATTGGATGAACTAACTAGTGTTCATACCATCACTATAGCGAACTGGAGAGCTTACTAGTCGATGCTCATTTATGGCACTTTTGGATGAACTAACTAGTGTTCATACCATCATTGTAGCGAACAGGAGAGCTTACTACTCGATGCTCATTTATGGCACTATTGGATGAACTAACTAGTGTTCATACCATCACTATAGCGAACTGGAGAGCTTACTACTCGATGCTCATTTATGGCACTATTGGATGAACTAACTAGTGTTCATACCATCACTGTAGTGAACTGGAGAGCTTACTACTCGATGCTCATTTATGGCACTATTGGATGAACTAACTAGTGTTCATACCATCACTATAGCGAACTGGAGAGCTTACTACTCGATGCTCATTTATGGCACTATTGGATGAACTAACTAGTGTTCCTACCATCACTGTAGCGAACTGGAGAGCTTACTACTCGATGCTCATTTATGGAACTATTGGATGCGACCTGTGTTTCTTTCTTCTCCGTGGAATGATACAAGTTAAAATTTGTGTGTTATGAATGATGCTGTGATACATTCGTCAATAACTGTATACTTGGAATGAGTGTGACGGCCGTTGAAAGGTGTGTGGTTCAAAAATCCTCTTATTTACATTGCCCAGTCACGAAGCGGCATTCCCCATTAGATTCCACTAATTGACTTACGTAAACCATTGTGACTATGTGTGTTTTTAATGTAAAGAGAGCGCTTAGTTTTTTATTATTCAAATTTTCTTGAATAGGTTTTGTAAAACTAGTAAAGCTATTGTGTTGCTTGAACTATGGAACACTAATTGTATTGTCAGATTTTAATTAATTATTGTTTCATGTTTTTACTTTCTCCAATGTGCGTTAGCATAGAGAAAGTATTGTGATCGTCCAAAAAAAAATGCTTTTACAAGTTAGGCTAAAAGTTCATTTTAAGGTCCCCTGAACCCATAAAAGAGGTTTTTTTCGAAAAATAATGTTGGTTTCTGTCCGTATGTGTGTCTGTCTGTAGGTATGTGCAGTTCGCTGGAGACCAAATGGATGGATCAAATTTCATGATCTGTAAGTGTATTTATTGGTATGTAAGTGTATTTAGCCAATATCTTCAGACTAATTTTTCACTTTTATTATTTTAGTTTTTTTTTATTTTTATAGGAAAAAATCATATATAAATGGAATTTTCTCAAAACTACTCAAATGATTTTGATTAAATTTTTAGGAAAATGTTAATTACAATATAAAATATTTTAATAATATTTTATGTCTCTAAGTTGACTAGTTTTTTTTTAGTTATGGCAAAAAAATATTTTTGGAAATCAAACTGGTAATTTTCAAAGTTTTTATTTTTTTAGTGTTTAATTTGGGCAAAAGTTTGAGCCAGTTCTTTGGAACGGTTTATTTATCTGTAAAATAAGATGCTATTATTATCATACTTAAATCCCCAATATCGGGGGAGTTGTGAATGCCTCGCTCATATTGTTACAACTCTTGTACTCACTTGTACTCAATATCCGTCTTGTCATTCTTGAAATCTCTCCGCTGTAAGTCTCCGAGTATTCTCTTACAGCGAGATTCGTACTGGCAGCGGGACCTCCCCGCTTTGTACATCAGAACGACGTAAGACACCGGGGATTTCATGGCCATTGTGGATTTGGGTTCAAGAGCAAACCATTCACTCCTCGGCAGGATGCCATCCGAATCTCTATGTCCTGAGTTTAATAATGCTCTATCTGTCAACAACAATATTTTTTATTTATTTATTTATTTTGGTCTATCTTAGCTATAATCATTAGTTACTTTGAGTACTAACTTTGTTCAGATTAAGAGAACATTAAATTTATTTCGAAAATCAATTATTGTTTTAAAACTATTTATTCTTAGTCAGACATTTAACAATAGCTACACTATAAAATTCCCTCAAACATGCAAAATTTCCGAGCATTCACTTTATCAATTGGCCACCTCCAGTCCCGGTATTAACTTACCAACTGTGTGGTCTCCATTTTTATACACTTGGACAGTCTATGCCTCTGTGGGTTTTGTTCGTAAATAACTGTTTTGTGCCTCCCAGTCCTATGGTCGTCCCTGTCTATTGTGCCATGTTCGTGAATGTCTCATCCCCGAATTAAAAAAAAAAAAACTTGGAAATGAAACAGTTTTTGTTTCTAAAGTGTAAAGGCAGGTTGAGGGCAAGATTCTCTGAAATCAACTTTTCCGATTATTCAAATCGATCATTCGAATCTGAACACTCTCAAGATCTTGATTACTTGCACAGCACAATGTCATAGATTAGGCGAGGATAAATTAATCCATGAAACGTAGCCCCGGGTACAACCTAGTTGCGCTTCAACATAACTTACTAATGAGGGTTAGGAAAAGGTCATAAAACCAAACATCCTAGTTGTGCCTCAACATAACTTATTAATGAGGGTCAGGAAAGGGTCATAAAACCAAACATCCTAGTTGCGCCTCAACATAACTTATTAATGAGGGTCAGGAAAAGGTTCATAAAACCAAACATCCTAGTTGCGCCTCAACATAACTTACTAATGAGGGTCAGGAAAAGGGTCATAAAACCAAACATCCTAGTTGCACCTCAACATAACTTACTAATGAGGGTCAGGAAAAGGGTCATAAAATCAAACATCCTAGTTGCGCCTCAACATAACTTATTAATGAGGGTCAGGAAAAGGGTCATAAAACCAAACATCCTAGTTGCGCCTCAACATAACTTATTAATAAGGGTCAGGAAAAGGGTCATAAAACCAAACATCCTAGTTGCGCCTCAACATAACTTATTAATGAGGGTCAGGAAAAGGGTCATAAAACCATACATCCTTGTTGCGCCTCACATAACTTATTAATGAGGGTCAGGAAAAGGGTCATAAAACCATACAGCCTTGTTGCGCCTCACATAACTTATTAATGAGGGTCAGGAAAAGGGTCATAAAACCAAACATCCTAGTTGCGCCTCAACATAACTTACTAATGAGGGTCAGGAAAAGGATCATAAAACCAAACATCCTAGTTGCGCCTCAACATAACTTACTAATGAGGGTCAGGAAAAGGGTCATAAAATCAAACATCCTAGTTGCGCCTCGGCCGTTTCTGGTAGAATATCAAAGGACCAGCGGTCACCCCCTACCACATTCTCTAAGTGACGGAGGCTGTGAAATACAGTTCAGAAACTCATTATGGGCTAGCTCCTAGATTTTACAAATTGTTTGTTTGAAATCCATCGAGCTCTCACCTTCCCACAACATACATGTCAAAGACACTTGAGTGTGTGTGATTAAGGGTGAGGTAACATTTATCTAATAAACCCCGTTTAGTTGTGGTTAGTTGTAATGAAAAGTGTTTCGTAGAGAAGTTATTCATTAAGAAATTGTACATTTAAGTATAATGTTCATTTAGAATTTGTCAGAAGTAATAGTTTTTTATTTAGCATCAGTTTTATTTAGTCTTAATAATGTTAAATCGGGCCAATTTGTAACATCATTGAAAGATCGAAAAAATTCAGGTTTTTATAGATAAAAAGCTTCACCAGCTAAAAAATAAATTAATAGATAGACAACCGTTCTGAAGGTAATTTCATTCAGGTGCCATACCAAACATATCTGAAAGAGAATTTATTATATATTTTTATCATGTAGTATGGTGTTTTAGTCAAATGTATTATAATTATTTATGTACGAGTATAACCTTTTTTGTATATCTAAATATAGTTGTGTGCTTGGAATTGTATATTGATATCATCTTTTAACATGAAATTATATATCCAGTAAGAAACGAGCTTGAAGAATTTGTTTTAATTTGATATCTTGTAATTGTTCTAATTTGATGCATTCAGTAGGTTTCTATCTAAAATGTTAAACATTTTATTCAAAGTCTCTATGTAAATTAAAAATGTCTTTATGTATATGAACAATTATTATCATATTTCTATACGTATTAATTAAATATAACATTTCTATAGCAAAAATGTTTGTGAATATTTTCAAAACTTAATGTAATAATATAATTTTGATATCATACCACTGTAACGTAAACCTTTTATATCTATTCTTTATACGCGTGTGTTTATATTTATTTATTTGAAATGCATAAACTTTATATAATCTATTAAATACACATATAGCTATCGCAGTAACAGATAATTTGTAACTGCATAGACGTATAGGCATACTATTTTACAATAGTAAAATAGTACAACTACAATTGTACAAAATTATTGTAGAGTAGCAGTTTGGGAAAACAACCTAATGAATACGTTTTTTAATAGTGTTTTATACTTTCAAATATAGCAAACTGAATCTCAAAGCCAATTCAGTCACTGCCATTCTTTATTAAAATATACTTACTGTAAATGGCAGTTTTACCTTTCTGTATAAGCTCACATGATATAAATGAAAAAAATATGAATGAATTTATAGCTAAATACCTTTCTTAAACAATTTGACTTAATTGTCAGTTAAATTGAACTAATAGAAACTTCTTGTGTGGTAGCCATCGATATATCGATGGTGGTAGCATCATGGTACAGTTTCGTTATTCAGGAAGGCAAATCACAAAGGCTTGCCGCTGAGGCGCAACTAGGATGTTCTCTTGGGGCCAGTGTTGGGTCCGAGGCGCAACTAGGATGTTCTCTTGGGGCCAGTGTTGGGTCCGAGGCGCAACTAGGATGTTCTCTTGGGGCCAGTGTTGGGTCCGAGGCGCAACTAGGATGTTCTCTTGGGGCCAGTGTTGGGTCCGAGGCGCAACTAGGATGTTCCCATAGTCTCATGTACCTGAATAGGGAAGTATTTGGCTAAAGTTCTCCGAACTTAGATACCAGTTCATTTTGCACATACCACGTCAATTCCTTGTCAAACCTAGATAGATCTAGGTGAATCCGAGGAATTTTGACATGTACACCTCCCCCAGCATTACGCTAAGGACACAGTTATAAGTAATTTATTAGATGTAAGGACATGTCCTTAGGAGATACGTGTAGAAAAGATGAGCCGTAAGTTTTAAGAAAGTGATGAGGTTGGGGGGTTGTCTTGAGAGAGAGGTGGGGGGGGGGGGGTATCTGGACATAGAGTGCAGTCTGAGCTGACCAAGCTGTGCGTTAGTCTATCATTACTCCAAATTTTCGAACATCCTTCCTATTTGTAAACGAATTTAAAATGTATAAATTGATATGGTAAAAATAATAATGATACTTTCTCCTTATACCATATGAAATAAACCACGAATTACAGTGAAATATTATTTTTGTATTAACCATAACTTTCAATCCTAGGGCGACTTTTGTAAAGTTACAAAAACTATCACATGTATTCTTTGTTTTTGGTCATAACAAACATGTTTTATAGTCATTATTTGCCTTTATTCCTTGAAAAAAAAGCCCTTATAACACATCTCACAAGGTACTACTCTGGCTTTACATAAAAGAAACAAATGTCTTAAATGGCTATAGAAAATGTTAGCAATGAGTAGCTCTGGTGTAGACATTTTAACTATTTTGAGTTATGTTTAGTATTCCAGTACAAAACTAATTATATCACAAACATCTTTCGTTAATCTATTTTTAAAATACAAAATATGAATTTCTCTTTAGTAAATATGTGTTTTTACTTAATACTAGCTACTCCAAACAATATTCATATAGTTACCGGGATGTATGAAGTTAAACATAGTAGCCGCAGTTCAGAGAAGATGGCGAACTAAAAGGCACTGGTGGGTTGGCTTCAAGGAAGAGCCTTTTACAATTTGTTGCGACCATTCTGTAGCTGTTTGTAACAGTTATTTTATACACTCTCACAGATGGACTGAATCACGAACAGCTGATGAGTCACGAATGGTGTAATGGCTATTACATAACGTGATAACTAACTGTTACAGAGAGTTATCAACGATAACAGTGACATAGGTTATTTATTTAAAAAATTATGTAAGTTTTGTCTTTTCATTGGAAAACATACTCTCTTTAAACTGAATATAAATATCTGTATACTGCTGCGATTAAAATGTTTTTTTTAATAAGGAAATTAGAGGGTCCGCCTGATTATAATGATCAATATTAACCCTATATATATATATATATATATCGGTTTTTACACAGAAATATAAGTTTTTTTAAATAAATTGAAAACACCAAAAACAGTGTATGTTTCTTTCATTTTATGTGGTATATTTAATCACCATCCATTTCTTCTTACAACAACGATAACTGAGATAATTAGCAAATAAATTAGGTTACGTTGGGTTTGTAAGTTAGTAATACGTTATATGACTTTTCGGGATATGCAGAAAATTTTTCTCATAGATGACTGGTTTTAAAAAAAATTTACCTATAAAATTCGTTATATTACTTATATTTTGTGAGATAATTACACCTTGGAAGAGAAGCAGGTCATTTTTTCAAGGCCACCGCTGAAATGTATCCATCGAATTCTACTAACTTATAAATAAGCTAACCTGTTGTGATGAAAAGATGAAAGTCTCATTAAAGAGCTGTCTCCTTCGCAATGTGTACCTCCGAGCCATGAGGTGTATGTACCCACTCACTTACCCATATACGTACAGTAATATTGACCCACTCACCCACCCATACACATTCAGTGGTATTGACCCACCCGCCCACCCATACACGTACAGTGGTATTGACCCACCCGCATACCCATATACGTACTGTGGTATTATGTGTTCAGTATTATGTCAGTTATTTGACGTGTGAATAAATGGACGTCATATTCGTGATTACATTGGTCGGTATCGTAGTTGGTTAAAACCCCTTCATAAACTAAAGTTTCTCAGTTCGATCCCAAGCATAGTCACAAGAAATGTTGAGTTGAATCAGCTGATACTTTCTAGGGACTAGTCCGGCTAAGGCAAAAAATTGTAGTCATTGTTACAAACTAAGGTTTGTAACAATGACTACAATTCGCTCATACACAGTCATCACACTCATTCTAAATCCATGTTCGCCCACCCACCCTTACCCTTGCAGTGGCATTGCCCCAACCACCCTTACTCTTACAGTGGTAATGGCCCACCCACCCGCACTTACCCTTCAGAGGTATTGTCCCACCCACTCACCCTTACAATGGTATTGCCCCACCCATTCACCCCTACCCTTACAATGGTATTACCCCACCCACCCACCCTTACTCTTAGAGTGATATTGCCCCACCCGCCCACCCTTACCCTTAGAGTGATATTGCCCCACCCACCTTTACAATTACAGTGACACCGATATGTTGACGATTGGTGTCTTCATAAGAAATTTTAAAAATAAATAAAAACTACAAAATATTAATGTAATATACATAGTAAAATATAATGTAATATAAATTTTAAGCGTTGAAACAATTTTGTCAGCATTTCGTATTCCCGAGAAAAAATGTCTATAGATTCGTGATTCTGGGGTTGATGAATAGTTAAAAATAAAATCGTTTTAATCGGGTGGGCCCCTGATTCCCACATTTACCACATTCGTCTGCACGAAAGAACTGCATTCTCTTAAAAATCATAATATATTATGTTCTGTACTTTATATTTACAGCAAAAATTTGTGTTAATACGCACTATCAAAAATGTGTTTGTATTCGCATTAGACGGTCGCCTTGAAGTTGACTGTCGTACTTGGGGTTGTCGTAAATGGTGAAATGTTTGTGTTGTAAAATGATGATGATAATTGTATGCGTATACATATTTTGTGAGTTTTATTATTTCAAAAAGCTCACTCAAAAGGCCGTTGATGAAATCAAAATCAAGAGTTTTCTTACTAAAAATGGTGTAAAATTGTATACGTAAAATAAACTGTTTTCCTAAAATCAATTCGTTTTTATTTTGGAATTCTTATAAATATGATGTAGTACGTTCCTAATTTCTAACGATGTTTTCATAAATTTTTAGAGTGTAGTTATTGAACATTGACGACAACAACATATTGTTAATGTTGTTATATATTAAATATTATAAACTCCTCATTTATACAAAATATTCTCATGTTATTTATGGGAAATAATATAAAATGTATATATTCCGCATCAAGTTAATATAAAACATTAATGAGAGGTTAAGTCGTAGATTTTAACATGGAATATACAGTTACCTCATCAATCAATCCTTTTAGCATGGAATATACAGTTACCTCATCAATCAATCCTTTTAGCATCGAATATACAGTTGCCTCATCAATCAATCCTTTTAGCATGGAATATACAGTTACCTCATCAATCAATCCTTTTAGCATGGAATATACAGTTGCCTCATCAATCAATCCTTTTAGCATGGAATATACAGTTACCTCATCAATCAATCCTTTTAGCATGGAGTATACAGTTTCCTCATCAATCAATCCTTTTTGTTAATTTTTTAATAAACTTTTTCGGCATGAAAAGCAATTGTCAAGTTTTTATAATTATATAGATATCTGTTGTATATGTTTAATATACTATAGTTAATTTTAACGACTTGGTAATGGCAAAAAGGATTTGTCGACGAGGAAACTATACAGTCTATGTGAAACTCCTCGACTTAAGCTCTCTCTAACGGAGATTGCTTTGGACGAAAAAATAGAAATTTACTAAGATTGAATTTGTGGCCAATCATAACAAAGAACTTACTCCAGATCAGACATACGTTCCTGGAAACAATTACAAGAGGAACGAAAAAACTGTTGTCAGAAATTAAACAGGTAGTTAGATCATTTTGAAAACATTGGGCTATAGTTGACATAACAATAGCTATAATTTTTTGTGTTAACTCTATCCGTTGAACATTTGTACGAATTCCATAATATAATGATAAATATAATGAAAACTATTGGTCCTGTAACACCTTTATAGTTCGCTTTCTATTCCATCTCTTTCTTGTTAAAGGTAAGCCAAAAGTTTCAGTAAATTAAACTTACTAACAGTAAATTATGTTACATCTTAAAGACATGTAACATTTCTTCCCTGGTAAAATAAACATTTTCATTCATTTATATATAAAAATAATTGTATTTATTATGACTTACACGTACAAAAATCAAAGTATTTGCTGATATAACCCATTTCAATTCCAAAATACAGAAGTCTGAAGGCCGCCGCCCACATGAAGAATGGGGGTGTAGTTTCTAAAACAGAAAGTAACATTTTATATGGAATTAATTGTAACACTTTCTACGACTTTTAACAAGTATTGGATTCACACATTTTGGAGGTTAGGTTTGGGTTAGTTTAGGTTCGGGTAAGGTTAGGTTAGGTTTGGGTAAGGTTAGATTAGGTGTTGTTGGTTTGGTTTGTTTTGGTTGTGTTAGTTTCGATTAGGTTAGGGTGGGACATACTACTTACCTACTTTCAGTGGAGTACTTTTTTAATATATTTCTATTTGCGGTATTTCTTTCGGAAAATGCAAAATTTGTCTGTGACTTAACCTATGTTGAAGACGAAATTACTACAGTTTTATGTTCTGTCTTAGGCTCTTACTGTACGCAACTTCCGTGACATCGCAGCTTAGCTAATGTACCATTTGCTCTTATTAGTAAATAATCTTAGAATAAACCAATTTTAATACTTATATTCTTATTAAATATAATATGTCAGATATGTCCTCCATGTAATATTATTTTAAATCAGTTGATCTTCGGTTCTGATAGGACATACGATGTCCTGATTTTCCTCAATGTATAACCACATCAAACAAGTTAAAAATAAGCAAAATATTTTATTTCATTACAGACATTTTGAAAGAATACTTCGTTCAAATTTATGAACTGCTCAACGACTGATTTACAACAATAGAACAATTGAGAAACAACCAGCTGCCAAGTTGGATTTAACTATAGCATAATTAAATTAAACTTATCTTCCAATATTAAACTAATAGTATGTTTGATTTCAATATTATTTTTGTATTTATATAAATGACCATTCTTAATGTTATTTAAATAAGGCGAAACTTCAATATTCATAATAATATCTGAAATGGAGTGACATTTCACATTGTTCTTGAGCCAACCGCTAATAAGAGACTTTATTTATTATATACGTAAATACACTGCATACACAAAAAAAATTTACAAATTATTTTAAAATCTGTTTAACAACTGCAGTGTTATACTAGTTGCTTTCTTTTTTGATCCATGATTAATAACGGGGATACGTTTGTAACTATCCCTAACAGAAAAGACTTCACAGAAAAGCACCTCCATTACCATCCATTTAACAATTTAACATTAAACAATTATTTGTTTATTCCAATAAATATTTATCAAAACATTTTCTACACGAAACAAATAAGTACAAATACGTTACGTTAATTTATTTATTCATTTACTTACTTCTGTAATCTCCAATGAATGCAATGTTCAGACTAACTTTGTCCAGAGTATAGTACTTAGGAGGTGCCTGGCCAGCTATGAACCACCCCCTGCCCTCGTACACCAAGCCGTCTCCACCGACCAGGAAACTGGACAAATGTCACTGTAAACCACTAACTAACTATGCTTGTACACTGTCACTCTCCTATCTGATCCCTTACTAAGCAACGCCAATCAATGGTGTCTATCAGAATGTATGCTATAGCTATAGGTGCCTATTCATTAATTTAATAATTCATAATAATTCATCTAAGTTGCACTGACTCGCTTGTTTCTGTTATTGTGGAATTATAACTTTTTTTTCTTTATAACAGAAAGACAGTCTTATATTGAAATTATATAAGCCCTATGACTCTCTGGTGTCTTTTATAAAAACTTGTGTTATGGGCGTTCATCAACGAAGCAGTCTTCTTCTATTTCTTATCAATCCATATTTTTCCACCCACCCCACCTCTTTAAATGTCCTCCCTTAATTGAATTACCTTTACAAGAAAATTATGATCAATTATTGTCAAATGTTGCATTGAATAGTTGTAAAATTGTGAAAAGTCATAAATCCCAAGTTTAGAAGAGTATATACCAAAGTATGTTCATATATACATAAAAATATATATACTCATGGTAATTTAAGCCACATTGACCATCCTCAGACCGGAATAATTCACATACCAATGTTTTTCATAGGAAATTAACAATGTGATACTAACTTGTACTTGATGTCAAGTCTGCCCAACTTCAACATCTCAAAGTCCTGCATGGCTTTTATCGTCTCGCAGCACGACGTCCGACTAAAGCATTGCTGCGTGTCTGTGCTGTATATGAAGATTACATTTCGTATAGGAAGTTCAAGATAGTGTTTATACAAAGGAACCTCCGCATTCCATCGTTTCCTACGGACTACCTCCACCCTTTCCTGGTCAGCCTTCCAGCCCTTGACCGCTTTTGAAAAATACAAGTTATTTAGTTATTGTGTTATGTTCTATTATTAATTGCTATTAGAAAACAAATTAAAAATTTAATCTTATTCAATCTTATCATTATAAGATTGAAAAACTACAAAGAACTATTTAACTGATTTCCATTTCTCCCTTGGCATTTTTACTTTCTAACATATGTTTTAGCATAAAGAAAGTATTGTGATCGTCCAAAAAAAGTTGGCCTAAAAATCCATTTTAGGGTCCCCGAACCCAAAAAAAGTGGTTTTATCGACAAAAAAAATATTAGTGTCTGTCCGTATGTGTATCTGTCTGTGTGTATGTGCAGTTCGCTGGAGACCAAACGGATGGATTAATTTTTATGAAATTCAGTATGTAGGTGTATTTAGCCAATATCTCCAAATCATTTTTTCACTTTTTTAAATGTTATAAATTTTTTTTATTATTAGCAAAAACATACAAAAATAGAATTGTCTTTTGAGACGGCTTTAATGATTTTGATTAAATTTTCAGGAAATATGCGAATTACAATTTATAATATTTAAGTATAAAGCACATATCCCTAACTTGACTAGTTTTTTAGCTATTGCAAAAAAAATTGGGAATCAAAATGGTAATTTGCAAAAATTTTTTTTTTTTTTTTATTTTTTTATTGTTTAATATGGGGGAATGTTTGTGCCAATTATTTGGGACCATTTGTTTTCTCCCCGATAAAAAAAATAATATTAATGTATACAATCTAAAAACTATGTACGTGATCTCAGAAACTACTTAACAGATTTTTATGAAAGTCCGCTAAGAGAGGATTTCTCAAAATGCCATAAAAACATAACACTGACACAAAAGCTTGACTAATTAGGTTTTCATTGTAAAATGTTTAAGGTCTTTCTGTTAACTCGGACACGACTGCAGTTTTACATCCCCCTAAAGTAGGTTTTTTTAGACTATAACAACTTTGTTATCTTGACGTGATGGTTTGGGGGAGGGTAAGTAAGCGCAGTGAACCACCCCGTTGTGAAGCAAGGGCTGTCGGCTAGTACTTTATAAAATTAATGTAATCTCAGACCACCATTTTAACTTACATCGTTTAAGCAATCTGTAATTTGACACAGTTTATAACCTCAAATACTAGAAATAAGTACTCGTATTATTATTAATTTTTAATTGTTCGGAGTACGCAATTATTGTTAAAAAATCAAAATAATAAAGGTAAGTTGTTTCCTTCACTTACGTAAATCCAATACGGTTCAAAAATCAAGTTCCTCTCTTAAAAGCACTTTCTCCTATATGCGTTAGCATAGAAAAAGAATAGCGATCGTCAACAAAAAAATGTTTAAAAGTTGGTCTAAAAATCCATTTTAGCATTCCCTGAACCCGAAAGAAAGTTATTTTTTCAAAAAAGAATTTTGGTTTCTGTCTGTGTATGTTAAGTTCGCCGGAGACGAACCGGATTGATCAATTTATGAAATTTGGTATGTATGTGTATTAAGCCAATATTTCTAGACCATTTTTCACTTTTTTGAAATGTTAGTTTTTTTATTTTTATGGGCAAAAAC
Organism: Stictocephala bisonia; assembly: GCA_035578905.1. NCBI lineage: Eukaryota > Metazoa > Arthropoda > Insecta > Hemiptera > Membracidae > Stictocephala > Stictocephala bisonia. The sequence continues at coordinate 819,441 of JAQJVL010000045.1, read as the reverse complement.
ATAAAAAATAGAATTTTCTCAAAAACGGCTCTAACAATTTTGATTAAATTTTCAGGAAATAAGTGAATTACAATTTAAAATATTTTAGTAAAAACTGCATGTCTCTAACTTGACTAGTTTTTGAGTTATGAGATACAAACATATTTTGGAATCAAACTGGTAATATTCAAAAGTTTTGATTATTTAGTGTTTAATATGGGGAAACGTTTGTGCCAATTCTTAGAAACCATTTATTTTCTAGAATATTCAATTAGTCTACCTTCAATTGTTTTTGTTTACTTACATGGAACGATTTCAGGTAACAGTGGATTTATCCTCTCGATGCGTTTGGGGGGATACGCCATTACTAGAGTTGGCGGGAGAGGAACCCCTCCCCCTACATGTTTCAAACAGCACTACACTCTGTGGGAAGTTGGTGATAAGGCCAATTATTTATCTGCCGTTATCATTTATTTATAGATAATTATACATAAATACTATCTTTTTTCTATTCATCGTACGTTTGAAATTCGCAATCATTATTTGATTCTCACAGTTCATTCTAGTTAGCGAATAAAATACTCAAATAGAGGATTAATATTATAGTTATAGATAAAATAATACATGAAATAATAGATCAATACTACGTGATGCTGTAAGCCAACCACTTGGAGACAAAATGTCGTGGAGATTGTAGGCGATAAATTCTATGCTCGGCTCTCTTAATACCAACACGGTGTCCACAAGAATCAAGAATGTTTATTACCATTGATCTATATGAAACGTTCTAAGGATAGGTCGTCTTTAGATACAAACAAGACTACATTCAATGATACACACTTATCAGTTTCATTCGAAACCTTTTTTCGCCCATATATTGGTGGTCGGCGTGTTAACAAATAATAAATCAATTCTGTAACTTTTTTGGTAGTGGTTTATTAATTAATTGTGTCAGCGAGAGTTTACGCCAATTTATTTCTCGTGATTGTAATTCCTTACTCCAAGTAAATCGATATGCGAAAATAACAGTCCCCTATACGGTACATCTTGAGCACAGTAGATCATATTATGTTTAACCGATAATGGACTTGTTTTTTAATTTTTTTTTCGACTTTGTATTTCCAAACCACATCACTGGAAAAAGTGGTTATTTGTTTATTAAAGTAATATTAATGTAAGAAAGTGTTTATTTTGTGCGAATAAAATGCATTATAACAATGATGCTATTGTATTTAAGGTGTTTAGATGTAAGCTACCAAATCGTATACACGTAGTCTGTATCTATTTACTTTGCTTCGTAACACACACACACAGGTACTAATAGGCTTTAGACATGTAAGAGCAACTTTTCACAAGCTCAATATTGAATTTGAATTAATAATGCCCGTAGGTAACAAACAGTGTCAAAGGGAGATTAAGTTGAAGCACAGCAGTTAGGGGCTCACTTCTCACCAAGTTCCTGGGTAGCTTGCCATAACAAAATAGCAAAGTTACTTGTTTCCAACCCATCTTTACTGTTCTGTTTCGAAAGACTGATAAAAATCTTAATGGTATACGAATTGCATTTTAGGCTACTTTATAGAACAGGAGCCTTGTCGATTGTTTGGATGAATTAGTTTTTCACAGCAGATAAATAACAAACATTAAGAATATGTTGGTTTTTTCAGCGGAAAAGCTGGGAAAATTACGAAAATGAAGAAAAATGAAAAAATGTTTTTGGTAAATATAGCGTTCTGGGTAAATTGGTTATGTTGTGTTAGGTTCGCCTACGTTATTTTTGTTTGATTCAGTTAGGTTTTATTTGATTAGGTTAACAAAAACTAACTTTTTTAAAAAACGAGCCTAACCCCTCAAAACCTAACCTAACCCAACAGAATGTAACCTTATAAATCCAAACCTAACCTAACCTTACCGAAACCGGTCCCTTTCCGGTACTAACGCACTTAATAATAGTTCGATCAGAAAACTATTGTCATATTCGTAATAACTAATATTTATGTCATTATGTACTTATTACAGGAGAAAATTCTGCACAAGTTGTGTAACTACCTACAACGCTGAGTTGATGAAAAAAGATTACTATGTTTTTTCTCTCTTTCGTAGTTTTCCGGTTTTTCTACTGACGAACGATAATATTTATCTATTAGTTTCTTATTCATCTATCCACTATGAAAATATATTTCAGCGAAAAACAGTAGATAATTTGTAACTGACACTGTAACTGTTATTTTACTGAAACTGTTACTGTTACTTATACTGATACTGTTACTGTAACTGAAACGGCTATTGTAACTGTAACTGTTACTGTAACGTAACTGTTAATGATACGGTTACTGTAATTGTAACTAGTACTGTAATTGTCACTGTTATTGTTGTTGTTGTTGTTATAGTAACTATTACTGTTGCTGTTGCTGTTGCTGTTGCTGTCACTGGTACTGATACTGTTAATCTTAACGTTACTGTTACTCTTAGAAACAGTACTGACGATAACTGTGTTAGAGAGCAACCTCAAATAATTCAACTACATTGTGTATATTAACGCTTGACTGGTCCTTCTGAGTCTTCTGACTGCTCCATTGAAAGTAGGGTTTAAAAATAAAAATGTTCTCCATAGCACACTGGTTGTATAGATTACGTTCGTGCGATCTTAGGTAATTACAAACGTACGTGTATGTAAATTATTTCACTAGCTCGCCATACAGAAGTTTTAGAAATTTTAAAACCATAAAACTTGTAATTTATATAAGTCCTCTAAAATCAGTGAAAATAGATAGTTATCAGATTTTATATTTTTAAATAGTCTTTAATCGTATTTTATGTAAAAATACATCTATATGCAATTTAACCAAATTTACTTCACAAATAAAGCATTTTACTCAAGTTAAACTTGGTAATATATTATTTTTATTTTACTAATTGATCTATTTGTTATAAAAGTAATGTATGCGTTAAATTGAATAAACTAGGTAACACGCTGTAAACAGTAAAAACATCACGTCTGGAATGTATACAATTGTGTCGGGGGGGGGGGGGGGAGAGATCACATAAATCTTGGACACCGAGTAAAGCTGATATTTTGATATAAATCATCCCCTCCAGCCAAACAAAACAACCCCCTCCCCCACGTCCCTCAGACACGAACAATTAATATCGCTCCTACTCACCCAAACGTTTTTGTACACCGTCTTATGCTCATCACTTTTTATTTTACGGAAATAATTTGAAAATGGGTACATTGAATGAACGTACTTTTAATTCTCACAAATGTGATACAGGTTTTTAGTAAACAGACGCTTGAATAGTTTTGTTTTTTTTTTTTTTTTTTAAGTGGTGTAAATATTTAATATTACAAGAAAGAAATTACACAGATTAAAATTCATTTTAATAATTGTTTTTCATATATATTTTTTTCTACCTCTAAATGTTTGCAGTATCGATTTAATTTCTGTCCCTAAAAGTCACTTGTTGTTAACGTATGTGGCATTTAACCAGATACAAAGAAATAGACTCTTTTTATTCTGTGGTTCAACTCACCCATTCAATTAGTCAGTTATTTCATAGTTAATATTGATTCAAGACAGCTTCTTTATTTTCTTGACTTATTCAATAACTATCGAACTACCTCACTCACTAATTACTTACTTAGTAACTTATTCATTCATATATTTATCTTTCAACATTCGATTTTTTAATTTTTGAAAGAATTGTTCATTACTGAATTTAACAGTTTCAATAACTTTGAAATGACGCGTAAGTTACAAATATATTATTTTTTCTTCAATGAAGAATGTTTAAATATTCTATTTTATGTTCAGAAGTTTTGTATACATGGGGAAATACACAAGAATCCAATATAATTACAAAATAAGCTGTCCAATAGCAATTAATATATTGAAGAAATTAAACCAACGATTGATAAATTGTCAACTTTTAATTGTTCTATATTTCATGTAAGACTGTCTTAGGGGAGACCAAAGTTTTATCTCAGAGACAGAACGAATTTTCAAGTGTTATTTTTTATAAAGTGCGTTTTTTTACCAAAAACTCATATTAAAAAAATTCGTAATCAAAGAGAACGTTATGGTTTATTTTAAAAATTTAGAAAACATATTTGTTTATTAGCTTGTTTCTATTAACAGTTCACGTATGTTTTTGCTATTTAACCCCAAAACACCACAATCATTTTAATGGTTAACATTTACTGGATGCTTCCCCGAGTATTGTAAAGAGAGAGTTCATGAACGTAGCATTGTTAGTTGCTTTTTATAGACCATGGGAAAGGGGTAAAATAAAACCATCTTGAGAGACAAAAATAGGAAAGTACTTATATATAAGACAACTGACGAAATTAATTATTGGGTTAATGTTCGAGGTTTAAGTGGAGAACTGTTCATGGATCGTGACCAGAGATCAAGTAAGTATATTAGTCGATGGTCGTAACTTATAGTTGAGAACTGTTCATTGGTCGTATCCAGTGATCATGTAAGCATATTAATCAATGGTCGTAACTTATGGATAACTGTTCACGGGTCGTATCCAGAGATCAAGTACGTATATTAGTCCTTGGTCGTAACTTATAGTGGAGAACTGTTCATGGGTCGTAACCAGAGATCAAGTACGTATATTAGTCGATGGTCGTAACTTATAGTTGAGAACTGTTCAAGGGTCGTAACCAGAGATCAAGTAAGTATATTAGTCAATGATCGTAACTTATAGTGGAGAACTGTTCATGGGTCGTAACCAGAGATCAAGTACGTATATTAGTCGATGGTCGTAACTTATAGTGAAGAACTGTTCATGTGTCGTATCCAGAGATCAAGTACGTATATTAGTCAATGGTCGTAACTTATAGTGGAGAACTGTTCATTGGTCGTATCCAGTGATCATGTAAGCATATTAATCAATGGTCGTAACTTATGGATAACTGTTCACGGGTCGTATCCAGAGATCAAGTACGTATATTAGTCCTTGGTCGTAACTTATAGTGGAGAACTGTTCATGGGTCGTAACCAGAGATCAAGTACGTATATTAGTCGATGGTCGTAACTTATAGTGAAGAACTGTTCATTTGTCGTATCCAGAGATCAAGTACGTATATTAGTCAATGGTCGTAACTTATAGTGGAGAATTGTTCATGGGTCGTAACCAGAGATCAAGTACGTATATTAGTCGATGGTCGTAACTTATAGTGAAGAACTGTTCATGTGTCGTATCCAGAGATCAAGTACGTATATTAGTCTATGGTCGTAACTTACAGTGGAGAACTGTTAATGGGTCGTAACCAGAGATCAAGTACGTATATTAGTCCTTGGTCGTACCTTATAGTAGAGAACTGTTCATGGGTCGTACCCAGAGATCAAGTACGTATATTAGTCAATGGTCGTAACTTATAGTGGAGAACTGTTCATTGGTCGTATCCAGTGATCATGTAAGCATATTAATCAATGGTCGTAACTTATGGATAACTGTTCACGGGTCGTATCCAGAGATCAAGTACGTATATTAGTCCTTGGTCGTAACTTATAGTGGAGAACTGTTCATGTGTCGTATCCAGAGATCAAGTACGTATATTAGTCGATGGTCATAACTTATAGTTGAGAACTGTTCATGGATCGGGTCCAGAGATCAAGTAGTATATTAATCGATGGTCGTATCTTATAGTGGAGAACTGTTCATGGGTCGTACCCAGAGATCAAGTACGTATATTAGTCAATGGTCGTAACTTATAGTGGAGAACTGTTCATGGGTCGTACCCAGAGATCAAGTACGTATATTAATCAATGGTCGTAACTTATGGATAACTGTTCACGGGTCGTATCCAGAGATCAAGTACCTATATTAGTCCTTGGTCGTAACTTATAGTGGAGAACTGTTCATGTGTCATATCCAGAGATCAAGTACGTATATAAGTCGATGGTCGTAACTTATAGTTGAGAACTGTTCATGGGTCGTATCCAGAGATCAAGTACGTATATTAGTCGATGGTCGTAACTTACAGTTGAGAACTGTTCATGGGTCGTATCCAGAGATCAAGTACGTATGTTAGTCCATGGTCGTATCTTAAAGTGGATAACTGTTCATGGGTCGTATCCAGAGATCAAGTACGTATTAATATCGTACTAATGTCGATGGTCGTAACTTATAGTGAAGAACTGTTCATGGGTCGTAACCAGAGATCAAGTATGTATATTAGTCGATGGTCGTAACTTATAGTTTACTCTAAAACTGGTAGAGAGATGAACATAGTTCAGTTGTTTAGTTTTTCTCTTGAAACTTACAAGAGAAAATCTTTATTGATAAAACTGTATAAAATAAAGTACGTAATTTTATTAGATTTATAAATAAACATTTATATTTACAAATGTTTATTTATAAATATTTGTCTTATTTCATAAATTTTGTTTGTGATTTTTAGGTTATACCTTTTCCCTACTTTGTTTCTGCCAATCAATAATTCCGGTTTTTTTTCTTTGTATGTTTTATATTAGAATGATTATATTCAAAAAATCAAAGCGAATTCAAAATAATTTATTGTCGTTTCGGATTATCAAGTATTGTATTGTATATAGGTTTAGATATACAATTATTTAAAGTTTTAAGGGCGTATTATTTTTCCTTCAAAAACCTTTCTATGTGTAATTAGGACAGTTCATAGTAATACACATATCTTATTACATCAATGAAATTACGTTGTGATCAAAACTACAACAAACGTACCTAATTACTGATGTTTTTATAGATTTGAGCCATGATATGCATCTTCGTGGCAGCCCAAATCTTAATCAAATATTCTAAACCAGGACATTCTTTATATTTATGATTATCATTTTTAATACATTTTTTTGGAATTTATTGTTATAAGATATTATATTAACTGAATTTTTACAAGCTAAGTCTCCTTTATACTATAACCAAGAAAGTGCTGATTCTTATTCAGTAATTACTACAAGTTCAGCAAATATATCTATCAGAGACACCTAGCGGAATAACAGAAAACTACGTAATTTTTAGGATAAACTGAGTACAGTTTAATTGATTGTTAATACTGTTTACAGCAGTTTACACGTATTTTACTATCTTGATATATTTACCATTTTTGTTTATTTTGTTTTCAGGTTTTCCGCAGGACGTATTTTTTTATTGTTCCTTATTACGTCGTTATTTGATAAATCTTTTATATAAACAATCCTTTAATGTTAGTTTAGGCAATATTGTTGGTGGCGAAGTGTTGTAATCCAGCTACTTTTAGTCAAAGCATTAAGATAAATGGCAGTAATCACTATCACGGTCTCTGCAACTCTTTCCTCATACCCTATATTCACTAGGGGGTTTAACCTCATGAATAATACTCACTGACGTTTCTGTCGAGTTACTCCTACCATATTCAGGGCTCACTGTTGGCTCAATGGTCACCATAATCAACATAGCCACGATGGATGAGTCAAAGTGCAGTGCTAGAGTAAACCTCAGATATCATGAGCACACATTTTTTTATATTCTTGTTCAAAATTCAAATTTATTAGATTTAAGATTTAATTTTGTTTCAGTAAATTTTATACAGCTCTCTTTCCTCCCTTCTAAACTAATTTATTTTGATTTTAATTTTTTACTGGCCTCTCAGACAAACTTTGTTTTTTTGGAAAATAAAGTAATTTGAGCAACTGTTCATTTTTAAAGAATAACATCACAAAATAATTATATATTATAATAATGAATTGGAAATTCAATAAATTTTCCGCCTATTGATTATTCACAAGAGAATCACTTCCCTTTACAACAAATTTGCACATTTTTGCACTCAATCGTGTTATTTGATAATATTATTTATATCTGTGAAAAATATTACATACAGTAAAACTATCACATTGACATCCTCTCTACTGTTTTTAAATGTACAAAATATGATAATATTGAACTATCAATGAACTATTTAAACTAAGTGGTAAAAAAATTTTCAATCCTAATTAACATATATAATTCTAACCATACGAAGTAATTTAAAAAAAATATTTTTTGCAGCTAGCTAAGAGTACGATTTTGTATTACTATTGTTTACATTGTGGGAATCAGTTTCTTCATCTGTAGAGGTCCGGTAGTTCCCAAACTGACCGACAGATAGCATCAGATACAATCAGCGGGTCAGGGCCACTGTTTCCGTCATTATTTCTTATAACTCCCACGTTAGTTATTTGACGAAGAAGGTAAGCGATGTGTTGCAATCTGATGATAAAGTTGGTTTACAACGCTTCATCAAGCTATTGACACATTTATCTTCTTTTTTCAATGTCAGTACAGTATAATTAACAAATATAGCTTAACAACTCGAATTGCAGAATTGTATGAAAATCTAAGTAGAATATAGAAAATAGAAATAACCAAATGGATTTGAGCAATAAAATAATAAAAGATCAAAAAGCAGCAGATATACTCAAACAGACTGGCATTTAAAAGAAGATCACTATCAGGCAACTGAGTTTTTATTGGCAATTCTGTCAGGTGACATAAAAAGCACTGTACTCTTGTGTGGTCCAATGGAATAATCGTTTTTATGGATTGAATAACGATTTGTGTTTGTAAATAATGATAAAAACAATATCATTGTATCATATTAATTAACTTTTTCATAATTGAGTTTGGTAGTAATACGAATATATGAAGCTACAGTCTGGTCGCGTTAAGGATGAAGTAGATTGCCTATTAACTTGGGCCTTTTTGGTTGTAGTATACGTATAGCCACGGTAGAAAATACGGTAGATATCACGACGAGACTGCGCAGTAGATTGTGACGTCACATGGGCGAAATCAGCTGATTTGTTTATTCTATTAAATACTGGTAACTAAATTCACCGATTACATAAAAGCATTCAACTGAATAGTAAGCAAGTTATTTATCACTTATAAACTGGAATTGTAATTACATGAATTAGAGCATTACTTTTTGTTTTAAATTTATATAAGAAATCAAACTCTCCAATAAATGTTCAAGTGTTTTCATGAAGCCTTAGATTAAAAAGAAATCATTGTCAAACACTCACATCAACTAATACAATTAGCATTGGGGTTGCCAAGTCTTCTGAATACCGCCACGGCTTCCGCTCAATGGTTACCATCAGTGTGGACAATACTAGAAGTCTGGGGTGTTCATGTTGGATGGTAGTCAGATGTTGTGTAGGGAAGAGAACTGAGTGTCAGACTTTTCAGTAGTTCGGATTCCACGTAAAGCTGTAGGTCCCTTAGTTGCATTGGCTATTTGGCTATTAATAAACAGCTCTCTCTGACGAACAGTCGACCTTAGTTAGTAACAATGACTACACTCGTTCATCTACACTCATCACACTCATTCGCCCCTCATATTCGCCTATAACTTGACGATTGGCGTCTTATGCATGAAAAATTAATAATGAATACAAAATGTTTGTATTTTTGTGTTTATTATGGCCACTTTTCTCATTTGACGTTATGGGAGATGCGCGTGATACCTACCGTCTGCTTTTCTAGGAACCGTGGGTATAACCATATGGTTTGTTGCTTACACTATGATTATTTAATTAGGCACTCCAATGTTTACAACACTTTTTTAACCACTGTAATAAGAGCTATTTTTAAGTTTGTAAATCTCATTAAGCATTTATTTATTTGTTTATTTTTGTTGTTATAAACTATTTTATACACATATTTATTTATATTTGTCCCGTTTTGACCGTAATCAGTTAGGCAGTATGCCGAGTAACCGTCGTATTGACAACCTGTCATAACCATATTTGTACAATCTGACCTATAAACAAACAGGTCCAACCTAGCAGACAATCTAGTTCATTTTTAACGCAGTCAGACTGTACTAACAAACACTTTTTAATCGAATTAAATTTGCAAGCCATCAAACTTCTGACAGCTAAATGAATAAGTTATTTACACTTTCATTTATTCTTAACTATGCACTAAATGTTATAATTTTATAGTAAAAGAAAATTGAGGACAGAGAATCCAAATATAGCAAAACTTCTATGTAAGCAAGGGAAACTTGGTAAAGCAAAAAAATACTAAAACTACAGTCCATATTTTCATGACACTTGAGAAATGGAAGTTTTAAATAATGTATGAACTCGTTAAACCGACTAAAAATAATCGAAAGCTGTTTAGTCTCGATGAATAATCGACCTAAAATAATCAACTAAAATATCAAAGAAAATTTTTCAACCAAAAGAAATATGACAGGCTTTGATTGTTTTCAACAGAAATACTTGCTTGGAAAAAATTATTTTGGAGATAAATTGCAAACAAAACTATAAATTAATGTTGCCGGTGTGGTGGCTATGGTTTCCGACTACGGAGGGCAAGTTCCAAGGTTCGAATCCCCACTCAGCCAACGGTCGGTAATTCACTCGTTGAATAAAGTTCACACAGGCCTGCAGGCACATATGAACTGGCAAATGAAGTTTAAACATAATAAGTTAAAATGTGACGTGTCGTATATGTGTCTTTATTTATGTAACCAATTTGTTACAATCTTTTTTTGCGAATATTTTATGAAGTTTAAAGTTTCTATTTAACATCTTACTCAAGGAAAATACGCTAAACGAATTTCTCCTTCAAAGTGTAACAGTATAAAGACGCGTATAACTTGTAATTACGTAATGTTGTTAAACACGCGTAATGTTGTTAAACACGCGTAATGGTGTAAAACACGCGTAATGTTGTTAAACACACGTAATGTTAATAAACACACGTAATACTGTTAAACACACGTAATGTTGTTAAACACACGTAATGTTGTTGAACGCACGTAAAATTGTTAAATGCTCGTAATACTGTTAAAAACACGTAATATTGTTAAACACACGTAATGTTGTTAAACACACGTAATATTGTTAAACGCACGTAATATTGTTAAACACAATTAATACTGTTAAACACACGTAATGTCGTTAAACGCACGTAATATTGTTGTACACACGTTATGTTGTTAAACACACGTAATACTGTTAAACACACGTAATGTTGTTAAACACACGTAATATTGTTAAACGCACGTAATACTGTTAAACACACGTAATGTTGTTAAACACACGTAATATTGTTAAACACACTTAATACTGTTAAACACACGTAATGTCGTTAAACGCACGTAATATTGATGTACACACGTAATGTCGTTAAACGCACGTAATATTGTTGTACACAAGTAATATTGTTAAACACACGTAATATTGTTAAACACACGTAATATTGTTAAACACACGTAATATTGTTAAACGCATGTAATATTGTTAAACACACGTAATATTTTTAACGCACGTAATATTGTTAAACACACGTAATATTGTTAAACGCACGTAATATTGTTAAACACGCGTAATACTGTTAAACACACGTAATGATGTTAAACACACGTAATATTGTTGAACGCACGTAATATTGTTAAATGCTCGTAATACTGTTAAACACACGTAATGTTGTTAAACACACGTAATGTTGTTAAACACACGTAATGTTTTTAAACACACGTAATATTGTTAAACGCACGTAATACTGTTAAACACACGTAATATTGTTAAACACACTTAATACTGTTAAACACACGTAATGTCGTTAAACACACGTAATATTGTTGTACACACGTAATGTCGTTAAACGCACGTAATATTGTTTTACACACGTAATATTGTTAAACACACGTAATATTTTTAACGCACGTAATATTGTTAAACACACGTAATACTGTTAAACACACGTAATGATGTTAAACACACGTAATGTTGTTGAACGCACGTAATATTGTTAAATGCTCGTAATACTGTTAAACACACGTAATGTTGTTAAACACACGTAATGTTGTTAAACACACGTAATATTGTTAAACGCACGTAATATTGTTAAACACACTTAATACTGTTAAACACACGTAATGTCGTTAAACGCACGTAATATTGTTGTACACACGTCAGGTTGTTAAACACACATAATACTGTTAAACACACGTAATGTTGTTAGACACACGTAATATTGTTAAACGCACGTAATACTGTTAAACACACGTAATGTTGTTAAACACACGTAATATTGTTAAACACACCTAATACTGTTAAACACACGTAATGTCGTTAAACGCACGTAATATTGTTGTACACACGTAATGTCGTTAAACGCACGTAATATTGTTGTACACACGTAATGTTGTTAAACACACGTAATACTGTTAAACACACGTAATGTTGTTAAACACACGTAATGTTGTTAAACACACGTAATATTGTTAAACACACGTAATATTGTTAAACACACGTAATATTGTTAAACACACGTAATATTGTTAAACACACGTAATATTGTTAAACACACGTAATATTGATACACGTAATGTTGTTAAACGCACGTAATATTGTTAAACACACGTAATATTGTTAAACGCACGTAATATTGTTAAACGCACGTAATATTGTTAAACGCACGTAATACTGTTAAACACACGTAATGTTGTTAAACACACGTAATATTGTTAAACACACTTAATACTGTTAAACACACGTAATGTCGTTAAACGCACGTAATATTGTTGTACACACGTAATGTTGTTAAACACACTTAATACTGTTAAACACACGTAATGTCGTTAAACGCACGTAATATTGTTGTACACACGTAATGTTGTTAAACACACGTAATACTGTTATACACACGTAATGTTGTTAAACACACGTAATATTGTTAAACGCACGTAATGTTGTTAAACACACTTAATACTGTTAAACACACGTAATGTCGTTAAACGCACGTAATATTGTTGTACACACGTAATGTTGTTAAACACACGTAATACTGTTAAACACACGTAATGTTGTTAAACACACGTAACGTTGTTAAACACACAATGTTGTTAAACACACATAATACTGTTGTCCACACGTTATGTTGTTAAACACACGTAATATTGTTAAACACGCGTAATGTTGTTAAACACACGTAACGTCGTTAAACGCACGTAATATTGTTGTACACACGTAATGTTGTTAAACACACGTAATACTGTTAAACACACGTAATGTTGTTAAACACACGTAATGTTGTTAAACACACATAATACTGTTGTACACACATAATGTTGTTAAACACACGTAATATTGTTCAACACACGTAATATTGTTCAACACACGTAATACTGTAAACACACGTAATACTGTAAACACACGTAATGTTGTTAAACACACGTAATGTTGCTAAACACACGTAATATTGTTAAACACACGTAATACTGTTAAACACACGTAATGTTGTTAAACACACGTAATACTGTTAAACACACGTAATGTCGTTAAACGCACGTAATATTGTTGTACACACGTAATGTTGTTAAACACACTTAATACTGTTAAACACACGTAATGTCGTTAAACGCACGTAATATTGTTGTACACACGTAATGTTGTTAAACACACGTAATACTGTTATACACACGTAATGTTGTTAAACACACGTAATATTGTTAAACGCACGTAATATTGTTAAACACACTTAATACTGTTAAACACATGTAATGTCGTTAATCGCACGTAATATTGTTGTACACACGTAATGTTGTTAAACACACTTAATACTGTTAAACACACGTAATGTTGTTAAACACACGTAACGTTGTTAAACACACAATGTTGTTAAACACACATAATACTGTTGTCCACACGTTATGTTGTTAAACACACGTAATATTGTTAAACACGCGTAATGTTGTTAAACACACGTAACGTCGTTAAACGCACGTAATATTGTTGTACACACGTAATGTTGTTAAACACACGTAATACTGTTAAACACACGTAATGTTGTTAATCACACGTAATATTGTTAAACGCACGTAATACTGTTCAACACACGTAATACTGTAAACACACGTAATACTGTAAACACACGTAATGTTGTTAAACACATGTAATATTGTTAAACTCACGTAATACTGTTAAACACACGTAATGTTGTTAAACACACGTAATATTGTTAAACGCACGTAATACTGTTAAACACACGTAATGTTGTTAAACACACGTAATACTGTTAAACACACGTAATGTTGTTAAACACACGTAATACTGTTAAACACACGTAATGTTGTTAAACACACGTAATATTTTTAAACACACGTAATGTTGTTAAACGCACGCAAATCTCGCTCAAAGAAATTGTCAACGGTAAACGGCAGAACACAATCACAAAACACATAATCATCAAAGTGGACATAAAACCATAATTTTATTTCAAAATTAAAACGAAATGAAAGAGACAAAGTGTGAGAGTAAATGTAGGAGGGGTGGGGGTAGCAGTGAAGAGAGCGTCTCTCGGAGGGTGAATGCTATTTGCTGATTAAAGCCTAGCAGTCGCCTTAATATGACGCCTTAAATACTTCACGCAAAAACTCATTGAGCGCCTTAAGTGGATTTTTGTCAATGTGTTGAAACCATTTAAAAGTATTTTTAATTGGCACAGATGTTTAATGGTAAGCTTGTTTCAATCTCTAATCACTGCGCACAGTTCTTCATTTATTAAAAACTCACTTATTTTCCTTTTTAAATAGCCTTCTGTCTAACGTGATCTCTAAAACTATTGCAATTTACTTTCCTTTTTTCAATTTTTTCGCACTTCCAGAAACATCCTGTTATGTGTTATATTTACTTCAATTTATTTTTTTAATTCAAAATTCTTTCTTGTAACAAACAATATGTTATTGTATTACCAGTAGGCCTACATATATGCCTATGCAAGCGATCGTTAGCCACTTTCACCGTCGCTCGTACAGACGGTCCATCCGCATAGTTGTCCATGCACAACTACAGCGTGTGAGTAGGTTACCGGTTGCACACACAGACAAAGGGGTGACGCGACCAGCGGTCTCCCCTGAATGACAACCGTCCCCCGGACAATGCGGACCATTAGAGGCATACGTCTTCATTATACTGGACTCCAATAGAATCGCATTGACCTCCTAACCAGCTGTGGACTTGTCACTCGAGTGACGCCCCTGGGTGTCTGGTGAACGTGGTTCTTCATTCAGTCACTCTGCTCTGTTGCATTACACTTGGTACATCTTCACAAGGTCCCTTCGATGTTAAATATGGCCACGGACGATGTTATGAACAGTGATTCTGTAAAGCGAGAAGATCGATTGAAGGCTGGACGATAGCTATTTCAAATAAACCGATGAATTGTTAACAGGTATTACGAGACACAAACTTTTAATTTGTTTTGAAAATTTCTTAAGGGAACGTTTTTACAAAGAACTTTTTTATTTGTTTGTTTTTAATTTGTGTATTTATTTACAATACGCACATTATTATTCTTAGATATGAGATGCCGACACAACTTTGACCTACAGCTTTATGTAGAATCCGAACCACGTAGTGTTGGTCTGATTTTCATCTAATTGACAAGTGTGATACTCACTTCTCTCCCTACACAACAGCCAGACCCTGACTACCATTCAACACGGAAACCCTGACGTCTGTAGTGATGTCCACGTCGATAGCAACCATTGAGCGGACGCCGAGTCGGTATTAAGAGGACTCAGCATAGAACATGCCTACACAATCTGCCAAGTGGCTGGGTAACAGCACTGCGCCACTAGCGCTGCATATAACAAAATAATAAACAAATTAGATTCGAACAGTAGTAAAAGTTAAGAAAATTTATAGTCAATTATGGAAATTGTGTCTCCTTTGTAAATTAGATGGACAAAACAAGATAATGGTATAACACAAATGTATGACAATTTAAGTAAAAACTGTGCATTGTATCGTGGTCGATTTCCACGACTACCTTGCTCAGCTCAGAGCGGTGCACAAAGGTACAGTTGCTGTACTAATTTTTTTTATGTAACATTTACTAATTCTTTGTTTCTTCAGAATATTTGTTGTATATTAATGTATAATAAATGGTGTCCAGCTTCGACTGTCGCATATTTTAGAGGATTATTTGTTAGGTCAATACAAGCAAATAATGACATATAACATGTGTCCTATCTCGATTTGTTTTCTGTCTGTGTATCTGTATGTGTTTTTTACAAAAATTTAAATATCTAAAAACTCGTTTGATATACAATACTGAATTTTTGTATGAAGGTTGGTCATAGAAAAAAAACATTTCATGTAAAAATGCTGTATGTTAAAGTGTATCATTTTCGAAATGGAGGCTGTCTACAAATTTCAAATATCAAACAAATGTTAGACGTTGTAAAAAAAATGTTAAAACACAATATTTGTAGACTACATTATACCAAATACAACGATATGCCAATTTAAAATATGGGTTGATAGATAAAAGAGGAAATTTATTTTTTGTGACTGAAAGCATTGCCATCTGGGTACTCTTTACCGCGCTGACAATGCATTTAGACACAACAAATATGTTTCCTCTTTTATTTATATTTTTAATTATCATATCGTTAAATTTGGCATAATGTAGTCTACAAATATTGTATTTTAATATTTGTAAGTAAAAAGTGTCGTTTTTTTATATTTGACTTTGAATTGTTTAGACAGCCGCCATTTTGAAACTGATTATTGTAAACATACAGCTTTTTTACATGAATTGTGTTTTTCTAAGATCTACATTCATACCAAAATTAAGTATTGTATGTCAAACGGTTTTTGAGATATAAAAATGTTTGTGAAAAAACACATACGTACACACAGAACATACAGAAATCGAATCGAGAAAATATACATGATATATGGTATTATTTGGTTGAATTAAATTGATAAACAATCCCCTAAAATACGTAACAGTCGAAGCTGGACACCCTGCATATTTTATATATTAAAATAACATGTTTTATTAATTATATAATGTAATTATATGTTATTATTAAATATGTTCTATGCTAATTATATTAATGGGTACTATGTAGAAAGCCTTTTAGAGTATAGGAGTATTTTTAACTGGCCAGTAACTAAGCTTCTTTTTGTTTAATACGTCGTCATTTTACGTCATCTGAACCGTTTTTGTCAAATGACGTGTGAAGGGTTTTTCCTATTACAGTTAGTCTACGATTTGATAAAGTGTGGTCTAAGTGTTCGTTTTTTTCCTTTTTTTCTGAGGGTGGAGAGTTTTAAAAAAGTCCCATTATAATTCTGTTGCTTGAAGGAGTTCTTCTCTTTGAAATGCTTATTATGTCATTATTTTATGAATACCGTCGTCTTCTTTGTGAATTTCAACCTTAATGAGATTAGCACAAGATCCGATATCTTTGGCATGGAAATTCAGTACCTTGTAAGACTTATGGTGTATTTCCTTTCAATTTATTCATTGCTTAGCTAATAAAAAGAATTGGCACAAACTTTCCCCACAACAACATAAAAAATGTTAAAATTGCCAGTTTGATTCCCAAATACGTTTTTTGCTATAACTCAAAAACTAGTCAACTTAGAGACATGCCGTTTTTACTAAAGTAATTTCAATTGTTATTCACACATTTTCTGAAAATGTCATCGAAATCTTTATACCAGTTTTTTTGAGAAAATTCCATTTTTGTGTGTTTTTCCTATACAAATTTTTTTTAATTCAAACAAGTGACAAAAAATGATCTTGAGATATTGGCTAAATACACCTAAATACCAAATTTAATAAAAATTGATCAATCCGTTTGGTCTCCAGTGAACTGCACATACACACAGACAGACACACATAAATACAGACACAACAATTTTTCACTATTTTCGGTTCAGGGAATCCTTAAATGGATTTTTATACCCTTGTAAATAAATTTTATTGGACGATCCTTTAAAATTTAATCAATGCTAACGCATCTGGGAGAAAGTAAAATCAAACATAGCAAAATATGTTACTCTAGTTGTATTTGTATTTCTACGTCCTACCAATCAGGCAGACCAAGAGATGAGGTTTTCCCAGTAAGCTAACGCCGTGTGTTCCAGGAAAGTTGTTCTAGATAATTAGTATCTCTGCATTATGTAGCAGCAAACCTTTCTCCTTCCTTTCTCCGAAGGTAATGTTTGTTGTTTATGTCCCTTTAGTAGGTTTTCTGAAAAAGCATTCATATTCTATCATAGATGTGACATAATATAAATTTTGGTTACGGCCATATTTAATAAACCATTTCAGATAACATCTATAAACTTTGTACAATGCTGTGTGACTATGTAAACTAGTTTTCCTCGCTATTACCATGAAATGCCTACCGGGGGGGGGGGGGAAGGCCCATGGAGAAAGTCATACAAATCTTATATGTCGAGTGATCCATCATTTTAAAGAGCTCATTTAGTAGAGTTGAAAGACGCAATCCGCAACTCTAAAGCTTTATCCAATCAGAATTGGCGGCGTGTATTAGGTACACATTGTGAAGTACATTATGCGCTGCCATTTCTGGTTGGATCATATTGAGATAAGGATTGCGGCGTTCAACTCTACTAACTGATCTCTTTAAAAAGATGGATCACTCGACCCATGCTTACATTTAAGATTTGTAAGACTTCCTCCATGGGCCTTCCCCCCCCCCCCCATGATGGCATGTCATGGTAATAGCAAGGAAAACTAGTTTACATAGCCATATATCATTATGCAAAGTGTATATACGCTATCTACTATGGTTTATTAAATATTGTCTTACTCAGACTTTATATGCACCATGTATAAACAAAATAATTGTTTAAGTGGTGTGAGATAGGTTCCTTAGGTGGCATACCTTTTAAAATTTCAATTTTGTCTACATGTGTTTGAAAATAGAAGAGTTTTGGTACACCTTGAGAAAATAGTAAACAACGTGGCATAAAGTAGGTTCCCTTGAGGTACCCCTGGTATTGTGGGGCCGTACTGCTTGATTGTCTTGTTCCCTTGAGGCACCCCTTGTATTGTGGGGCCGTACTGCTTGATTGTCTTGTTCCCTTGAGGCACCCCTGGTATTGTGGGGCCGTACTGCTTGATTGTCTTGTTCCCTTGAGGCACCCCTGGTATTGTGGGGTCGTACTGCTTGATTGTCTTCTTCCCTTGAGGCACCCCTGGTATTGTGGGGCCGTACTGCTTGATTGTCTTGTTTCCTTGAGGCACCCCTGGTATTGTGGGGCCGTACTCCTTGATTGTCTTGTTCCCTTGAGGCACCCCTGGTATTGTGGGGCCGTACTGCTTGATTGTCTTGTTCCCTTGAGGCACCCCTGGTATTGTGGGGCCGTACTGCTTGATTGTCTTGTTCCCTTGTGTTTTTTTGTAAAATAAAGATTATTATTATTATTATTATTATTATTATTATGCTTTGTTATAAATTATTTAGACAAAATTATGTTAATCATGTGTTTTTCCACAACACAAAAGCAGAGTAATAATATAAAAGTCCCGCCAATTTTTTAAATTACTACAATGAAATGCTCATTATTTATATAAAGTCATTAAGAAGTACAACTGTTGCCGTTTTTGTTCCTGTTCAAAGAGGGGTGCGTCAAACGTATTGCCAATAACCAAATGACATTCAAATCCCCCTCCCCTCCCCCGGTGGTTGACTGACCTCCATAACGACCCACTCTTCCCCCCTCCATAACGACCCACTCTTCTTTACATCATTTAGTCAGTTTACCCAACCTCCCAATAATGAATAATACATTTTACATTAAATTAATAGTTTTTTAATTAGCATTAATTTTATTAATTAAATTAATAAAATTAGTTCAATGATTATAACTCCCCTCCATCTCCCAAATATGAAATTTGGTTAAAGTATCAATAAAAATTATATAATTCTTTAAAATTTTAAATTAGACATTAATTATTAATAATCACGAATCCATTTTTATAAAAAAAAGTTTTAAGTGGTATTATCACAGGTTTTTTTTCTTTAAAGGATCAGACTTATTGTGATACTCGTTGCTCCAATTCCAAGTAGCTGGGTTACAGGATAAGATTAAAATATTCAGTTCAGCATTTCAGGAATTCGTACCGACTCTCCCACCCCACCACCCTGGTGGTCTCCTCAAGAACATTGGTGCTGCAACATAAACACCCTGTTGAGAGTTAAGTGTTAGTGTTGTATGAGAGATGGCTGTAAGGCAGGGTTGACACAGATCCCAACATACGTACACTATCACAATACTCTATCACTATTTCAAGGGTCAAAACGAAAACCACCTCAATAATCAGAATTACCTCATACATATTCGAACGGAAGTTTGATGTGAATTCGTTTTTAAATGTAACAACCATTCAGGTAAACATTGACTTCAGATTCTGGATTAACAATAATTTTATTAAAATTAGACATTTTAGCTCCGGACAGACGATCAATATTTATTTACTAATAGTGGACAGGTTGACTGATAATACACGTAAGTATAAAATATTAAATTTTATTAATTTTTACATTTGAACATAAATTTTGATTGCCTGCCTAATAATAGGAAGACTAGTTAAAATTAATCTAAATAAGTGTAATGTCTTGTAATATTAGTGTACAAACCTATTTTTATATTTTAAAATATAGTTCATAGATGTTCGTGGTTTCTTGATATTCTATGAAATTCTCATCAAGAAGTCTATATTTCAATTTTAAAATGTTTTAAAAATCTGTGTGACGTTACTGCATTATTTACAAATCCTCATTTACTTTTGCTATTTATTTTTTACATACATTTATGTTTACTTCCTCCCCGTAAGTTTTTGGACTAATGGGTCTTTAAAAGCACATTTCCTTACTCTGTGGCTTGAAGAAAACAGCAATCCGTTTACTATGTGACACGTAACATATGTGGCCAAGGCCTACTTTACATTATCCCTGAGACTGGTTCTCCAGGGTTGTGAGTTCAACCTTATTCCTCACACAAATTGAGTGGTATTGTTTAAGTGTACAGCTCATAATTACTAAGGCTGAAGTTCTCAGAGCCAATAATCCAGCTATACCCTTCATTTCCTCTAACAATCAATTAGTTGCTATCTACTAAGATATGTTCGGATCAAGTTGTAAAGTACGGATCAATACCACCGTACGTGTATGGGTGGGTGGGTGGGTCAATACCACAGTACGTGTATGAATGGGTGGGTGGGTCAATACCACAGTACGTGTATGGGCGGGTGGGTGGGTCAATACCACCGTACGTGTATATTCATTACCACCGTACGTATAAACAGAGAGCTGTCAGTCATATTAGGTGTATGGGCAGGCTGGTGGGTCAACACCACTGTACGTGTATAAGCGGGTGGGAGGGTGGGTCAAGACCACAGTACGTGTATGGGTTGACAGGTGGGTAAAACCAATGTACGTGTATGGGTTGACGGGTGGGTAAAACCACTGTACGTGTATGGGCGGATGGGTGGGTAAAACCACTGTACTTGTATGAGCAGACGGGTGGTTCAAGACCACCAACAATTGAGAGAATCTGCTCTGAACATGTTGTTATTCTTAAGATTAATTTTTCTTAAACTGTCAAAAAATTTGTCTGAACAAAACTATGCAAAAAAGGATTATTTAACTTTATTCCTTTACTGTAGCTTATGTACTTACTATGTACTAACTTCTTATTGGCGTTGAATATACCTTTAAGATATATACATGCTCCTATATTATATATATTAATCAAACCAATGAATTCCTTTAATCTCCTTAAAAAGTTAAATTTGTTTATTTTAATTGACACGACGTCCACTTAATGGTTGCCATTGACTTGGACACTACTAGAGAAGTCTGGGGTGTCCATGTTGGATGTTAGTCAAGACTCGGGATGTTGGTCTGATTTTCAACTTGTCAGTTAGCTGAAAATCAGACCAACACTACGTGGTACGGAGTAGGTCCTATAGTCGCTCTGGCTATTGGGCTATTAATAAATAGTCATTTCTGAGCTAAGTTAAACTCAGATAGTAACAGTGTCTACACTCGATCATCTACACTCATTCACCCCTTATATTCGTCCATATCTCTACTATCGGCGTCTAAGAAATGAATAATAATAATAATAATTAATATATTTTCTTCTACTTATATATTTCAATTTATTTTTATTACCAGGTCAAAAAGCATAATATTTAATCTGTTCAGTTATATTTCAATTAATCCGTAAAATATTTTATTTATGTAATATATATAACAAAACAAGACAAAAATTGTACAATATAAGTTGAATTTTTCAAAAAACTTATATTACTTTGGATGAAGAAGTGTGGATTTATTTTGGTTTAGAAAGAGGTTTTTAATTTTATTTTATTTTTAGTTTGTATAAATATTTGTGAAATTGAGTACGATTAGATAACAATGTTGACTATTGTTGTATTTTTGACGAAAACTACACGAACAAATATTACAACAACAAAGAGAAATGTTACATGTAATTATATTTAAATATTCGACAAATAAAAAATCATATAGAGGTTCTAACACAATTAATGGAAAGAGTAATTTTCCAGAATGATTTTTTTTTTTTATAAAATCGTTTTTAAACCGGGTCTTTTCTCAAGAAAATCGATGTTCCAATTGATGAAAGTCGTCACATACTAATACAAAAGGATTAATTATAACGATAGTTAATACATATAACTTTAAATATTTTCTACTTAAAAGCGATAATAATATGAAATGGTCCCTTTAGTTATAATTCAATAAATGACAAAAGAGTAAACTTTTAAAGAATACAAGTACCGACCTTGTATTCTTTAAAAGAATACAAGGTCAATACCGACCTTGGACTCGACTTTTTCAATGTTTGATTTATTTTCGATTATATTTTTATTTATATATCAATAAGTGTTCATACTTCTTTTTGCTGATATAATATAAATATTAAAAAAAAAAAACATTTAATGTTTAAATGAAATATATAAAGCAAAGTTATAAATATTTAGTCCTCTCTATCACTTAACCACAAAGTTTGATATTTTCAAACATAACTATAATGATTGTTACTACAAATTTTTAAATTTAATAAAGTCTTTTGCTTAATACTAATATTTTAGAACCTTTAAAATGCTTTATTCAATCTTTTTCCATTTTTTCTATTATTATTTATTTTGTAAAATGTCTACTTGTGGTTTTATCAACTGGTATGTTAATTTAATTTCTTTTGTTTAATACCATTGAACAACGTTTTATAAATTGCATTGTTATTATTTGTTTTTTATAAACAAATAACAACTGATACCAGTAATTTTTTTTAATCAATATCTTATCGTCATTTCACAAATTGTGTTTATGTTCAGAACTTCTTATTGTATACTGTTAATTGATTATAACTTGATGTTTATATATGATTCCTCTTTAGATGGAATATAACCCTCGAACCCAAACGTCCAGTCGGGGTATATAAGCGTGCTGTGGCCAGGATGACCGCTTAGTCTCGCATCTCCACTGTACTCAGTCATGGTGTCGCTCAAGGTTGGTGTCTGGCTCCTCTACTGTTGCCGTGCTTGGGATTTTGTGAATGATTTGTGCGCTCTGATGTGAAATTTGTTTCTTTTGTGCTCTATTTGTTAATATTTCAACTATCTGAGTGTTGTGACTTGATGTTCATTGAGTCTAATCGCGTCTGCCTTATTATAATTTTAAAACTAGATTTATCGTACTATATAATTTGGCCCTCCTTTCCTTTTATTTATCTTGGTGTTTCTTTGACTGGATTCACTAAAAAAATATTTTAAATCATTTTCGACTATTGTATTAAATTTTTCTGTTAAATTTACCAGTATTAAAAACACTTTTTTATTTTTGTGCGATTAATTTGAAGAAAAACTACAAAAATATTTGACTTCTTTCTAAATAAACTGTTTTGCGTAAATTGTTTATTGTCTATAGGAAAAATGTGTTACATATAAAAGAGTAAAGAATTATACTGTGTCAAAAGCTAAATCTTCATAGTATTTTCCATGATTTTCAACAATATAATTTATTTAGAATTGTTTTAAATAATGTTAATTTTATAAATTTGAGAAGGTTTATGTTTTTGTGATTATGATTGCGTTTATTTTTATTGAGCTTTGAATGTTTACTAATATTATTGTTAAGATTCAAACTACATAGTAAAAATTACATTTTTCAATAATTGCAATCATTTTTGAAACTGTAATATTTCTGTTCATCATCATATCATTTATTTTAACGTCATAGAGCACCGAATTTAAAAACAGCGTTCAACTGTAAGACAAGCGACAACCACACACAATTTAAATATATTACTGTTAACGGAAAACGTTAGTTTGTCTCTTATTATATACAAAACATGAAATGTAATGTTAAACTGATAGACAATTTCTACATATACATTAATCTTTTCTTTGCATTTTTTAAGAAATATGAAGTAAATAACACGTAAAAAATGTGAAAAATACTATCTTCACGTTGTGTGTATTACTATTACGAATAATATACACAAACAAAAAATTAATAGTAAAATAAAAATATAATATAATCACATTGATTTAAGGTTTAAAATGTTAATAAATAAAACTGATCAAGTAATTTATATATCTGTTTATTTATTTATTTTTATCATGTTCATTTGTCCAAATACTCTGAACACTATCAATTTCTTCGGTTTTGCTTTATTTAAGTATCCTAAACGATCTTATTACTTATCAAATATACCCAAATGTGTCGTCATTCTAAACCCAACTTAACGTTTTAGAGGATGGCTGCTCAAAAACTAAGTTTTGCCAAACTTAAACAAGTAATCAGTAAAACGCAAAAAGATCTTTACTTTTTTTAATAACAAATTTAATTGTATGTTAAATAAATGTTCATTAAATTGTTTAAACACAACAAATCGTAATTTATAACAACTTAACGTTTGCCACTTTATGCCTAAGATCAAGATTCTTGTCTTAGTTTTACCTTGTACAATAATAAATATCTTTAGGTATAGTTCAATTTTTTACCAAATAAGTTATTTCTCTTTCTATAAAATCGAATGGAATTTGTTTAAACTAAAAAGCTATTTTGTTATATTTCAACGTTTTTCAAAGATTCTACTGATATTGTTTTGTCTTGATAGATAGTTTATTACAAGTTGTTTTGTAACTAATGTTTTAGTCTGTATCAAGTATACTGATTAAAAACTAACCAGGAGTATTTAGTTATCCATTAGTGTCCCTTAATTGTAATTATTGTTCATTCGTTGTAAAGATACCAATCGTAGATGTATGGGCAAATAAGAGAGACGAATGAGTGTGGATGAACGACTGTAGTACTTGTTACTAAGGTCGAGTGTTCGTAAGAAAAATTCACTTATTAATAGCCCAACATATAGGGCAACTAAGAGACCTACACCCTAACCACGTTTTACGTGGAACCCTAACCACGTAGTATTAATCTGATTTTCAGCTAATGAAAACCCTGATACTCAGTTCTCTTCCTTACACAGCATTCGGACCTTTATCGCCAGCTAACATGGACACCCCAGACTTACCTTGTAGTGTCCACGTCGATGCCGTGTTGGTGTTAAGAGACCGAGTTTGGAACCTATCGCCTACAATATCCACAACACTTTGTCCCCAAGTAGCTGGATTACAGCACTGCGCCGCTAGTGCCTACATATGTTTATTTATGTATAGTAAATGTAGTAGACAATAGCATATTTATGAAGAATAACTAGTTGGAATGTTGTTTCCGATCGACTTTTTTCTTGTTAACGATGATATATTTTCTATAATAATTCATAGTAACTGACTAAGTCATATGTTGAAGGCACCTAACGAAGCATAATTTATCGCTTAATGTTTTATGCGTGTTGGGTCGGAATTAGAAGTGTTAACGTATAATGTTTGTAACGATGGAGGGTGGGATGGTGTATCGACAAGTGGTAAATGTTACATCAACCCCTAAGTGGGTGTTATAAAGTGGGTGAACCAACATGTCTCCGTGAGAAGGGTTCGTCACATCGACCATATCGTTGGTCGGGCCATTATAAGTCACTCCTCGCAGTAGATCAGGTAGGTGGACTACTTATGACCAGGTCTCCCCACCCATCCTCCAGATGTTTAATATGAGATAGGCCGCATTATTTGTGTAGTTCACGTGCAGACATTTATAAAATTCTTAAAAAAAAATATTAACTTGTCAATCTTAGAATTTCATAGGTTTGTATTGAAATTATAAATTACACAAGTATGACAGTTAGTTAGAGCCCAGTTTTAGAAATTAAAAGTTCTCAGTTTGATCATGATCAGATTTAGAAGGGGTCAGATAATATTAATTAAAGACTCTTTTTTAACAAATACCCTAGCGACTATTGGTTTGTAACAAATACCCTAGCGACTATTGGTTTGTAACAAATACCCTAGCGACTATTGGTTTGTAACAAATACCCTAGCGACTATTGGTTTGTAACAAATACCGTAGCGACTATTGGTTTGTAACAAATACCCTAGTGACTATTGGTTTGTAACAAATACCCTAGCGACTATTGGTTTGTAACAAATACCCTAGCGACTATTGGTTTGTAACAAATACCCTAGCGACTATTGGTTTGTAACAAATACCCTAGCGACTATTGGTTTGTAACAAATACCCTAGCGACTATTGGTTTGTAACAAAAACCCTAGCGACTATTGGTTTGAAACAAAAACCCTAGCGACTATTGGTTTGAAACAAAAACCCTAGCGACTATTGGTTTGTAACAAAGATTACAATCACTTATACACAGTTTTGAAATATATTTTTCACTCATATTTTGACAATAGGAATCTTTAATTTAAATATACTGTTTTACAAAAATGTATTATGGAGTCACAAATGTGAATTTGCTAGTCTACAAACTGGCCCTCGTAGGAGATTCAAAAACGTTGCTCTTGGCTCGGACGTTTTTAGTTCTAACAATACTAAAAACACTCTACGAGCTTCAATGACATGTTAGTGCTCGTTTTTTAGCATAAATTGTATTCTTTACACAGTGAATATTGTTTCAGGCACTGTTGGGCTGTATCGTCCTGGCCACCTCGTCCTGTGCGAGTCCTTCAGGATACGGCATTCCTGCCGGCCAAGTTGACTATCATGTAAGTTTTAGTCTAATGGCCGCTAGTGTAATTCCAGAGCCAGCCAAATGTTGATTGTAATCACCAGATTAACACCGGAAGTTCGTTTGTCGTGATTAATAACACTTGTAACAAAAACGTTAGCTCATAATATAGACTCACGTTTTGTTCATAAATGAAAATTGAGTAAAATTAAACAACATGTATAAAAAAGTTGATTTCATGACTAATCAAGCTGAAGTTAAATCTTGTGTTCAAATAGTATTTATTGCAATTAATGGCACTCACTGTTCGGTCGTTAATAACGTACAGTAACACTTATACTTTATTACAGTTTTCAACTAATTATTTGTCTGTGAAATCACTGGAAATGATGACAGATTTATTCTGACTGACATAAATTTGTTATGTACATCAATGCTACAGTACGCCTTGTGTTATTAGATGGTTTACAATGAAGAATTTAACGTAAAGATAATCGTGAGTACACGTCTAATATGGAGTCTACAAAGGGAACGGTTTAACGTAAAGATAATCGTGAGTACACGTCTAATATGGAGTCTACAAAGGGAACGGTTTAACGTAAAGATAATCGTGAGTACACGTCTAATATGGGATCTACAAAGGGAACGGTTTAACGTAAAGATAATCGTGAGTACACGTCTAATATGGAGTCTACAAAGGGAACGGTTTAACGTAAAGATAATCGTGAGTACACGTCTAATATGGAGTCTACAAAGGGAACGGTTTAACGTAAAGATAATCGTGAGTACACGTCTAATATGGAGTCTACAAAGGGAAAGGTTTACTTTTGTTTTTCCGTGTTTATTAAAGTATTCTATGTGTATTGCTGACTACTGTATTAAATATATATCGGATATTTATATCCGATTGAATTTACACTTTTTGTGTGGGAATAGAAATAGGGTTCTTGTAAACTCCTAATCTTCTTAAAATATATCATAATTATTGCTGACGTTTTCTCCGTAATCTTTAGCAAAATCAAGAAAATTATTTTATTTGCATACTAATTTATTTAGTATAATCAGAGTTATCATCATCAGTTTGATTATTTAGTTTAAAATGAAATACAGCTTGTTTAATTAGGTTGGGTGGGAGTGACCGTAAAGGGATTTTTGTAAATTGAATAACTGAGAGGTTCTATTGTTAAATTATTGAAAATGAATCTTGTAGATCGTTAAAGTATCTCATTTTGCAGTCCTACTTAATAGTTAATAATTTAATAAGCTGTGGAATATCAACATCATTATTACTTTTTAATCGTTTTCATCAGTAAAATTCTGTTATGAATGAAATTTCACATTTTTCTCTCTTATATAATATAAACTTATAAGCTAAAGATTAAAATTTGTATTCAACAATTTTTTTTATTATTATATAATTGTGATTGAAGTTGTAAACAAAAAACACAAAAGAGGGATTTTATAATCCATAAATGTGGGAAATGTAAAGGGTAATTATTGTTATAAGATTGGTATGACCTCAGTTTTAAGTCACACGTTTATAGGTGCAACCTAATTGGGTAGTCTTCTGGGTTGAACGACCTTAATTGTTACGTCCTATAATATCGCTTCCTACTCTACATTCAACTGAGAAAGTTAACAATCTTTCAACGAAATCCGTGCGATTGTAATGTCATGCCTTGTTATTGTAATGTCATGCCTTGTTATTGTAATGTCATGCCTTGTTATTGTAATGTCATGCCTTGTTATTGTAATGTCATGCCTTGTTATTGTAATGTCATGCCTTGTTATTGTAATGGCATGCCTTGTTATTGAAGTGCTGTCTTCTTCTTATTTTTATTTTCCACCATTTCCCTTATTGTTGTTTTTTTTTTCAATGTTGAATTCTGTTATAATGGTAATTCGTTAGTTTCAAACCCAATGGATTGTTATTAGATGCTGTTTAAATATAAGAAATTCTCTTCTATGTTAAAATACTGCTTATGTACAGAAGTGGTACAACTCTTCTAATGACAGTACAACATGTATAAATTAAAAGAGTATGAAGAACAATTATTAAATAACCACTTAAAAGTAATAACTATGCGTTTGCCGACGTGGTGGCTCAGTTCGGACTGCGGATAACTTGGTCCAAGGTTTGAATTCCCACTTAGCCAACGGTCGGTACTTCACTCGTTGAATTAAGTTCACGCACAGGCCTGCTGGCCCATGTGATCTGGCAAGTGAAGTTTTAAAAAAGTAAAATTAATTAAATACGTATAGTACTGATGAAGGAATTTTACTAAAGTAGGTAAAAAAAACTAAATAGTAAAGTTATACAATACGTTTAAACAGCTTTTTGACGATTTCAGATAATTGGGCGTTCGCTTAGGAAAGGATGGATGATTCAAATATTCTAGCGACTTCTATCCAGCACAAATCTATTCTCCATAAGAAAAATACTTAACGTTCTCAAATCAAGAATAAAATAGATCCACTGGTATTCCTAGTGATTGTTCACAAGTTATTTTAAAATAGCATTATGCCAAATACTTGAATAGATGAATGGCTAATTTGGTTTTCATATTCGTGGCGTTTTCGTTTCAATAATTTTTACAGAACAATTTTAAGTGCCGTGCATCACAAACATTAAAATAACAAATTTAAATACGCTAATCAATCAAAATCCTCCATTAAAATACCCACAACATGATATATAGGATGTTTTCACTTACATAATGATAACTTAGATTACCCTAACATAAACGAACCAAACTTAACATAAGGTAAATAAACCTAACATAACTTAACTAAACCTAACATAACCTAACCAAAAAACATAATATAACTAAACTTAACGTAACATACCCAAACCAAAACTAACATAATCTAAACAAACCTAACATAACCTAACCAAACCTAACATAACATAACCAAAAAACATAACATAACTAAACCTAACATAACATACCCAAACCAAACCTAACATTATCTAAACAAACTTAACATAACCTAACAAAAAAAATAACATAACTAAACCTAAAATAACATACCCAAACCTAATATAATCTAAACAAACTTAACATAACCTAACCAAAAAACATAACATAACTAAACCTAAAATAACATACCCAAACCTAATATAATTTAAACAAACCTAACATAACCTAACCAAAAAAATAACATAACTAAACCTAAAATAACATACCCAAACCAAACCTAACATAATCTAAACAAATCTAACATAATCTAACCAAACATAACTAAACCTAAAATAACATATCCAAACCAAACCTGACATAATCTAACCAAACATAACTAAACCTAAAATAACATACCCAAACCAAACCTAACATAATCTAAACAAACCTAACATAATCTAACCAAACATAACTAAACCTAAAATAACATATCCAAAACAAACCTAACATAATCTAACCAAACATAACTAAACCTAAAATAACATACCCAAACCAAACCTAACATAATCTAAACAAACCTAACATAATCTAACCAAACATAACTAAACCTTACATAACCTAATCAAACATAAACTAAATAAATTCAAGCAAAGTAGTGGTAGTGAATTGACGGAAAAGGTCCTAAATCTATCGTAAAAATTATTAATAATAATCAGCACATCCATTTAACATTGGTCTAATGTAAAATAGATTCAAGATGGCCGACCTATCCCCCATTAAGACTTTCCACTTAGGCAATTGAATTTACCTCACTATAGCAATACAGAATATAAAATAGACTGTATGAGTTCTACGTCTAGTTTATAGTTCTTAAAACAATGCAAGACTTGGATCTGTGTCACAAGGAATAAACAAGCCTATCAGCACTTTCTTGGTTCCCAGAAAAAAAACACACATCTCATTGTTCACACATTACCCAGTTGTCCTCTCGTCTCGTGGGATCCACGCACAGGTCACGGCGGCTCACTGGCCATGGCCGCTAGACCGAGACAATACCTATCAACTCCATTGAAACCATTCAGCATGAAATATTTTTCCGATTCGATTTGGCGGTCTTCTGCGGGTTCCAGCAACAAATTGTCATCCTCATAATTCAAGGTCTTCTTCAAAGAACGCAATTTCTTGGAACCAATCAAATCTGAGATGCATCGAGCAGATCCTTTCGTAGAAAAGAATGTAAGAAGAACTGGGGAAAAAATAATTGCTCATACTTTTATGTTTATTATATTATTTTCATGGCGATCATATAACTCAATAATAGAACAAATATTATTTGGCTAGGAAATAATTATTTTCAATATTAATTGGGAATGATAAAATTTAAGAAGCTGTCCAACTAAGAACATTTATGAATAATTTTCTCAATGATCATATAATTTTCAAACAATTTTATTGTTACAATATTTAACAAATATTTTTACTATCATTATTTTTGTATAAATCATTATTCTAAAATTTTAAAATAAACCATATCAACAAATATTTTTCTAAACAAGGTATCATATTTAAGAGTTGTACTAAAAGTAATAAAATACGTTTTATGAATGAAAATGCAGGCTCTTGTCCATTACAAAAAAAACTTGTCCTGTGAAGAAAAGAATATGATTGGCTTATGATTACGAGTAGCGCCTTTCTAAATTTTGGAAGGCGTTTTGGTTTCTACCGAGTGACAAATATTTTTGATACCAACACATTCAAAATAATTTATTAAACTGTATCAACATCAAAAACAAAAACGTTGTACTTTTATTCACAAAACTGATTTTATTCTTTTTGGCTAGATGGTTAAAAACCCTACACAATATTTTGATTGTTATCGCCATGAGCTCTAACATTTTTTTATATTTTTTCATTTTTGTTATTTATCTGGTATTTTGTATGCGATTAGTTGTTTTTGACAAAACATTTGCCATTTTTGGTTTTAGAACCTTAGGCACCATACATTTTTATAATATCAGTGACGTGACTTGGTTTTCTGAGTATTTGTAGAATTTCAGTTCAATCCATATGGTGTGACCGAGCTGAAATTCAGATCTAAACGGTGAAGTTTATTGAAAATTGTAATGTTTGTATTTGTTAAATTATCTGTGAAGCACTAAAATTAAAAAACAAAACCAGAGACTATTTAACATTTTCAAAATATTTAGTATTATCACTACCATAGAAAAAAGAAAAATGTCCCCTCATAAGGGTCTCGTTATGGCTGTATTGTTGTTCGTTGAAATTAGTTCATGTTTGGTGTTCACAGGTAGCGCCAGCAGTCTCCCTCAGTCTATCTCTCTCCAGCACACGCTGCTGTGACCGACAGCTGAGCCAATAGTATAGTCGACGAGTCACGAGAAGTCCTCTGAATTTAATACCACTGTGATATTGAAGGCGCTGATTTCCACTGAAACAGCCCAAGTCTTTTAGTGTACCAGTCGTAATTACTAATTATGATATGTACACTACATGACTTGTGTACATATCATAATTAGCGCTCTACAGCAAATGAGTGGGCTCAGCCCGGGAGCTTGGCAGCAGGCCTGGCCTCTCTCTCTCTCCGGAGATGAGGCTGGACCTGACACTGCAATTTTAGTGCGGAGTGTCAGTGGTGTTAGTGGGTAAATATCTCACACTACTAGTTGGAGTTAGTGTCTTACGAAGAGTTCCCCCTGACTAATAAAAAAAAAAAAATAGCAATGAACAGTATGTTTCTTTAATCAATATTATTATTGTTTGTTATACAATAAATGTAGCAATACTGAAGCCACCATCAGTTAACTATGCAGTAATGGTGAGGAGTTTTTATACGATTCAGGCAATAAGCTAACAGTTAAAATTAAATCTTTACTACTTTTAACAAGCACTAATAAATGTTACACGTTGTCTGAAGAGTCCAGCACAATACTCCTTCAACTACGGGGTGAGCGACCCGTCGACGGGTGACGTGAAGCAACAGTCCGAGTCCAGGAGAGGTGACGTAGTCAAGGGGCAGTACTCCCTGGTGGAGCCTGACGGGTCCGTGAGGAGGGTGGACTACACGGCCGACCCCGTGAACGGGTTCAACGCCGTGGTCACCAAGACTGCCGGCTCTCACCCCACTAGGGCTGTGGCCCCTGTGGCCCCGGTGGTCCCTGTGGCCCCAGTGGCCCCGGTAGCCCCCGTACTACCCCTGGTGAAGCCAAGGCCAGTGCCGGTGTACACAGCGGCTTCCTACGGCACCTCTATATCAGCTCCTCCAACAGCGCCTCTGGCTGGTAAATATACTAATTTCACTTAATAACACAAATACATTAACTAGTAACTAAAAACAGAAAAAGTTAGCAAAATAAGGTATAATTACTTGCGTATTATTCCCATTTTGATCTTAGAATGTTAAAATCTAACTACAAGAACCCCTGAAATGTTATTCCAGTTATCTGTAAAATTTAAAGAATTACAAAGTTAGAGTTGTAGGGGAAAATATAGCAAATCTAAAAGATCGAAAAAGTGATCCTGTTTAGTTTTTTTAGGTCGAAGAGCTCTATATTTTGCTCTTATTTACTCTCGATTAAGTTATGGAATAGAAGTTTATGGGGGTGCCACCAGCATAATTTTGCAACCTATTGAAATAATGAAAAAACATTTTATTAGAATTATATCTTATAAAGGGAAGCTTGAATCATCCTTGCCTATATTCAAACAACTAAAAATACTTCCATTAAAATATCTATTTGATTACAAAGTGCTGAACATGTTTTATGTTCGTAGTAATAACATTGGAATACATAGAATGCACTACACGACTAGGATGTCTCAAGGGATTTTCTTAAGACCTAGAGTAAATAAAACTATTTTTAGTAAATGTTTTGTGTTCCTAGGACCCAAAATCTTTAATTTGTTGCCTCAGTACATAAAACATTATAATAATTTACATGGTTTTCAGATTAAACTCAAAAAGTGGCTTTTACTAAGGAAGCATGTGGATGACTTGATTGAAATTTTGCAGTGAAATGCCGTTCAATGTAACTTTATATAGTTGTCCGAATATGTAACCAATGCTTGACGGTGTGTACAATTGTTAAACTAGTATTAGTGGGGAATATGTGTAGTACGTGTTAGTTAGGTTAAGTTTTTGGATAGCAAACCATCAAAGTTCGTGATAGATTTAGGATATGTGCAGTGGAATGTGTTTAATGTCCAGTTGTCAGTTCTTGTCCTTGCAGATAAGGAGTATTATAGCTGACACACGCTACAGCAACGCGCTGCTGGAATTATTATCAAAGCACAGACTGTATTATTTGTTCATACTACTTTTTTACTCTGTGCTAGCTATCAAAACTTGTAAAATTGGCTAGAAATGCCAAGTCATTTTTTTACAATTTAATTCTCTATTGTATGAGAGTGGAATAAATTTATTCTTATTCTTATTATTAATTATACTTATTACTTTTTTCCATGCAGATCGAATGTTCACGTTAAAAATGTCGGACGTTTCCTTTAATTCACTACCACTACTTTGGTTAGGTTATGTTAGGTTTAGTTATGTTATATTAGGTTTGGTTTGGTTATGTTAGGATTGTTTAGGTTATGTTAGGTTTAGTTATGTTATGTTAGGTTTGGTTTGGTTATGTTAGGATTGTTTAGGTTATGTTAGGTTTGTTTAGGTAATGTTAGGTTTAGTTTGTTATGTTAGGTTTGGTTTGGTTATATTAGGTTTGTTTAGGTAATGTTAGGTTTAGTTATGTTATGTTTGGTTATGTTAGGATTGTTTAGGTTATGTTAGGTTTGTTTAGGTAATGTTAGGTTTAATTATGTTAGGTTTGGTTTGGTTATATTAGGTTTGTTTAGGTAATGTTAGGTTTAGTTTGTTATGTTAGGTTTGGTTTGGTTGTGTTAAGATTGTTTAGGTTATGTTAGGTTTGGTTTGATTACTGTTAGGTTAACCTGAGTTATGGTAGTGAATTAACGGAAAAGATACAAAATTTCTGTTTGACAAATTCTGTTTCTTAATTAACAGTAAGAAATAGTTTAAAAGTAAGAAGTACTCGTAATTATAATTTGAATCGGAAACATGAGAAATTTGTGAAACTGGTCTGTATAGTTGGCTCTACTGTTCTTGGAAGTCAAGTACGTACACTGTATGATAATTCCCTAATGGAGTCTAGGTTAACAAATTCTTAAAGGGTTAGCTGATGATGATAAAGTGTTCGTTTGATACTGAATGAGTCGTCAAACTATACTAACTCGAGTAAAACTATTTAATAAATGTTTAATTAGCTAATTTCATATTTGCAAATAATTTCCCATTGCCATTTTCTTAACTCCAGGTTATTTATTTATTCAAGGGATTCGCTCTATGAAACCCCCAAAAAAAGGAGTTTATATTTCGAGTATTCGGTCCGTAATACTGACCATATTAAACAACAAGTGTCATTTGACAGACCATTAACTGTTTAAGTGGACCGTATGTATTTCCATAAATGTTGTTTAGTTAAATATGTGAAATGTTAAGTGTCATTCTAAGTGTTATACTACCAACTTATGTCCACCAGATTAGACCTTTAATAATCATGCAGTGTTTACTATAGCTTATCATAAAAATGAATACGAAAGTACAGTTGAAAGAGAACAGTATGTTTTAGCCGGCTGACGATAAGTTTGTATTGTGTAGGGCTGTCGACTTCCCAGCGGTGACAGCAGTTTGGGAAACGGGCCCTTAAAAGGGAAAGAAGTTTTTATATGCCTACTTATGACGAAGCACTTATAAAATAATCGTTACAAGTGTAAAATCAAAGAAATTGTATCACTATAGCCTTGATTATCAAATACATTATGACCATGTTCGTAATGTATACAGTGTTCCAAAAGTCCGGGTACAGTTGAATATTGTTTAGACCGTTACAGATAAAGGTAACAAAACTTTGCACACTGCTGCTGGATATAAAAAGCTATTTTACCGTGTATTCAGTGATCTACTACCTTCGTAGGGGAACGGCCCACTAGGAGTCAGAAGAAAATCTTCTGTAAGCATATGTCGATATGCATATCATTTTAAAGGTATCAATTAGTAGAACATCATGCTGTAAATTAGATCTCAAACAATTCATTCTAAACAAAATAACGATTCTCGAAATTTCAATACTGATCTTATGTGTATGTTCAAGAATGACTTTTACTGTAACTATATCAGATAAATCTACAAAACTTCATACATGATTACTGTATATAAAAACCTACTTTAAGATGTACTGTCCTGCAATTCTTCTATGGGAACGGTCCACGAGGAGTCAGTAGAAAAGTTTTAAGTAGCATAGATTGATATGCACAAAGTTTTAAAAGGCTGGTCAAGCATAGAAAAATGCCGCAAATCGCAATTCAAAAGCTTTATCAGTTACAAAATGGTGGCGGTTTAAAATCTTGCACACAAGATCAGTATTGAAACTTTCGAGCGCCGCCGTTCTAATTAGGATTAACCTTTTGAGGTCTAGTTTTCGGTAAGATGTTCTACTAGCTAAGACGTTTAAAATGGTATGTATATCGACCTATGCTTACATTAATATTTTCTTCCGACTCCTAGTAGGCCGTCACGCTACGAAGGTAGTAGATCACTGAATACATAGTAAAATAGCTTTTTATGTCCAGCAGCAATGTGCAAAGTTTTGTACCTTTATCTGTAACCGTCTAAACAGTATTCAACCGTCCCCGGACTTTTTGAACACCCTGTATATACGAATAACAATATTGTCATAAAAATACTTAATAACAGTTTAATATGTGTATAGCATTTTATTATTGTCATATAGTGTAAATATTTCTTATTATACTTTCTATCAAAGCTCGGATTACACTAACTGTATCGTAACATGTTCAGTCCCAGGGCCGTCCTACTCTACGCTGTCCGTAGATCCATCGCTGCCCCTCTCACCTCTGGCCTACGGAGACCCGGGGCTTGCGGACATCGGCAACCCGTCTAACGCCTTGGACCCGTACGGTCTAGACTCCAGCCCGTACGGACAAGTGATCAGCCCCTACGGGCCCTTCATCTACCCTCACCAAAACTTCTACTGAACCTCTGAAGCACAGTAGGGATGTAAATAATGTAAATAACATCAATGAACTCTCTTTTTTGTTGAAATCATGTGATCGTCTTTGAGGTATCTATTTTTTCATTGAAATATCAATCGTCACAAATACATCTATAATTCACAATAACTATGTTGTATTTAGAATCATTATTTATTTCTCTGTGGTCTATTAAATGCAATAGACCACGTGAGAACTGTAGGCCTATATACAAACATTTAGCGATATTTGTTACATAGTATTACTGTTTATTCTGTACTGTGTTCCAATAGAATTAACATTAACTGTGTTATTCTCGAAGATTATATTAAATGTACATGGTAAAAAAAAAATATTCATACAACCTTCAGTGTAACGATTTAACGATTCAGAAGTTATTGATACTAAAATTAATTGTATTACGACCTAAAAATTGCCTGTTTCAATTTAATTAAGAATGAAATTTTTTTAATTATTAATGTTTTGGTTATTAACTTATTTGCGATCAGTGAACTGTTCTAAATTAAATAATTACAAGAAATTAAATTTTATTGTTTTGTTCATCATTGTAAATAGTTATGTTATGTTCAAGGTAATGCCAGAGAATAATGAAACATATCCTTAGTTTTTAGTATCTTTAGTACATAACTAGAATCTATATTTCCCGTTGACAACCGCATCAAGGTGCTATCGACATATGTGAAAGGTAGCCAAACGTTTCGCCCATGTTGTGATGTGTCATCCTCAGTGGCATCTCTGAGACTCACAGCATGGGCGAAACATCTGGTTATCTTGTAAATAATGTAGATATGAACTTGACGCGGTTGTCACCGGGAAATATAGATTCTAGTTATGACACCGGCCACTTAAGCCTAAGATTATATTTGGTACAGTTTCACCAAAGACTAGTTTTTTTAACAATTACATTTTTATTTCTTTTTAACATTAATGGGCTACTAGCTTTCATGAAGAGTAAAGCATGGTAAATCAATAAATTATAGACTATAAAGAAAAAACTTAAAAAGGTATTTCTGTTTCCCTATGAAAATTAAAACATTAAAATCCTAATTATATGTATAAATATAGCATATTATATTCAAAAAAATCAGAATAAAATACGTATAATCTTTGCCGAAAAATTTTTGTTTTATCAAATATTTTTATTGAATTAATTTTACATGGCTCAGTTAATGTATGGAATATGGACTTTGAATACAATATGGAAATATAGGTTTTTTAACTGATTTAATTTTAATAAAAAATTTTGTGAGTGAATTTTTTTATTCCCTATGCTCATACCATACAGATCCCATATAGTAACAGTAAATAAGTTACTATATAGGTTGTTACACATTCAACATGGCCGTATGTTCAGTTAGAAACGCTGACTTGGCTTGAGCGTATTTTAAGTCGAATATTAATGATCTTATAGATGAGTATAAGATGAGTTTGGATGCCTTGTGAAGCCTTCATACTGAGTTTGACTTATGTTCAGGAAGGGCCATTTATTAATAGCCCAATAGGCGATATAACTAAGGGACCTACAGCTTTACGTGGAATCCGAACCTCGCGTATTGCTGTAATTTTCAGCTGATTGACAAGCTTGATACTCAGTTCCTTGACAGTAGTGTCCACGTCGATGTCATCTATTGAGCGGACGTCATGTTGGAATTAACAGGACCGAGCATAGAACCTATCGCCTACAATTTATTTATTTATTTATAAGACGCCGATCGTCAAGATATGGGCGAATATGGATTTTGAATGAGTGTGATGAGTGTAGATGAGCGAATGTAGTCATTGTTACAAACTAAGGCCGACTATTCCTTAGAAAGTGTCATTAATTAGTAGCCCAATGACAAATGAACAGCCGGTGATTATCAGCTGATCCCTCTCAAAATGTATTGACTCTGATTGGGGTCGAACTGAGAACCTTTAGCACATGAAGCTGGGATTGAACCAACTACGCTACCGACCAATTTCTACAACACTTTGTCACTACTGTCGGGGCATACACTATGTGCACCCGAGTTTGTAGGTTGTTTTCTAAGAAACTGGAAAGCTTCTGAAAACTCCAATCATACCCATATTTCCCTTGTTTAGTTGTGCGTTATGACATTTGAATGTCAAAATTGTATCATAAGTTCTAATTAGTGTTACCTTAGTTGGAACAAGAAGCACACCTGAATGTTCACTGTACATCAAATTTACACTATTACTACTAAAAAACCTGCTCATGTAGCACTTTTATATTTTAATATGTAGTTGATAGGAATGTTTTGTTTAGGTCCGAGTTTGATCAATTTTAGAATTTTATGTTTCCAAGAAAAACTCATAAATTAACTGAAACATTGTTTTCTTGGCTTTTACAGGTCGTAAAATTAATTATTTGGTCTTGTTGTAATCCTTATTAAATATATAGTTACGATAAATCATTTTCATATGTGTGAGTAAATGCAGTGATTTTATATAAATATAAATTCATTTAAATTTATCAATTTAAAGTTATTCTTATTATTACACTCAGTTTCTTAGAAAACAACCTTCAAACTCGGGTGCACACGATTTCTGCGCCGACAGTACGTAGCTGTAAGTAGTTCCAGCACTGCAACACTACTAGTAGTGCCGACATTATAATGTCTATTTATCATAGTTGATAAACACAACGGAACTATACAAAAATATGTATGTAATATTGATTTATAAGTTACAATATATACACAGTATGAACAAAGGGTTGGTAGAACACAGTTTGCACTATTTCTGTGGACTTTGTGATTGACCAAATTGCTCAAGGAGCATACGGCCGGTTTCCGACAAACCAAGGACTTCCTCGACCTCTCGGGTGGCGTGTTCCTGGTAGTAACTGAAGTCCTTGTCGACGTGGCCTTGCTGCACTCCGATGGACACCAGGGCGGCGTACGTCGCGAACATCTTGGCGGTGAAGTCCAGGTCTGAAACACAACAACATAGACAGGAGAGATAACACTACAAGGTGATCAAACAGGTGAATCTATGTTCCAAAAATAACCACCCCTTTCCAATTTTTTTTTTTTTTGTGAGAGGTAGTTTACAGCTAAGTTTGTTTTATGACGTTCCTCATTGCAGATGTAGCGTCTGCTCTTTAGTTCATCCCCTACACAAAGTGATGGAACCATTTATAGAATTAGTGAGCAGGGTCTGAAATGGTTTTAAAAGATAATTAAAATCAACTACTGAGACAAAATATCATTAATATATATTAACTTTTTGTCGTATCTGACGTTGCTTTAAATTGTCTGAAACATACTTTTTATCTTAAAAATAATATCGATACAAGAACAAGTTCAGATCATACACATAAAAAAACTAAACGAATGTTCTTTGGTCAGAAGTAGAGGGTTTATAAATTATAAATACATGGTGTTTCTTTTAAAACGCAACCCTATTTACAAGTACAAAAATGAAGCTTTAAGATAATTACAAGTTCATAGGTTGGTAGCCATGGTTCTTCTTCTCCCTTGGCTATCAGCTGATTTACAGTGTTGCATTGTGGTTCACTTTATTTGGGTTTCGTGAAATGTCATTAAGTTGAGGTTAGAAAAGTGGTTTTGAGCAAACTTTTAAAAAAAAGGAGTCCAGAAATTTACTAAATAGGGCAGAACGTTATATAAATGATACTGGTGGTTTATTTGAACACCAAACCTAAACAAAAATGTCATTAAAATCACGTAAATAGTAGTAATAAATGTTAATAATAATAAAATATGTTATAGATGTATGTTTTGTTTATCGTTTTTATTTCAAATCATGGTTTGCGTTTTAAAAGAAACGCCCTGTATATAGAGAAATGTGTGTACTGAAAATGTTATTATTTTCTTATAACTCTTTGAGAATGAGTTTTTCTGCTTGTTTTTTTTTTAATTTAACAGTCAGTTACATGAGCCGCAGGAGTGGTAAATATTACTCAATGAATTAAACATGAGTCAAGGTTCAACCCTTGGAAAGTTACTCTCCACAGTAGGAAGTCTTGACTATAACACCAGACTTCAATACGCTCTTGCATTTATAAAACGTAATTTAGTACAGCCATTGACCATAAAAATAAACGGACAGTCCAAGGCAATGCATTTGCAGTAGACGCGCGCATGTGCTGCTCTCTAACTATGATTAGTTTCAAATAAGTGCTCCGACGACTATTTGGCGTACTGTTAGCTCAGCTATTAGACACTTCAGCGTGTGCTGGAGAAACGGAGAGAGAGAGAGAGAGAGAGAGAGAGAGAGAGAGAGAGAGAGAGAGAGAGAGAGAGAGAGAGAGAGAGAGAGAGAGAGCGCTAGCGCAATCTGTGAACACCTAACATGACCTAATTTCACAGAACAGGAAACCCGGTTGAACGTGCCCATATGATTGGACAGTCTTCTTGTTTCTATGCTCTAATAATAATAATAAATCCTTTATTGCATGGACAATATAAAAAATATTGTATCGCAAACGTCAGTATTAAAATTAATTAACCTAAGGCTTTAATTTAAACAAACATTCATAACAATAAATACACACAAACATACATACAAGGAGGGCATTCACACAAATCTACCTATAGTGTTTGAAACTCCCACAAAAGTCAACGGGATGTGTCTAGCCAATTAAGTTGGTCTCCCAGTCGTGTGCTAGGAACTCTCCGATGCTGTAAAAAGCCTGGGACAACAGTATGTCTCTCAAGCGGGTCTTAAATATTTTTGAATTTGGAGTAATTTTAATTTCTTTAGGTAAGCTGTTAATTAATTTGACACCCACCTGCGAGGGCAGGTGTTGATAGACTACCGTTCTGTGTTGCCCAGTACGGTAGTCATCTCTGCCTCTAGTATTATAATTATGTAAGTCACTGCCCCTTATCAGGTTGCATTTGGACATACAATATAAAATTGTTTCTGGAATATACAAGCAAGGCAGAGTCAACAGCTTGAGTTGTTTGAACATTGGTTTGCACGACTCTCTGCTCATTAAATTTGCAATAATTCGGACTGCCTTCTTTTGTAGTCTAAACACTCTCAAGAATTCACTATATACACCACCTCCCCAAATCACCAGTCCATAGGAAAGGTGAGGGTAAATGAGACCATAATATGCCGTCATCAGTACCTGAATAGGGCAGTATTTAGAGAGCGTCCTCAGTACATAAATGCCTGAGGATAACTTAGAGCATACACTATTAATATGGTCATTCCATGTCAAACCTCTGTCGAGGTATATTCCAAGGAATTTAGTGGACTCCACTTCTTCTAGCACAGAGTCCGCCAGTAACACTGAGGGGCTACTTCCGAAATCAATGGGCCTCAAACAAAAGTTGATGACCTGTGATTTTGTTGAATTTGTTTTAAGGTTCAGCATATTAAAATACTGAGCACAACTGTTCAAATCAAGGTAAACGTTTAATTCTAGATTTTCTTTACAGTTTTCACTAAAGCAAAGAGTCGTGTCATCGGCATATTGGACGAGTTGACCATGCTGCAGCGATGAACCAATATCATTGACATAAATCAAGAACAGAGTGGGCTGAGTATTGATCCCTGGGGGTGTAGCAGGTCCACCAAATTGATAGGTAAATTAATTAATTTAAATAAACAATAAATTATTACGTAAATGAAAAGGGACATATTTAATTAAAATAAATAACAAATATTTAGCGAATGTTCAAATAATATTCAAAAATCATTGCAAGCGAGTGATAAGACCACCCAAGAAGACAGACAGGAGAGGGGCGTCTATATTTGAGATACAATGACAGATGTTTTCTAAGAATTGAACGAACAACGTGCCTATTCATTGTCGTAAACAGACAAGCGCCATCATGTCACCAAAGGACGAGTCCAAATGGTAACAGAAAGGGGAGGCACTAGAACCAAATAAAGGACGAATCCAAATAAAGTGTCTAGTAACAAAAAAACCCACGGAGTGCAGCACAGTACGGGCGAACAGTATACGATATGGGCAGCGATCTCGTGGTATAACCGGAAGGTCTACACTCTAAAAACCCAAGACCCATAGTTGTACCGGAAGAGAAAGTAAGAGTGGGGGGATTCGAATTCAACGGTTAAGAGACGTTTCTCTCCCCATTAAAAGTCAGATCATAGAACGTGAAGGATGTCATCATCCATCGACATCCCGCGATTTCGTGCATGTAGATTTTTTATTCGATGAATTTATTAAAATTCAAATGTAGTCTTGTCTTTTAAAATCATTTTTAATAAAGATAAACAAATAGTGCTGTACGATTTAATATCAGATTAAAATATGTGTATTAAGAACACGATATAGTCTATTAAACCACGCGGTTGAACTTCAAGACTACAAGGACACTCAGCTAAGTTTTACTGATAATTTAAGTTATAATCTAGAAATCAATTATCAACTTTTTAAATAATATTGTTCTGATTGTCATTTTTAATATATTGAAATTGAATTTTTATTGTAATGCAAATACTAACAAAGCAACGTAATGATCTTGAATAATGTAAAATAAATTAAATTTTGT
Organism: Stictocephala bisonia; assembly: GCA_035578905.1. Taxonomy (NCBI): domain Eukaryota; kingdom Metazoa; phylum Arthropoda; class Insecta; order Hemiptera; family Membracidae; genus Stictocephala; species Stictocephala bisonia. Next base: position 776,046 of record JAQJVL010000045.1, on the reverse strand, counting down.
AAAGTAACTTTTGTTTCATTATACTACGTCATCTCACCGAATTACCCGTTTTAGACCCTGAGAAAAGAGATTTCATAAAAAGAATTCAAAGAAAAGTTAATTTGTTAAATAATTTAATTGAATAAATTAAGTGAAGTAATTAATGTAACGACCGCTTAAAGGCACAACGTTACAGAATGGCGCGCACAACGTGAGACGACGTAATATAAGTAGTAAATTTTAACCTATTTAAAAAATATTTAAAGTTGAATAAGTGAAAAGTGTTATAGGCTAGGCTATATAATACCTTTAATAGACTATGTTTGAATTTGTTGAATAAATAAATCAAAATAATAGATACAACATGGATAGGCCAAGCGTAAAAATGGAGGTCACACTGTCCAGTATAATGGACATGTTATTAAAAATAAATGAAAATATAGTAAAAATAAACACTAAATATGATAAAATGATTAATAACCTTGATACTAAACTTGATAAAAGTAAGGAGAATAGTGTTGTAAATGAAGTAGAAAATGAGGGAGATAGGAATAAAACTATCAAAGTAAATAATGATAAGGACAGCCTACTGCCCAATAAAATAGAGTTGCTGCTAGAAGCGAATAACAGCATAAATACCAAACTTGACAAGAGTAATGTTAGGTTAGGTGGAAGAAGTGTGAAGATTAAAGAAGCAAGTGAGGATGTAATTAAGTTAAATGATAAACTTAAATTGAACATTAATGAGCCGATAAAAAATGTCAATGATAGGACAAGCCATGCTAAAGACAATATTGTCAATAAAATTGGAAGAGTAAAAGTGTACTTTGATGCAGCAAAGGAGTTAAATGAAAGTAGTGGTAGCAATAAAGTAAATGATCAAGATAGGGAGTCAACTATCAAAATAACTAATGCCAAGAATAAACTAGATAAAATAAATAAAACTTTGCAAGCTAAACACATAAAAATAAATGTGAAAACCACTAAAGTAGGCTCTGAACTAAGCAGTCAAATGAATAGGCCTAGTGTAAACCATGAATTCAAGAAGCAAATAGGTCATCTACAAAACAATGTGCTAGATGATAAAATAGAAAAAATAAATAAAGCTTTGGCAGTATGTAATACTAACCTTGAAAGTAACATAAATGAATTTAACTGTCAGAAAGATGCTAAACTAAAGACAATCAGAATTAGGCTAAAAGAATTGAATGAGTTCTTTAAGTTTGAAATGGAAGTAATAAATAAATACTGGGGAATAAACAAACAAAAGGAAATTGAAAATGTAATAATGGGGGGTGAAAACTTTGACGTAGACATGGAGGACTTTGTAAACTATGTGATGAGATACTATAATATCTCATGCTTCTCAAACTTTAAGTATAAAAAGAAAAAAGTTAAACCAGTGTTCTTGGATAATCTCATAGACATTGCAAACTAAACTATAAACTTAGCTGTTCACTAAAAAATACTTAGAAATAATAAATAAATAGTGATTGAAGCAAGGAAACCTTAATAATGATAGGGGGGTTAAATAAAAATAAATAAAGAAAGTATAGAGATGATTATTAAATGAGAAATTACTTAAAAGATATCATAATAATAAATATATGATAGTGCAAAGAATCTGACATTAATAATAATGTGAGAGTTGTTTAAAAGAAAAATTAACTAAGAGATGATATTTAAATAAAAGAATGTTTAAATAGGTCATTTAACAATAAACAAATAATAGGCCTAGTTGAAGAATTATAATATTGACAGGAAAATGAATTTGTGATTGAAAAAGAGATTTAAATATAACATTGAAATAATATGACATTCATGTTAAACTAAGATGATAAATAAATATCTTTAATGATAAAAATGACTGTTAAAAGAAAAATATCTACAAATGTCATAATAGTAAATATATGGTAGGCCTAATTAAAAATTAGTGAAAAATAATAATAACCAGAGAGTTGTTAGTGAATATGAAAAATATTAAATGATTTAAATGATACTTTGATAATAATATGTGTTAAATGAATATAACACTAATAATAAAATGATTTTTAGGTGAGAACGAGATAGTTTGAGGAGATGTTTTATAGTAGCTTGTTTCATAATCCATGAATGTTTATATTGAATATTTTAAAATAATAACCTGATAAATGAGTAAAACTAGAAAGAAGTATGGAGATTTACTAAAATATATTGTTACCATAACCCATGTATACATAAATAAAACATGAACCAAATAATAATGCAATGACTAGGTTCACATAAAATGAAATAGGTGAGATAGGCCTATCTTGTAAAACTTTGTAGGATAACTGGTTAATACTAAACAATGTTCTAATGACTTGTCAATGTTTATGCTAAAAATGATTTAAATGATAATATGATATGACTCAAAGAAATGTTAGAACATGATGAAGTAAATAAAGTATAATGTAATACTTTGTTTTTATAACTCTTGTATGTTGATATTAAATATAATCCAAATACACACATTGTGTATACTCTGTTAAAATAATGAAAGGAGAATTTCTTTACAATACTGTGTTATTGTAATTTGTTTATACTTATATTGATATGACTCAATGAATATAACAACAATGATTCAAGGATGTATTTAACTAATGTGATTGAAGGAGATTTTTGAAAAGTATTTTATTTTATTGTAATAATTTGCTTGTGGTTATATTGAAAATAATCAAATGAATGAAATCCTGATATTGAATATGATGAGATGATACCTATGTTTTACTAAGATGTAAAGGAGATTCTTTATAATAATTTTTTAATGCAACTTGTGTATGTTGATGTTGAAATAACTCAAGTATGTACATTGTATATGCTATTATAGATGTTTATGATGTTTAATCATCATAAGAATTTTATGAAGGGAAAATAGCAGTGGTTAATAGCAGTACGATTCGAACATAATTACAACTAGTCACTTTCCAAATTCTAAATTCTTTAACGCCAAGTACTCTATTAATCACACAATGGCACAGTATATCAGTTTCAGGTGTTGGTTAACCTTGACAATAGCGTCTAAAAACTAAAAGCTTACAGTGATCTGTAGCATGGCAAACCCATTTACCTAAGTCATGTTATAGACACCAATAGATTAATAATTTTGAAACATAATGTTATAAAAGTAGATTGAGACCTTGTAGATGTGTTATGATAATTTTGTTAGTAAACTGTTGTACTAACATTGGTGTAGACAATGAGTGATAGAAATCACAATTTAATATGATTATAATGTAATGACAATGTTTGATGATAATATATTGCAAATGAATTTTATTTTGTCATTGATGCAAATAATAAGTGATGGAATTTAAAAAAAAAGTTTAACATGAGTAAAACATAATTGAAAATATGAGTAATTAATTTTATGTCAACAATGAACAACCAATAATGAGTTATTAAAAAATTTTCAAACTTAATAATGATAACTAACTTTGCATATATCAATTTGAGATATATCAAAGCAACATTAGTGGATGTATGAGTAATTAAAGTATTGTACACAAGTAATATTTGTGTATGCACAAGTAAGAATAGACAACATGAAAGATGATTAAATATGAGTGTGTTTAAATATTTGTAAACAATTTTTTACTTCAATTAATTGCTGATGCAATTAAAAACAAGCTATTTCTATAATTAACAGCCTGTGATTGAATTGAGTTATATGTATTATTTATTACAAAAGGTAATCAAAGTGAAATGACAATCAGGTAAAATGATTGTGAACTAGAACTAGTGACAACTAGAACATTTTGTGAACATGGACACGAATGGACATGAGTGCCAGTGGTGTCGCAGAGGGGGGTCGGAGGACAACGGCGTACCATGCAGAGACCCATGACGCGGTGGAGCTGTCAACCCAGGAACACACAAGGTGGTGATGACTCAGCCCATTGACCCGACACTACACTAACTGTCTGCACCCCAGAACACCAGCTCATACTCGAGAACAATAACTTGTGCATCAACCAGTTGGTACATAAGACAATATTTGTTCTGCTGTTTATAGTCTCTCGAGACCCATAGACTTGTGAATCAGATATTCACTGAACTTAATTGTAATATTCAAACATTTGAAACTTGGAATGAATACGAGTGCGAACCAGTGTAAAACTTTTCATGTGGACCGTTTCCAGTTTTATAAAAGTGAGTGAATGTTTTTAAGCTTTGTCAAAATAAGCAATAACTTCTGAAGAAAACCAATATTCTACAAGAACAATTACAATGTTCCAGAACCCTGGCCCATACTTGAACACTATGGCATTGTAAATGAACTATCCCAAAGTGCGTGCAGTGACATCAGGCCCCACTGGCGTAACAACAACTTGACAACATATCCCAAAATAATAAATAAAAAACAAAATGTTATGCAAATATGTATTAAAAGGTAATAATAATTAATAAATGATATATAACAAATAAATAACAAAACAAAAAGTATAAATAATTTATAAATAATAAATTTGTAACAATGAAAAGATGACAATTGTATTCAACAGTAATTTTCTAATATGCATCAACAAATGTGTAGGAATAGATATTAATTCAAATAATAATGTAACTTCCTTGAAATAATTAAAATGTTTTTTATGATGAGCTAATAAATAATAATAATAACTTGCATCAATGACAAAGAAATATGTAATGTATCTGTTGTTTATTAATAATGATAATACAAATTGCTCTTGTATTGACATAGGATTTGATAAATCATATAGATTAATCAGTATTTTGTATATAATTTGATGATATGTGTACTATGTATTTCTTATACACAAGGTATCGTTTTGTTTGATAACTTTGATCCAGGACTAGTGAATTCCATTCCAAGTAGACAGTAGGTATGATATGATGACTTATTGAGTTAAACTACAATGATGTATTAATACAAGAATGTATTAAGTGATTTAATAATTAATTAATAATTATGAATGTACTTGAAAATTATTCATAATTGATAAATGACTTGAAAATGTAAAAACTTGTTAATGTGTAATGAATGAAAATTCATTTACAAATGTAAAGATTTGTTTAAGATGTGATGATTTATTGGAGAATGTTAAAGATTGTATAATGGTTTGAGAATATATTTGAAAATTTGATGATTGTTTAAGGACGGAGAATTTACTTGTAAAAAAAAAAATAAAAGATGGATTAAGGAGTGAAATAGGGTATAGTAATCAAAGAAGGGTAAATGGATTGATAATAGGTTACGGAATTTAAAAACGGATAAAGGAATGAAACAGGATTTTAGCAATCAAAGAAGGGTTAATGGAATGAAAAAAGATATAGGAACTTAAAAATGGGAAATGGATTGATAACAGGTTACAGCATTAAAAGAAGGGTTTAAGGGGTTGATTATGGATATCAGTAATTAAAGATGGTTAATGGGATGAAACATGATTTTAGAGTTCAAAGATGGTTTAAAAGGTTGATAACGGGATTAAGTATCTAAAAGATGGTTTAATGGTTTGATTATGGATATTTCCATTTAAAGACGGATTAAAGGATTGATGTCGAAGTTAAGAATTTAAAAATGGTTAAAAGAGTTGAGAATTTATTTGAAATATATGACAGGGTATTGAAAAATGATTGACAAATTAATATAGGATGTTGATGAAATACTTAAATAAATAAATGATGATTCATTTATGAATTGATGAAATATATAACATGTTATGGTGATGAATAGTCATATGATTTTAACGATGATGTTGAGATATGATAACTGTAAGTAAGTGAATGATTAATTAATTTTGAAATGTAACCTAGTAACTGATGACTTATATTTTGTTGATTTTGATATATGACTTGTGTATTTTGATGGATGATTTCATATTGTGAAATGAGTCATTGATTTTAAATAAGAACTTGTATAATTTTTGATGATGTAGTGATCTTAGTTGTATAATTTTTGAAATGGTATTTAGCAAATGAGATAATTTGTCAATGAATACTAATCATTTAATGATTAAAAAGAAATCATAATTTAATGATTAATTAATTTTGATAAATACTTGTATAGAACTTAAAGATGTATTAATTGTTGATGTATGAATTTCAGTATGTAATGTATAATTTTGTTTGATAATTTTTAATCCAAGACTGATGGATTTTTGATTGACAACTTGTAATAATTAAAAATATATTAACTTTTCATGAACAATTATGTACGATGAAATGAGTTGTTAAACTTTTGACTCATAAATTGTTGAATTGTTAATTAACAATTTTGATTTATTGAATCGTTGTCTGATGACTGTAATTTTTGAATAATTGACTTTTGATTGATAAACATGCAGAAGGTAATGACCTATTGAATGATGAATTTGTAAATGATTAACTTATAATTGATAACTTTGTAACTTGTTAAATGGTAATTCATTGATTTGCATAGATGATGTAAATAATGTTGTTGGATAAGATTGTTCATTGTGGACTTAATTTTCTACATGAAATTTAATATGTAATTTGATATTGAGTTGTATGTTAGTTGATAGTTTCATTTCATTCTAGATGTAATAAGTGATGTAAAACTAAAACTTATCTGAGGAACAATCGACAATTTGGCGAATCGTGTTTAGAATCAGGATTTTTTGACTTGTGTTACTCACACATCGCAAAAAATCGGGGGGTACTGTAACAGGTCCACCAAATTGATAGGTAAATTAATTAATTTAAATAAACAATAAATTATTACGTAAATGAAAAGGGACATATTTAATTAAAATAAATAACAAATATTTAGCGAATGTTCAAATAATATTCAAAAATCATTGCAAGCGAGTGATAAGACCACCCAAGAAGACAGACAGGAGAGGGGCGTCTATATTTGAGATACAATGACAGATGTTTTCTAAGAATTGAACGAACAACGTGCCTATTCATTGTCGTAAACAGACAAGCGCCATCATGTCACCAAAGGACGAGTCCAAATGGTAACAGAAAGGGGAGGCACTAGAACCAAATAAAGGACGAATCCAAATAAAGTGTCTAGTAACAAAAAAACCCACGGAGTGCAGCACAGTACGGGCGAACAGTATACGATATGGGCAGCGATCTCGTGGTATAACCGGAAGGTCTACACTCTAAAAACCCAAGACCCATAGTTGTACCGGAAGAGAAAGTAAGAGTGGGGGGATTCGAATTCAACGGTTAAGAGGCGTTTCTCTCCCCATTAAAAGTCAGATCATAGAACGTGAAGGATGTCATCATCCATCGACATCCCGCGATTTCGTGCATGTAGATTTTTTATTCGATGAATTTATTAAAATTCAAATGTAGTCTTGTCTTTTAAAATCATTTTTAATAAAGATAAACAAATAGTGCTTTACGATTTAATATCAGATTAAAATATGTGTATTAAGAACACGATATAGTCTATTAAACCACGCGGTTGAACTTCAAGACTACAAGGACACTCAGCTAAGTTTTACTGATAATTTAAGTTATAATCTAGAAATCAATTATCAACTTTTTAAATAATATTGTTCTGATTGTCATTTTTAATATATTGAAATTGAATTTTTATTGTAATGCAAATACTAACAAAGCAACGTAATGATCTTGAATAATGTAAAATAAATTAAATTTTGTAAAGTAACTTTTGTTTCATTATACTACGTCATCTCACCGAATTACCCGTTTTAGACCCTGAGAAAAGAGATTTCATAAAAAGAATTCAAAGAAAAGTTAATTTGTTAAATAATTTAATTGAATAAATTAAGTGAAGTAATTAATGTAACGACCTCTTAAAGACGATACGTTACAGGGGACGCCATAACTCAGCTGTTTGGATTTTGAAAGTTTGTTTGAAATTTGGACTTGCTGAGATCGATGGTTCAAGAATGATTTTAACCACAGGTGTGAAACACCTCTGATACCATACGTCTCAAGTTTTTGTAGTAGTATACTGTGGTCAACGCAATCGAAAGCCTTGGAAAGGTCTAAGAATACACCTAGGGTGTGCTTACGACCTTCAAGGCCCCTGACAATTTTGTCGACAAGGCTCACAACTGCTTTTGTAGTCGATTTACCTTTCCTAAAACCAAACTGATTTTGTGAAAGCACATTGTGTTTTTCAAAAAAGTTCATCAAACGTGACAGAAAAAGTTTCTCGAAAATTTTACTAAACACGGGTAAAATAGAAATAGGCCTGAAATTATCTATTGAATGGAGATCTCCTTTTTAAAATATTGGTGTTACTTTTGCTGCCTTAAGAGAATTTGGAAAGGTTCCATTTAAAAAAGAAAGGTTGACTAACATTTTTAATGGGCATAAAATATGCTGATAACATTTCTTAATCAGCCACATCGAAAGATAATTTATATCATTCGATTTTTTTAGAATGGAGGTGACGGATCAAAGAAGCCAGTTCGTCCTCTGTAACCAGGGCTAATGCCATGGAGGCTAGTGGATTATGACAACGAGAAGGAACTGTGGATGACTGTCCCGTTACAGGCCCTTGTTGAGCTATTGTAGAGAAGAACTGGTTGAACTCATCCGCCACTCGAGTAGCATCAGTTACCAACTCGTCACCAATCTTTAATGATATATCTTTTGTTGTGCTTTTATTTTTTTTAGAATTAATTATGTTCCAGGTCATTTTGGAAACATTACGTGAGTTTAAAATGTCTGTTAATTTCATAGGCCTTGGCAGCGTTTATCACCTTATTGTATATTTTCTTATATTTTTTAACATATAGTTTGAAGTTAACATTATTTGTACACCTCATCAGTTCGGAGTAAAACTTAAGTTTTTCTCTCGAGACCAAAATTCCTCGTGTAATCCAGGGTCTACTTTTAGACTGATTACAAGATTTGATTTCTTTAATTGGACAGCACAAATTTACGTGGCTCTATAAGCCATGTAAAGGATAACTATCATACAATAATGAATGAACACATCCTACTGTTTCTCCTTCCGATGTAGGCGATGTCCAGAGTTTCCCTAATGGGGATGTTGAAGTGGGGAAGTTTGGTCCCGGCGGCGTTCCATCCCCTACCCTCGTACACGTGCCCATTGCCTCCAATCATGAAACTGTAAGCAGAGAGCATACACTAATGTGTTTAGTCCCGCGAAGGGTAAATTCGTAAACACATAATGTTCTAATCTGAGAAGTGTCAATATAATAGAAGTGATCTTATAGAGTTCTAATAAATAAATAAAATCCCTGAAGGGAGGTTCCAATAGGTTTTGTATCTGTTGGATTATCTATAACCGGAAACTAAAAAAGATAGCATTTTCTATAGAATTTTGTGTAGCCGTCATATTGTGATACTCGTTGAAGTGGTGTCACTATACCATGGTTGTAACTATAATTTTGTGTAGCCGTCATAGTGTGATACTCGTTGAAGTGGTGTCACTATACCATGGTTGTAACTATAATTTTGTGTAGCCGTCATAGTGTGATACTCGTTGAAGTGGTGTCACTATACCATGGCTGTAACTATAATTTTGTGTAGCCGTCATAGTGTGATACTCGTTGAAGTGGTGTCACTATACCATGGTTGTAACTATAATTTTGTGTAGCCGTCATAGTGTGATACTCGTTGAAGTGGTGTCACTATACCATGGTTGTAACTATAATTTTGTGTAGCCGTCATAATGTGATACTCGTTGAAGTGGTGTCACTATACCATGGTTGTAACTATAATTTTGTGTAGCCGTCATAGTGTGATACTCGTTTGAAGTGGTGTCACTATACAATGGTTGTAACTATAGTTGCTTTAATAACATATAAAAATATTTTCTAATGATTCATTTTGTCAAACTCGAACCTCAGACCTGGTGTTGACTTTGGAACTACTTGCAACTCCGTCGACTATCAGAAGACCGGTTATCGTCTGTCCCCAAACCATTGTGTGAATTGAACAGTCATGGCAGTTTACTCTCCTTCCCCACTTGCCCACCAGGCAGTCAGTTATCAGTAGCTGACGGCCGCGTATTGTACTTTGAAAATGTTTCATGGTTACATTTTTTTAATGTATGTATTTTAACATGTTTTATAGGACGAATGTGACTATTGCCCCTGAAATATACCTGTTCTAACTGTTTGGTTTATTAAAAAATAGTTCTTGGTATATAACAAATAAACCAAAACCGTTGTAAAAATCCGTCTCAGGCGGCACTAATTGTGCCATCTTTTTAAAAAAAACTCAATTTTAAAACTGTTTTTTTTTTTTTAAGCTGTACTCTTATTTTGAAATTAACATTCGCCTAAAAGAGATTCAAATCTAATATGGTGGCACCTGCCACCATATTAGATTTGAATCTCTTCTAATATATCTCTTCTCTTCTAACATTCTTATACACCTGTATAAGAATGTTAAGGGACGTTTATAACACAAGAAATTATCCAAAGTAAAATGAAGTTTTTGACAGACCAACAATTTTTTTTATCCTTATGATGGTATATAAGCTATATATACACTATATACCTGACAATAACCCGTACGGCTGAGAGGCCATAACCATGTCACATGACTGAGTAGCAAAGAGGGAAAGAACGTTATTGAAAGCAAAGAAGTAATCTAAGACATAATAGTATCTTGTGGGAGCATGCCGCAATAAAACTAGATTATTACTTGTAGATAAATTAACAAAATAATAAATTCAACAATATTTTACACAATTTGTTTAAACAACATTTTATTTCTTATTTTAATCAGGCTTGTTAATTATTTTTATTAATTAACACGCGTACTACGAGTCAGATTTCATGTTCTGGGATTCACGTGTCCCTCCTCCCTTAGTGGATTCTTGCGTACCACATCATCTTTGGTTTTTTTTTAGAAACTACGTTGTACTTTGGACTGTTCTACCGTTATAAACATCCCTTAACTGTTATAAAGCAACTATAATTACATACATGCTGAGGCTGTACGATAGACATAATGATAAACAAATCATCCCACTAAGACGGTTACAAAACGTTCCAAAAGCCTTGCGTGATATTTTTGCAGTTTCCGCTTACAGACAATCCAACAGATACAAAACCTATTGGGTTGGCTTTAAAGAGTTAAACAACTCACACTGAAGGATGTATGTGGTTTTGGTTAGGTTAGGATAAGGTTAGGTTGTGTTAGGTCTGAATTGTATAAGAAACACTGTACCGCCTTCAAATGAAGATTGAGTCACAATTGATGAGTGCATGACAAGTTTTAAACGTACAATTCAAATGACTTTATTAACTTTTTAACTATGTTAATTACCAGAAGACATATCCACTTTAAATATATATAGTCATTCAGTTCTTCAGATAATCAATTTAAATTTAATATAGATAAAACTAATTTCAACTAATTATTGAAGCAAAACAAACAAAAATAAAATTTAAAAAGATATCACAGCTATGATTTTTTTTTTGAAGAAATTATTTTTGTATTATTAGTAATATGTAAAAGTGCCTGCCACTTATGACTTAAAGAACTATCTTCAATGAAACAGTAACATCCTTCTAAGTAGAGAGTTTGTTGGAAAAATAATGTTGTGATGATTATCTGCATTTTAAAAATAAATAACTATTTTTTTTAAGTCAAACACGTAATATCAGACTTACTTCCATTGTATGTCAGGCATCCTGTGTTCCTCCATTTGAACCGCCTGTACATCCCTAAGAATCTGACTGCACTCGCAGTCGTCTTCGCACGGTAGCGTACCAGTGAAAGTACCCACAACGGCCTTTGCTGGAACCGTCAGCCAGGGAACTCTGCCCTTTGGTTCGGCAGCACCCCAAACATCACGAGGCACTATGGTCACTGAATCGATATCCATTTCGGGGTGTTCTTTCACTAGGTCTTCGATTGCTTTCTCCACATCGCCAGGCAAACCCTCACGTTTATACGGATCAGATGAATCTTCATTCTCATATCGATCCTCATAGTCATCGGATGGTTCCTCATTATTACTTCTCTTATCTTTACTCTTGTAGGCTTTAAAAGTAAGTTTTTTCCTTTTCCATATTTTTTTTCTCACTTTTGGATCGTTTGTGCTTCCATCAAATTTTGTGTCGATTGTATGTTTAGTAGACATTTTAGCATCATCTGAAGACCTGTTAACTGGCTCTGCATCTAATGTTTTAAAATTTTCAGGTTCTTTATGAAAATTATCCACTTTTTCTGTCGTTTGTTGGTCAGTAGAACGTGATGGATTTTCAGCTGAATTTTCTTTCAGCTCATTGAGTAAGACTGGATCTGAAACTAATTTTGGATGATCTAAAGCTATATCATCTGGATCAATATCTATTGCATCTTGAGATATCTTTTTATGTTCCATTGCTATAAGTGACGGGTCTATTTTTGGTCCGAATCTAGTCATTTTTGGGTGTTCTAAAGCTATATCAGTGGGTTCAATTTCTATCGTATCCTGGACTATCTTTGAGTGTTCTGTTGCTATGAGTGACGGGTCTATTTTTGGTCCGAATCTAGTCATTTTTGGATGTTCTAAAGCTATATCAGTGGGTTCAATGTCTATCGTGTCCTGGACTATCTTTGAGTGTTCCGTTGCTATGAGTGACGGGTCTATTTTTGGTCCGAATCTAGTCATTTTTGGGTGTTCTAAAGCTATATCAGTGGGTTCAATGTCTATCATATCCTGGACTATCTTTGAGTGTTCCGTTGCTATGAGTGACGGGTCTATTTTTGGTCCGAATCTAGTCATTTTTGGATGTTCTAAAGCTATATCAGTGGGTTCAATGTCTATCGTGTCCTGGACTATCTTTGAGTGTTCCGTTGCTATGAGTGACGGGTCTATTTTTGGTCCGAATCTAGTCATTTTTGGATGTTCTAAAGCTATATCAGTGGGTTCAATGTCTATCGTATCCTGGACTATCTTTGAGTATTCCGTTGCTATGAGTGACGGGTCTATTTTTGGTCCAAATCTAGTCATTTTTGGATGTTCTGTAGCAAATTCAGTTGGTTCAAGTTTCAAGGATTGATTTATAATTTTAGGGTGTTCTGTGGCCATGAACCCTGGTTCAATTTTTGGGAAAGGAACAGCTACGCTGGGATGTTCTATTGCTATATCAATCGGTTCAACATTTGTTATTGTCACCATTTTTGGATGCTCTGTGGCTAGGAATGCTGGTTCTATTTTAGGAGTAATACTTGCTATTTTTGGATGATCAAGAGCTAAATCATCTGGTTCTATAGATTTTACAGCAATACTTGGATGTTCTAAAACAATATCAGTGGGCTCGACATCCAGCATTTCAATGGAAACTTTTGGATGATCTATCACAATATCTGTAGGTTCAATATCTAATGTTTCAGTAGCTATCTTTGGATGATCTATCACAATATCTGTAGGTTCAATATCTAATGTTTCAGTAGCTATCTTTGGATGATCTATGGCAATATCGGTAGGTTCAATATCTATATTACTGCCTTCTGTTACTAGTTCAGGATGTCCAAGAACATCACCGGGCTCGATGTCAATTTCTGGTACTGTCGCCAGGTCAGGATGATCTATTGCTAGGTCGTTCAGGTCTGCTGGTATATCTATAGGTTCTGAAAAATAACTAGGTAAGAAATTTTAAAACACTATGAAATGATTTTATTAAGTAAAATAATAGTTATTATCATTTTTCGAATGATAGCATATCATCGATACATAGTATTTGAATTAAAGAAACTTGTAACTTTGTGCACAGCGTATGGTTCCCATTTCAAATTGAAATATGGGATTACATAATTATATAGTTGCATAATTTATGTAGTCATCATATTCAATTTTCTCTAAATAAACTCCATGTAAAGGCATTTTTTATAATGAAAGCAACAAACTTCAAAATACATGATGTTGTGTAAAGATGGAAACTGTTAAATTTAGCCCCTTTTGCAGCGAATTATTTTATGCCAGACTTCTTCTAGGGATAAGTGACTATTTACCTTTTTAATTCTGTCTTCAATAAATTTTAAATCGCTAAATTAAATCAAATTAGCCCAGAATTGTCATGTTTATGTTTTTCCAATTAGCAGTTACAAATAAATTATTCAATTACATTGATGCCAATGTTACTTTTATGAAAAACGGAAACGTTGAGAGGATATTTCTATCCTTTAGGAATGGAATTTCGAGAAATCTTCTCTTGAGGGAGACAAAGGTTGTTGGACATTTGCCATCATTAGGTGAAAGATAACAATCACGACGTTTCGATTTGGTAAAACCCAAACCTTTTTCAAGTTAATTGAATTCAAGTCAAATTAATTGTGTTTTTCAGGTACCATATATTTAGGATTAGTTAATGTAATCTTATTTCAGTCTGATTTGAATATTAATTTTATTGTGTTTTACATTTTTCGTTGATATCGTGACCTTGACAGCGCCTAATTGGCTATATTAATTTAACCCTGTTAATATTTTTATATTTAGTAGAAGTTCATTTTGTTGTACTCCATTCTAGGATCTAGGTTAAAATGTAGATAATTATTAAAGTAGATAAGTTTATTAGTTTAAGAACATAGTTTTATAACATGTTTGTGTAGATGTAATTTAGTTTTTAGCACTTGAAAAAGGTTTGGGTTTTACCAAATCGAAACGTCGTGATTGTTATTTTTCACGTAATGATGGCAAATGTCCAACTACCTTTGTCTCCCTCATCTGATACTCCATCATTAACAAATTTCAAAAACAAAATCTTCTCTTGGTGGGTCTCTATTACACAAAAGGTAAATTCCATCCAAATTTAATGAAAATCTTCATAATGAGAGAATACGTGTTTTTTATATTCTAAGATTAAAAAGTAGAAACGTTAAACTAATACGATGATCTTTTTCCGGTAAACCATGTTTACCACCCATATTTCTAGAGACACAAGGGAAGAATCAAGAGCTTCTTTGTGAGTCGCTGAGTAAGAATGGTAAAGTGGGATTACCAAAATCGATCGCTGTAATATGTGTTCTTCTTTGTCAGTCCTTGTGTAAGGATGGTAAAATAGGATTACCGAAATCGATCAATGTAATATGTGTTCTTCTTTGTCAGTCCTTGTGTAAGGATGGTAAAATAGGATTACCTAAATCGATCGCTGTAATATGTGTTCTTCTTTGTCAGTTCTTGTGTAAGAATGGTAAAATAGGATTACCGAAATCGATCGCTGTAATATGTGTTCTTCTTTGTCAGTCCTTGTGTTAGAATGGTAAAGTAAGATTACCGAAATCGATCGCTGTAATATTTGTTCTTCTTTGTCAGTTCTTGTGTAAGAATGGTAAAGTAAGATTTCCGAAATCGATCGCTGTAATATTTGTTCTTCTTTGTCAGTCCTTGTGTAAGAATGGTAAAGTAGGATTACGGAAATCGATCGCTGTAATATTTGTTCTTCTTTGTCAGTTCTTGTGTAAGAATGGTAAAGTAAGATTTCCGAAATCGATCGCTGTAATATTTGTTCTTCTTTGTCAGTCCTTGTGTAAGAATGGTAAAGTAGGATTACGGAAATCGATCGCTGTAATATTTGTTCTTCTTTGTCAGTCCTTGTGTAAGAATGGTAAAGTAGGATTACGGAAATCGATCGCTGTAATATGTGTTCTTCTTTGTCAGTCCTTGTGTAAGGATGGTAAAATAGGATTACCGAAATCGATCGCTGTAATATGTGTTCTTCTTTGTCAGTCCTTGTGTAAGAATGGTAAAGTAGGATTACCGAAATCGATCGCTGTAATATTTGTTCTTCTTTGTCAGTTCTTGTGTAAGAATGGTAAAGTAAGATTTCCGAAATCGATCGCTGTAATATTTGTTCTTCTTTGTCAGTCCTTGTGTAAGAATGGTAAAGTAGGATTACGGAAATCGATCACTGTAATATGTGTTCTTCTTTGTCAGTCCTTGTGTAAGAATGCTAAAGTAGGATTACGGAAATCGATCGCTGTAATATGTGTTCTTCTTTGTCAGTCCTTGTGTAAGAATGGTAAAGTAGGATTACGGAAATCGATCGCTGTAATATGTGTTCTTCTTTGTCAGTCCTTGTGTAAGAATGGTAAAGTAAGATTTCCGAAATCGATCGCTGTAATATTTGTTCTTCTTTGTCAGTCCTTGTGTAAGAATGGTAAAGTAGGATTACCGAAATCGATCGCTGTAATATTTGTTCTTCTTTGTCAGTTCTTGTGTAAGAATGGTAAAGTAAGATTTCCGAAATCGATCGCTGTAATATTTGTTCTTCTTTGTCAGTCCTTGTGTAAGAATGGTAAAGTAAGATTTCCGAAATCGATCGCTGTAATGTTTGTTCTTCTTTTGAGCCCTTGTGTAAGAATGGTAAAGTAGGATTACGGAAATCGATCGCTGTAATATGTGTTCTTCTTTGTCAGTCCTTGTGTTAGAATGGTAAAGTAAGATTACCGAAATCGATCGCTGTAATATTTGTTCTTCTTTGTCAGTTCTTGTGTAAGAATGGTAAAGTAAGATTTCCGAAATCCATCGCTGTAATATTTGTTCTTCTTTGTCAGTCCTTGTGTAAGAATGGTAAAGTAAGATTTCTGAAATCAATCGCTGTAATGTTTGTTCTTCTTTTGAGCCCTTGTGTAAGAATGGTAAAGTAGGATTTCTGAAATCGATCGCTGTAATATTTGTTCTTCTTTGTCAGTCCTTGTGTAAGAATGGTAAAGTAGGATTACGGAAATCGATCGCTGTAATATGTGTTCTTCTTTGTCAGTTCTTGTGTAAGGATGGTAAAATAAGATTACCGAAAACGATCGCTGTAATATTTGTTCTTCTTGTCAGTCCCTGTGTAAGAATGGTAAAGTAAGATTTCCGAAATCGATCGCTGTAATATGTGTTCTTCTTAGTCAGTCCTTGTGTTAGAATGGTAAAGTAGGATTACCGAAATCGATCGCTGTAATATTTGTTCTTCTTTGTCAGTCCTTGTGTAAGGATGGTAAAGTAGGATTACCGAAATCGATCGCTGTAATATGTGTTCTTCTTTGTCAGTTCTTGTGTAAGAATGGTAAAGTAAGATTTCCGAAATCGATCGCTGTAATATGTTTTCTTCTTTGTCAGTCCTTGTGTAAGAATGGTAAAGTAAGATTTCCGAAATCGATCGCTGTAATATGTGTTCTTCTTTGTCAGTCCTTGTGTAAGGATGGTAAACTAGGATTACGGAAATCGATCGCTGTAATATTGTTGTTCTTCTTTGAGCATTTATTGTATTTTTCTTGTTTAACGTTTACTTTTTTATAATTTCCAACAACACGTAATACGCCGGTAAAAAAATTATTTGTTAGTTTTGGTATTTTACTATTAACTTTTGTTACATAAGTCAAACTGGATAAAAACCAATGACTAAACTAAGTGCGTCATTAATATAGTCAGTGGTTTAAAAATATGTAAGAAATTAAGATATCATAGTTAGGGTTCAAAATCTTTTTTAAAACAACTTCCTGCTACAAAGCGTTTTTCTTTTTTTTTTTAGATATACAAAATAAACGTTCTAATATGTAGAAAAGATAAATAAATCTTAGAGAAACTTTTCAAGAATGAATTTTAGTCCCACTAGTTATCGAGTTGCCCCCAAAACCCAATCACACAGTGAATATTATTTAAATTACGTTGTAATGATCCACCCACCCCACCTGGGGCTACAATGATGAGTCACAGTGGTGATGGCCCATCCTATTCGTACAGTGGTAATGATGACACTTTCATACACTTGCCAATGTTTAAAGTGCCGATGTGATGAAATCTTTGTAAAGTTCTATTTATCGTCTTATTTCATGATACTTTACCAACATTCTAAAAGTAAATGTGTTGTATTCCTATTCTAGAGTATGTTTGTGTGAAATGTCGTGTCAGTATGGGCTCTTTCATACATAGAACATAAAATATACATGAGTAGTTCATTTGATACTGATTTTCAAAAATCTCAGTAGATGTATATGTATAGTACAATTTTTAACACTAATATGGGCAGAAATTGTTTTAAATATTATACAATCAACTTGAAGTATTGGTTTTAAATAAGTATTTTATTCCTTTTATATAGTTTTTAACTGTTGAATGGCTAAAAAATTCCAAAAAACTATATAAAATATAACAAACAAGTTTTTGAAAGTTTTTTAAATGTCAGAAAGTAAATGATCCTATCAATTGGAGTTTGGCTATTGACAAAGCCATTTTAGATCATTTTTACTAAAATTATATTACAATTAAATTTTATTGAGCATTTATATAATTTGCAATATAATATCTGTATAATATACTAATATAAGTAGTATTATAATTATGTTTAGTTGTTTATTATTAAATCTCGTCATATATCACATCGCAATGTCCACGATCGGACCGAGAGAAGAACTTTCAAGTTTTTTCGATAAGTTGACCTTTAATATGAAATTTATTATCAGTGTATTAACATTATTCCAATAAAAATAGAATAATTCAACTCACCCATGTTAGAGATAAATTAAACTTTATAAAATAAATAATTACACTTTAATCACTTTTATGAACTACAATTATCTTTTTTATATATATAGTGTTTGCAGACCGTTCGTAGAGACGGTGTCGTTCGTCACTAATTTTTAATACGTACATAATAGTTATGAAATAGTTATATAATGTTACTTACAAGTGATAAGCCGTTATCAGTGACCTATTACTCATTGGTTGTGTTTTCAAACACTGCAAATACGGTTTTAACTTACCAACTCTGAAGTTGTTGTGTATAGATTTTTTTTTTATTCGACGCGAATTAAAAAAGAATTGTCAGTGGTGTTTTTGTAAAAAAAAATAAAAAAAACATATATAGAAGTAAACTATAATTTTACTTATTAAGATTAAGCGTTAAAAACATAATTTTTGAAAAATTATAAATCTTAGGAGGCGGCTAATGTTTTTCGATTTGATAGTAAAAATGCTTCAAAATTATTGTTTTAGTTATTAGTTTATTGTTTAGCAGACTTGTTTTATTTTTAGTCGTAATACAGTAAGCAATTATTATTATTATTATTATTATTATTATTATTATTATTATTATTATTATTATTATTATTATTATTATTATTATTATTATTATTATTATTATTATTATTATTATTCTTTATTACTTACGGCTGTCAGTTCATATTGTGTAGCTGACACATTGACAAAAGGAAACCCTTTAATACATATAATACAGTCGTTAATTTTTTACTTTCTCCCATGTGCGTTAGCATAGAGAAAGTATTGTGATCGTCCTGAACCCGAAAAAGTGTATGTCCGTATGTGTTTCTGCCTGTCCGTATGTGCACTTCGCTGGAGACCAAACGGATGGATCGATTTGTATGAAATTTGGTATGTAGGTGTATTTGGCCGACATATTCAGACCATTTTTCACTTTTTTTTATTTTTGTGGGATAAACATACAAAAATGGAATTTCCTCTAAAACACCTCTAACGATATAATTTCCAGGAAAGATGTGAATTACAATTTAAAATATTTTAGTAAAAACCACATATCCCTAACTTTAATATTGTGTTAGTTATGACATATTTTATATAGGCAAAAACATTCTAAATTTGAACTGTTCAAGCTTTATTCTAATCATTTTAATTAAATTTTCAGTAAAGATGCAAATTACAATTGAAATATATTTTATTTTATTTATTAGATACCGCCCCACTAAGTTGGGGCTGGAGGCCGATAGTCGGGGACCACAACTCAAGTCGTCGAAGGATATTCATATAAAATCTGGCTGTGATTAATTGAACATATTATTATTGGCTATACTTTTATTTATTTATTTATTTTATCTTTAAAGCTAAATATCTCCATAACCTTAAATAAAAGGTATAAATAAAAGGTATAAATATAATAAAAGCCTGAAAGTTACCAATAAGTTGAAGAATTTGTTTTTACAAATAATTGTATAAAAAGCTTTAAAATCGAACATTCATTATTTGAGGGATTAAAATTTGTGTCTAATAATAACAGAATTCTTCGGCCAGGAAATCATTTTTATTTTATACAAATTTCAATTTCTCAATTAATAGTTGTTCAATCTTAAAAACTTTTTATAGCATTATTTGTATAAATAAATTATTCAACTTTTCGTAACTTACACGTTTATTAAATTCAAGGTTATTAAGATAATTTAGCTTTAAATATTTAAAATCTAAAATTTGAATAGGATTACTGTGCAGATATGGAATTAATATGGTGTATGAACACTATATAGATTAACAGACATGCCAATGTTCGTGATTTGTTTTAACCCAAAGAACGACCTCCAGAAGTTTGGCTGGCTACTTACGGGACACTCTGTATACTTTATATTTTAAAATTTTTGTCGCTGGACTTCCGATTTTTTGTAAAATCTAACACGTAAAATGCCAATTTAGAAATAATTTGTAGTAAACGTTATAACCCTATATGAAATCCATAATGAACGCTATATTTAGCATAATTATGAAGGGATGATTTTACATAACTAACACAAAGTACAAATACATATAATTTTACAACACATCCCCTGGAATGTGGGGGGGGTATAAATGGGGTAGTTTGGTTCATCAATGAGCGCTCAGTTAATGTCTCTCGTTCAGCTTAACGGAGATAAATGGCTGAACCTCCAACCCTCTAAATATCTCGCCTTAATAACTACCAGCAGTAAGTAACAGCTTACAAACTCAGTACGCAGTAATGTATTTGACAGCATTAAAGTTATTCTGTAGTTTAACATATTAAAGTAACTATATATAGAGTGTCCCAAAATGCCAAACTTCGGGAAATAGTTATACAGGTCAAAATAAAGAGAAAATCATGATTGGTGTTTTCTCCGAAAACATTTTGTTTACCAGATACCCGCCATTTTGTTTTTTTTTTTCAGTAAAGAACTGTTATCTCCGACTTGGCTTAATCGATCTTCTTGACACTCGCTATGCAAATTTTTTCAATAATAGAGGCCTATTCTAGAAAAATATCAACTAGATTTTTTTATAACTATCCGCCATTTTTTATTTTAGGTGATTTTTTTATAATAGTTTTTACTATTCTAACATGCATAGCGAGTTTCATAAAGATCAGTTACGCCAACTTGGAGATAAAAATTCTTTTGTGAAAAAAAAAACAAAATGGTGAATATGGTAAACAAAGTGTTTTTGGAAAAGAAATTATTCTTGATTTCCTCTTTATTTTTACCTATATAAACATTTCCCGAAGTTTGGCACTTTACTTTTGGGTCATCTTGTATATATATTTTAAATTGTTATTTTTACGTGGTTTGTACACTTTATTTAACGATTGAAGGATTAATAATTGGTCAGTCGGGGATTCGAACCTCGGACACTGTACTTTGCATCCCGAAGCCTTTACAACCAAGCCAGTAGGTATTCCGGCAATATTGTTTTTTCTATATAGAGGCATAAATAAAGTAAAATTTGAAAATAATAGTGTTTTCAACCAGAGAAATGGGTTGATCTATAGCATGTACCATATTTGCATATACAAACATGTTTTTTATGTAAATTTACACATTTCGCGGAAATGTGTAAAATTGTTAACTATCCTGTAAGTGCGAGGATCAACTTCCTTGTTATTTTCTATATTTATTCAATATTGAACTATTCTTAGGCCTATAAATAAGAACACGTTTTATTGTACTCTTTTTAACAAATACAGTACTTGTTTTTATGTGGTTTTAAATAAAAATCGCTGATAATTTATAACAGAACCACTTCATTTCATCTATACCGATAGTTTAGATGAAAAAATAAACAATATTTCCAAAATATTAAAACTAGCGTTTGTCACTGTGATTAAAAAAGATTTATCAGCTGACAAAAACATTTTACAGCGTCTTGAGAGTTCCAATTTCACATTAGCTTTCTTTAAAAATTTGTTTTGGAAGTAAATTTCTTTACATTGTTGTCAGCGTAAATTATTGTCATTCACACGTTTTTGGTGAATATAGCACAGTGAATTGTGTTTTATTTATGTCTTTCAATACTAGAATGTCTACAATTAACTGGGGTGAGGTATTTAGGAACGGCAACGATATATCGGAAATATCGATAAAAATATTTCGATACATCGATATATTAATATCGATATTTCATTCGATCATATCGGCCATATCGATAATTGGTCCGATATATCATATCACTAAAGATTTACGTTATACACTCTACTCAAAATCATCACGATTCGAAAAATAAACACATTTAAATTGCCTCTTATGCGTACAAAACATGCCTTGAAATAATAGAGTAACCTTATTTATTTTTTTTTACATACATTTTTTTTAAATGTAGTTTATTGTAGACCAGTGTGTGGAAATTTAGTGTTTATAAGAAGCTTAATGGAATTGTTAATGTGGAAAACCAAAATAACAAGTTTATTACATTATTCTTTTACAAATAACTAAAAGTATAATTTTTCAAACATTTTGAATTTATTTCATTCGATCCCACAGACATATAGATATATGTATTTAATGTTTACATTCAGTAGGTTCTAAACAGTGATAGCAAAACGTGAATGTATTTTCGGTCATGACATAAAAGTTAGTGCATAGTTTAAACATATCAATCTTTTACAATTCGATAAATCGATTACCCAATATATCGATATTTTTCTTCCGATAATATCGTTAGATTGATAATTCGATATATCTATAGGCTGCGTAGGAACTATTTTCCATCCCTGGAGGTATTTGCTTAAATATACTAACAAACAGGTACTCGTTCAAGTACCCTGATAAGAAACACAAATTGATAACTATAAAATGTTTATTGAAGAGTACAGCCTAGACTAGAGGGGTGGACGTGGGACTCGGGGCTGGGGTTAGTGGATAGGATGGCCGTGGGGGTTGGCGTCACCGTAGACGTGGGGGTGGTGGCCATGGCCGCTCTTCTTGACCACGGCATTGAATCCGTTGTGTTTGTCGGCCGTGTACTCCACATGTCTCACTGTGCCGTCGGCCTCGTGGAACGAGTACCCTCCATGGACCTTGTCGCCGTCCCGGTGCTCCCACTGGCTCTTCACGTCGTGTGTGTGAGGGTCATGGACGGAGTAGTCGAACTTGTAGTGGGGCTCCGCCTGGACACAAGGAAAACTAGAGTAGAGAGTAGAAGGTACAGCCTATAGTAGGAGGTACAGCCTATAGAAGGAGGTACAGCGTCTCCAGAGGCGAGCGAATGTTTATGCAAGGTAGTAATCAATATGGCAATGACAGACTAGCAAAATTGCCAATATCACAGTTATGCAGTTTGAAAGTTCGTGGAATCAACGAGAATTCCTTGGACTTTTTTTTCATTATTACGATCAAACCTAGATGTATATTTAGAATATAACCGCAAAAAAGCGTTCGTCAATTTACTCTAAAACTTAAATTAAAAACTAAAATGACATATTACATTAAAAGTACTAAATACTTACTGATAAATTCGTAAACAATTCTCAGTTCAAAGGAGTTGGTTTTTAATTTCTTATAGCAAGTTTCCAAAATAAATAATCTTCGACCAGTAGCATTAACATTAGTTAGTGTATGTTACGGAATGAATACATTATTTCATACTTTTTAAAGCAGGGAAGATACAAATAAATCGCTAATTAGTGTTATATCAACATCCTATATGTGAAACAACACGACTGAGACGTTTTCGTCTTGTTTTCTGCAAACATGATAAGCATTCAGACATGTGAAAATCGTTCTCAACTTACTGGAAAATTTCTATCACATGAGAAGAAGGAATGATACGCATAAATATATTAATAAAAACTTTTAGAGGTTCCAAAATGTTGTAAAAGTAATATGTAACATTTTATTCCAGATATTATTGAAGGTTTAAAATTTTATGAAGATTATTTACATGAGAAGCAAAAGAGGTGCAAAGTTCTTCCATACATGGAGAGTGAACTGGCAATAAAAATCAGAGTTTTAATGGCTCGAAAACGATAAATAGTTAAATTTTCGTATTATTTTTTCTCCAGATATGATGTTTTTCAAATAATTTTCTTAAAATAAGTAAATAAATGTATTTTTACAATTAATTGAATCCCATACAAATATTACAACGTAAGATGTCCTGTACTGTGTTATAGTCAAAAATACTAAAGTAAGAAATAAAATAGTTATAAATAAGATAGTGCTGTAATACGAACGTGGTAATCGATGTCATGGCCATGACCGTGTCCATAGGCGCAGAGAGCCAGCAGGCCTGCCAACAACACAGCCACTACCTGTAACAATCAGCTGATTAGATAGGCAACAGTGCAACCAACCTTAATGTCAGCTGTGTGTCATGGCCACGGCCGTATCCATAAGCGCCTGCCAACAACACAGCCACTACTTGTAACAATCAGCTGATTATTTGGGCAACAGTGCAACCAACCTTAAACGATTAATGTCAGCTGTAGCATGGAATACGACTTTATTTCTTTGGTATTATTGCTTAACTGCAGTTTCATTGTTACGTGTTTACGCTTAGGCTACTTTCTTTCTTTAAGTATTTATATCTCGATTCTAATCGGAACAATGATATTTGTTTAGATGCTCATATAAATGAATAAAAGAATTTTAAGTTTAGTTACAATTAATAATTATAACTATTGTATTGGGTCATAAAAAAACTACTTCCGCAAATAATGTTCGTGCTTTCAACGAAAACTATGTATCATTATTATGTTGATATATGTAATTATTTAAAATTATAAATGTATAATAAGGAATAAGCAATGTCAAATAGCTATTTTTAGTTTATTTTTATTATTATTTATAAAAAATTTAAACGTTTGAACTTAAATTCAACAAAAAAATCTATATGTTAGAAATGATACTGATGCCAATAATATCTATAGCGCTGATTTTCTTTTTCCTTAAAGAGTAAAATTGTTTTTATTGTTTTTAATATTTTATTATTTTTTAATTTCAATCATATAGTAACATTAGTTGTCAGGGATGCAAATATATATTTTTTACAAAAAACTAAGGTTTAAAAAATCAAGTAATAAACCGTTACTCTGATTTAAAAAGCGAGAATTAACCAATGGAAGGGGTTTGCTTAGTGTATTTCCTTTAAATTAACCTTTACCGTTGTATTTAAATATATATTAACCGAATTATTTTATTTAAATCTAGACTTACTACATAGATAATATAAAAACTATTTTTCTTGTTTAAATAGTGATATACTGTATTAAGATACGTAATAATTTACTTGTTATCAATTTAAACCGCAGGGATGATAACAAAAGCCTCTTATATAAATATGTAAAAATAAGGAGTAAGTAAATATATTTACTACTTATGTTTACATATAAATATATTACGGAAAATGTATCCGACTTCAATAGAGAATAAAGCTACGTTATAAGCAGTGAGAGACTTATCACGAAGTAGACAACAAGTGGTGCAATCGGTTATCGATGAGTTGACTATTTTCCGATATTATAACCAAAATTAGTTATGTACCTTCCCTTGAGACAGGAAAAGTACAAAAAATCTCTTTTATTCACTACATTAGAACTTGTGGCCTTTGAAATGGTGAATTTAGCTGAATTTAAATCAAGCATAAGACAAAACCGTTCAAAGAATCCCATAACTGAAGGGATTTAGATGTTTTTCATTAAAGGTAGAGGCTTTTTTAGGTAAAAAATACCTCTTTTAACTTTTAAAATTATAAATATTTTTTACGCTTGAAAAAAAAATTTAAAACATCTTAATCCATTCAGTTATGTATAAAAAGCGTAGTTATTAAAATTAAACTTGTACTTTAACTGTTTTGTTTTATGATTGATTTAAAATCAGCTAAATTCATCACTTCATAAAGCCACAAGTTCTAATGTAGAGGTTAAAAAACATTTTTTTGTACTTTTCCTCTCTCAAGGGAAGGTACATTAACTAATTTTAACTATAAAATTGGAAAATAATCAACTCACCGAAAACCGATTGCACCACCCTAAGTCTCACTCAAATTGGGAATGTATCCTTCCAAACCTTTGAATTTCAAGAGCAAGTTGAAGATATTACAAACTTTTGATCACTAAGTTTATATTTCTGAAGAGGCAGCCGTCAACCACTTGTGGATGCAACAATTTTCTGATTTTGTAAATATTTATGGTTATAAATAATTTGTTTAGCAAGTCCGTTTTTAATTAAATTATTTCAATACTTCCGGAACTCATTATAAAAAAATAAGAACAATCAATATAATACGAATTTCAAACAAAATATAGTTTTTCTTATAATTGAAACAATAAAAATTTATCAAACAAATGTGTTGTACTTTTTTTATTCTATTTGGTTTTCTATATGGGAAATCTTAGAAAATGTTCATTTAAGGAAAAACATTTTTTAGGATGTGTTAAACATTGCTAACCTAACACAGATTAGTTCAGCAGTAGAAAAAATTGTTGATAGAAAATACAAACACATAGGTTTCATATTTCATTTCGAATAGTAGTCTACTTAAACACTGTATGTAATTTGTGGACCAACCTAATTTGGCTTTAATATCTAAGTATTTAAGTCACTGTCTGCGGTTATTATAAAATGTTAACTAACTTACTTTAACAGTTAAATAGCATTTACTGAAACTGTCAGATAACAATATCATTAAAATAATATTATTACAAATATTATATTTCAATTTACATGTTGTTGAAGTACTAGCATTGTAATTGTCCAATCAGGGATGGTCATAGATAGTTAGAACAATTAAAACTTGTTTTTTAATATAGTCCTTAGTATTCGATTGTAACCACCCCTTTCACACTCCTGACCCCTATTTTATCTCCGTATTTCGACATTTTTGCACTTTATTTAATATTATTCAAATACAATGTATCTATGGACTTTTAATGGTTGACTTTTTTCGATAACGAATAAAAATGGGACCTTTTCCGTTAATTCACTACTACTACATGGTTAGGTTATGTTAGGTTTGGTTAGGTTATGTTAGGTTTGGTTAGGTTATGTTAGGTTTGGTTAGGTTATGTTAGGTTTGTTTAGGTTATGTTAGGTGTGTTTAGGTTATGTTAGGTTTGTTTAGGTTATGTTAGGTGTGTTTAGGTTATGTTAGGTTTGGTTAGGTTTGTTTAGGTTATGTAAGGTTACGTTCCTAAGTTATGATTATGGTAGTGAACTAACGGAAAAGATCCAAAAAATGTTTTTAATTTTACTCCAAAGAAGATTTCCAAACAAAATATTTTCTTCCGAAACCTGGTTTGTATATGAGTATTAAAACTGTTTAGTGAACACTGGCTTACCTGTATGTTTTCCATGTCAGCTAAACACCGGGAACTGATGGCGATTCGGACTGGTCCAATGCTTTTATAACACATGGCAGTTTGATAGAAAGTCTAAACGCCGTTTTTGCGGGGCTGCGCAACTGGAGTCGCTCGCAGCGTGACAAAATGGCGAGGCGAGCGAGTGTTGTGTGTGACAGAGCTACCCATGCGTCGCGCCCTATTTGGGCAATAGGACTCTATCTCTCACTGCCTTTCTGCGTTATTGTCAAATTGTATACACCTCTATTAGTAGATAGGTATGGGGTGAGAACTGAGTGTCAATCAGACCAATACTACGTGGTTAGGATTCCACGCAATGTCTACAATCGATCATATTCACTCATTTACCTTCCCTAATCACCTATATCCTGACAATCGGCATTTTATCTATACAAAAAATTGTAAAAATGGGTTACTCATTATTATTATTAATTAGTAGGTCTAATACGCCGATCGTAGAGATATGGCCTAATATGATAGGCGAATGAGTTTATATGAACGAGTGTAGTCATTGTTACTAACTAAGGTCGACTGTTCCTCAGAAAGAACTATTTATTAATGGCCCAATAGCTAGGGCAACTAAGGGGCCTACACCTTTACGTGGAATCCGAACTACGTATTATTGGTCTGATTTTCAGCTATTTTATAAGCCTGATTTATAGTTCTCTTCCTACATAACATCTGAACCTTTACTACCATCCAACATGGACACCCAAACTTTTGTAGTAGTGTCCACTTTGATGGCAACCACTGAGTGGACGGCGTGGCGGTAGTAAGAGAACCGAGCACAGAAGCTATTGCCATAATCTCCTCAACACTTTGTCTCCAAGTAATTGGGTTAATCTCATTGCAATTCTTCTACCATTGCTTTCAGTGGTAGTTCTTCCAGATGTAAGACAAAAAGAGGCACTTCTCAGATAGTTTAAAACATTCTATTTACTCCAAATCCATTTTGTTTGATATCCCTCAATATGTGGGGTGACTTAAATCTAGAAAACCACCTCTTTACCTAGCTTCGCTGTTAATCTCAATCAAAACCACCAAAAACTAACTGGTCGTTAACTTGGGATATATTTGACGGTCGAAACAAGTTTCTTGTATCATACCTTATGACCATCATCGGTGGGATGAACATTCCCCGTGAGGAATGGACGTGTTGAGTCGCTTACCCACGGGTGTAGGAAGATACAACCCTGTAAATACATGTGGGGTATGATTTTTCTGGGGGAATTGGCTGATTTTCATTCAATAGAAAAAACAGGTGTTGAATGGCTACGAAATCTGGATTTAGCTCTGTGACGGGAGATAAATATTTAATCACCAAGGCACAAGAAATGTCTACTTTAGATCTTATTTCAAATTCAAATGCCTTTATTGTTCATAATACTGGTTACTGTTTTGAACATAGCCAATATAATTGTAACATATTTTTAAACATAATCATCATAATTATAAAACTGGTTAAAAGAATAAAATGAATTAACATTTATGTAGTAGGAAAAAAACATTTATTCCTTTTTTTTTTTTTTTTTTTTATGCACAGTTTCTATTCTATGGTTATATTTTCAAATGTGTGCTCAGCTAAATGCCAATACAGAACCATCTAGTGATCTTTGGCGTTATACACACTCGACTGATTATAATACGATTTTTATTTTATTTTATTTTTTATTTTAAACCATTAAAATTGCGTGAAACCTCTTCCCTTATTCTCTTTATTGAGAGTGTATTAAATCAAAGTGCTTGCGAAACTCAATAAATAATGACGAAGTTTTTTTATCTATGTTTACATAATATGTATGTAATTTA
This sequence comes from Stictocephala bisonia, assembly GCA_035578905.1. Taxonomy (NCBI): domain Eukaryota; kingdom Metazoa; phylum Arthropoda; class Insecta; order Hemiptera; family Membracidae; genus Stictocephala; species Stictocephala bisonia. The sequence goes on along the minus strand of JAQJVL010000045.1, from coordinate 747,046 downwards.
TAAATTAGTTTAGTTCATAATCAACGCAACAACGCAATATGTTGATCGAATTGTGTTTGTACTGTATTACAAAATTGTAATTTCTTTAAAAGCTGCACTATCGAATTATTATTTTTTTTTTTAATATATATATATATTTATTTTTTTTTTTTTAGACAATAGCACAATACTGTAATGAGAAATTTGAAAAAATAGTTCTTTAGCAATTAAATATTTATTTTTCCTATCGTCAGATGACTATTGACACTGATTTTATTTGTAATACACCATTACAAGTTAATCATTCATTATTACCAATGGCAATACAATTCCCCCAGATGTAATTAAAAATTGCATGGTAATTTAAATTTAAAATTAAAAATTATTTCAGTTTAATTTAAAATTCTGAATTATAAATTATTTTTGTAGGCCATCCTCCTAGTGAAGCGCCTTCGATAACTTGTGAGGCGTCCCCCAGCACACGCAAGTAAAGACTAAATCAGCTGTCGCCTTCATTCTCGACAATCATGATCGAATAATAAAAAAAATGCTGTCTTCCTTTTGAAATAATTGTATAGAGCACCATACAATTCAATTTCCCTGACAATTCTTCATGATCAAATATGCATTAAAAGAATAAGTATAGATAATGTAACACTATCCCCCCTAGCGCCGTCCACATCAATGCCATTGTCGATCAGCTGTTCGCAAGAAAATAATTCATTTAAACGCTGTTGTGTTCTGCTGTCTGTTAAGGCCGATATTACACCATCTTATTTCTGTGACACAGACATATAACTGATAATGCTCTCCGTAGGAGAACATATGATCATAGAATATGATTAAACTTTGATTATAATATTTTTCATCAGTATGTGTGATAATGGAACTATGTCTTAGAACTATGATAGTGTAATACCAGCTTTAGGTTAATCGTTTTATTAGTTTTAGTGCTGTCTGATTATTACCAATGAACTCAATGAATATATTTTATTACAATTGAAATTAATTATCTTATTCTTTATAAACAATAAATTTCACAAAAATAAGATTCTTTATAAACAATAAGCAACAATAAAATTAAAGGGTATTTGACAAACCTATGGCAATAGATAATACACACATTTTTTAAGTTAGGTATACTGTATGTACACTTAATAAAATTAAATGTATTTATCACTTAAATCTAAAAAACAATGAGCATCAACAAACTTTAATTGAAATTCATATTATCAATCAAAACACTTAAACAAGTGCATGAAAACTGCCAAAATTCTATAAGTAATAACTTAAGGGGTTTTGAAAATTCTCAAACGAAAAATGTTCAGAGAATCTTCCAAAGTAGGGTTGGGTATTCATAAAATCTTGTTTACATGTTATGCTTGCTTTTCAACTTATCTTTTTTTATCAGTTCACACTCACAAATATACATGACTTGTCGATTGCGCATGCTTTGCTACGGTGTGGTTCTCTAAGCTTGTTATCCTTACCCCATGATTACCTAGAACCCATCAATATAAAAGCTCGGCCTGTAGTCGTTCTCTTAGATAAAAATATTGCATGGTCAAGAAAACCCCCTAAGTCTACTTTAGGAGGGTTCAAAGTAACACAATCATGTCAGTTAGTGAAAATGGCCTTAAACATTTTAGAACGAAAACCACTTAATGGCTACTCTCCATAACCATGGCCTTATAGGTCGGCACTGGCGCAGTGCTGTAACCCAGCTACTTGGGGACAAAGTGTTGGGAGATTGTAGGCGATAGGTTATAGGCTCGGTCCTCTTAATACCGACACGGTTCCGCTCAATGGTTGCCATCGACGTGGACACTACTAGAGATGACTGGGGTGACCATTCTGGGTAGTAGTCAAGGTTCAGATGTTGTGTAGGGAAGAGAACTGAGTGTCAGACTTGTCAGTTAGCTGAAAATCAGACCAACAGTACGTGGTTCGGATTTCACGTAAAGCTGTACGTCCCATAGTTGCCCTGGCTATTGGGCTATTAATAAATAGTCCTTTCTGAGCTAAGTCGAACTCAGATAGTAACAATAACTACACTCGTTCATCTACACTCAACACACTCATTCGAAATCCATGTTCGCCCTTATCTTGACGATCGGCGTCTTAAGAATAAATAAAAAAATTAATAAAATAAATATTGCACATATATATACCATAAGATAATCATCCATACAACATTTCAGTCATAGACAAGGTAAATTCTAAAGTGATCAGACAGTGGACAGGTTTTTACACAAGTTTTGCCATGTCCTCTGAGAAGGCTATGGCTGTGTTCCGATGAGTTTTATATCTTCTGATTAACATCACCTTAGGTAACATTGTTTTTTAGTCAAACAAAATCTGAACATGTACTTTTATAGGGCACAAAGTAGGTAAATCACGCCTGAGTGGGTGGAATATTGTGTTTCTCACCATGTTTAGCCATCACCTAAGAAGAGGGCGAATTTAAATTAACTGTGAAATTTTCCATCTAAACCAGATTTTTCTTCTAGGCCTAGACAACAAAATTATGTTTGTTCTTAGGTTTAAGAGGTTTTTTTTCTGAGAAAACCATAAGTCTACTTTCAGAGTAGCTATTTTGAGTCTCTACACTAGTTCTATATTTAGCTTTCTACTCAAGGGTGAAGGAGGTACCGCAAAAAGTCATAGGACAAACTTGTAGACTATCTCAAATATTTCACTGAACATTTTAGTAATTTTTCAATACGATTCGCTTAGCCACTGGGAGGCAAAATGGGAAAATACGATTCGACATTCCAAAAGTTCTGATGTCACCTTTTTGGAACTACGAAGAATTTTTCAAAATCCCTGTCTATTACACACGTACAACGTAAGACGAATCTGGTCGCTACTGGTAGCGCAGTGCTGTAACCCAGCTACTTGGGGACAAAGTGTTTGGGAGATTGTAGGCGATAGGTTGGATGCTCGGGTCCTCTTAATACCGACATATGGCGTCCGCTCAATGGTTGCTATCGGCGTGGACACTACTAGAGAAGTCTGGGGTGTCCATGTTGGGTGGTAATCATTGTACGGATGTTGTGTGGGGGAGATAACTGAGTATCAGGCTTGTCAATTAGCTGAAAATCAGACCAGCACTACGTGGTTCAGATTCCACGTAAAGCTGTAGGTCCCTTAGTTGCCCTGGCTGTTGGGCTATTAATAAATTGCCCTTTCTGAGGAACAGTTGAACTCAGTTAGTAACCCGACTACACTCATCCACACTCATCCTGCACTCATATAATCATTCATATTCGCCTTAAAATACCAACAACGTTGTGTCGGCGTCTCATATGTATGAATGTTAAGAATCATCCTACAATAGTTCAGCCACAGAGTTTTTGAATTTTTGTAATGTGATTAGTTAGTCAGTGAGTTCACCCCATGTGTTGTGACTCAGATCCGGCCACTCATTGAGTATATAAAGTAAATTATCCAGAAAGGATGACCTACCAGGACTTTGCCAAAGACTTCACCGCTGAGTTGTTCAATCCACATGTGTGGGCAGAGATATTTCATGTGTCTGGAGCAAAGTAAATACAACTGTTAAGTGTAGAGAAATGTTAGTTGCAATTGATAACTACCGGTATACTTAAATATTACATAAATCAATGAATAGATACACTCTCATTTATATGTTTGTAGGCACGGGCAGTGAGGGACCGACCAGGAGGAAGGAACTGCTTCCTCCGGGACCCTAGAGGGTGGATTGAGGATGTATTTTACACGAAGGAGAAATATACATCTATAACATTTTGTATTGAAACCGTAAAAACCAGCTACCGTACTTAGAATGGAGCCAAATGTAACCACGGGATTCTATAGTTCTCCATGTCAACTATTTTATACTTATCCTAATAGTGGCATGTTATTACAGTATTTGAATCATGCATATTATAAACTGACATTTTAATTAAACAAAGTTTAATTTAAATACCCGAATTTTCTGTGTAGTAGGCTAACCTCGATCCAACTCTAGCAATTTTAATAATATGTTTTAAACAAATTTTATGACAAATATTGGTCATAGTTTTAAATTTGACATAGTTTTAAAAGTTTTGTTTATCGACCGTTGTATACAATTATCACGGTAATTATTTTCCTATAAAAATTCAGTGCATGCTTTTACAGTCTCTAACAGTTAACTGAATTTGACAGGTTTTTTTACATAAAAGTAATTCCAAGTGCACTTGGTCGCTTAGTTTTTATAATTTTTTTTTAGAATAATTTTAAATATACCGTACTCAAATAACTGACTAGCATTGAATATAATTGAAAATTCAATAAACATTTTTATTTTTTTGTGTTATTTAATGCTTGTTGCATTACTATATACCAATCAACTAATTTCAATTGTTTAATAGCACCAAAACATTAAATAAATTGCTTCAAGCAATAATATCCTATCTCGTCATAAAAACTAAGCTATTAATCCTTTTGGGATCGAATGACTTTCGTCATTTACGTTTTTTTCCCTCGAGAACCGAAATGACGAAATATGGTCATTACTAAAATTCACTTTGAGGACCGAATGACGATATCCCGTCATTCAAAGTTTGTTACATATAACCTCCAATTTACTGCTTACGATAACTTGTACGTCTTTGGAATGATACGCAGACGTTTGAGAATGCTTTTTTTGACGTCTGGAGTCAGCTGTTGGAATATAACGTCAATTAAAATAATTGACTATAATAGACTGAGAGCTAATTTTAACAGACGTATCTGACAGTACTAACTAAATATTTGATGTTATTTTTTTTCAATCCGATTGTTGTAATTTTTTCTGTGTTTGTAGGTGATTTTTTTTTACGAGCTGTAAGCGTACAAAAAAGTTTTTATTTTAACAAAATACATTTTGATAAGTGAGGGGAAAAAAGTTCGCACTATTTGAGTTTAATAAATAAATAATTATAAATTAATTTACAAATACTTAACATTGTCTTATCTACCCAGAGTTGTGTGGCTTAAAAAATGAGACTGAATAATCAGCCTTAATAACAGTTTTTCTTAAGTATTCTCTTAACGTTTAAAATTTTGTTTTCTTTCCTCAATGAGTTAGGTAAATGGTCTAACATGTAGAGACCATTGATTGAACACCTTCAATCCATAATATAGAGCTATATTTTCAAATACAGTTGTATTTTGAGTTGGATAGCAAAGCCGGTATTTATTTTAGGTGTTGCTAGTGTGCTTGGGTAAAAGAGTACTCTTTGCCCAAAGATCTCGGTTCGTATGAAGTTAACTTAAAATTTCAAAAATATTTTAAGGATTGCATTTTTTTAACATCTGCAAGTTAATTAGTTTTGTAAAGTTTATTAACATTATACTGATGTGCAAGCCTGTGAACTTTGTAAAACAGACAACAGCAATGGTATAGTATTCAATCATTACATTTTAACAAAAAAATACATCGTCAACTTTTTACTATCGATGGTTTTTAACTGCAGCGCCCATTAGCCTAAATAAGACCCAGCCTGGCAGAACTTGTGCTGCGGCGAGTATCAATACCAGATAGTGTAGATTGTCGTCGCTAGATAGCGCGAGCGTAGGGATGGTCACACTTACTGCGAGAAGCAGTTATTTTAAGGAATTATTTTAATTGTTTCAGTTAGTTTTTTTACTGTAAATATTAAATTAATTGTATTAAATCAGTTTTGTTTAGCGATTGGTTGTATTTTAATAAAATTTTGATGATTATTTCTTAATTTTAGAACAGTGTAAAAATAGATACTATACGACTTCAGAAAATACGATTTGTTCACAGAATATATACTTGACTGTTTCCATCGCTTCTTTGGGAGTGTGTGCTATGATGGCACAGTCTGAACATTGATCGCTCATCAATTCACGCGGATCTGCTCAGAGTAGTGTTGTCAAGCGTTCTAGCAGCTCTGGGGCGGGTCCCGATGCCATGCGCTCGGTCGATCTGCCCTTGCGAGCTCCTCGACCGCAATTTCTCATCAAATTCGGCTTTGTACGAGGTTAATTTGGTTCACTCCCATATACAGGCACCGGCGGAAGCATGGTATGCCATTGTTTTGCCCAAATTTAATTCAACATGTCGTTTAGCAATGCTTTTTTTTTATTAATAAAGGTACTTTTTATATTTTAACTCCATTACACAATTCGGCGTAGTTTATTACTGTTATCTAACATGTTGCAAATTACCTCATGTGAGATAGTTTAGATAGTACGAAAGCTCCTCGACCGCAATTTCTCATCAAATTCGGCTTTGTACGAGGTTAATTTGGTTCACTCCCATATACAGGCACCGGCGGAAGCATGGTATGCCATTGTTTTGCCCAAATTTAATTCAACATGTCGTTTAGCAATGCTTTTTTTAATTAATTAAGGTACTTTTTATATTTTAACTCCATTACACAATTCGGCGTAGTTTATTACTGTTATCTAACATGTTGCAAATTACCTCATGTGAGATAGTTTAGATAGTACGAAATCTAAACAAAATGTTGTTTAAGATATATTTATTTGCTATAGCTAGTTTTTCCCGTGTATGAGTCATATTTGTAAGTGATTTCATATCTGTTATTGTTTTAAAGTTTATTGTCTTTAAGCTCACGCTCATATTACAACCAATAGGCCCTGAGGTGTTTATATGTATAGCCAGCCAAATTATTGTCTTTATTTGTATAGTCAAAAATATTTATTTCTATAATTAAGAAAATGTATGACACAGTATATGTATAATGTACTCATTACTAACAATGTTTATTGTACAAAATTGTACTGAATAACAATAAGGATACTGATATCAGAAATCACAAAATGCAATTTTGTAACAGTCATATTCCCATAATATTTAAATAGTTCTTTAAATTAATTCTAATTAGGCCTATTTTTAATACACCTTCAGTTTTGTTTCATTACATTTAGTTTGATATGTATGTATAACTTATGTTTTTTATTAGATATCAATGTCACCAACCATTAATAACTACCACACTGACAATTTTATGATCCTACTGAAGTGAAAGCACTCGACTTTAAGTTGGCAATCAATTATTTAAAATATTACCTAATGTTTCTTTTTTGTTATGTTGTGGTTTTGTGAAATGCTTTATGAATATGGTTAAAACATAACAATTTTCTTCCTCAACAAATTTACAGAACGTCCCTGGTTTTGTGTCCTTCCATTTGGGAAATATAACCAGGAATGGCAAGCAAGGCTGCCACAGTACATCAACTTTATTCAAATATCCATCTCTACTTAGTAATTTCTCTGTAATTAATTATCAATTCTGTTATTTCATTTATTATTATAAACCAGGTGTCACTAATTGATCATGTTATCCTTTCTGTCAGTATCCATAGTATTTATCCAGAATAAAACAGTATTATCAAAATATAAATTAATTGTGTTTCTTTTAGACTAAATTTATTTTTATTCTAATGTTTGAACAAAATGCGTTTATTTTACATTTAAATTGCCCCTCACGTTAACGAAAATCGTAATGGCCTACGAAAAACAGCTTTCAGAACCCAACGTTTTGTTTCTGTTAAGATAATATTTAAAAACCCATTTATTTGAAATAATGCACATTTGGAGATTTCCAAACGATATTAAAAGCCGTTTTGAGTCTCATAAAATTAGACTTTGAATGAAACGAGAAAACACTTACGTAATGTACTATTAGATTTCATTTCTGAAAGGAGATTCCGTACTAAACCAATACTAAACTCCCCCTTGTTAAGTCCAATGTTCCTATACCACTTACTAATGTAACTAGACCACATGAATACTTTTACGTTTGGATCCATAAAATCATAACTACAAAAAATAAACCAAATTAAGAATATTCACTTCTCTTTGACAACTTGCTATATTTTAGATCCATGATAGACTATAAAATCAATTTAACGCGGTACAAAATTAAAATCCACGATTTGTCAACTAAAAAGCAATATTCTCAACTATATACATAATTTTATTAGGCTCTTGTTCACGTAGCACAGCTTTTTGTTAAGCCTAAGTGAAATTCTGCGTCCATAAAAGGACACCGTTTAAAAATTAAACCCAGCAAAGAAGTTGACCCTGACAAATACACAACGTAATGTAGCCACCAACAACAATCAGCTGACTGTCGAATGCTTAGGTGACTCGAATTAACCCGCTGCCCCCCACTGACCACTGTTGGATAGAGTAGTATTCGTCCAGTGCTGCCAGTAACAGGGAATCACGAAACTCCTAACGGGTATATTCGTTTTGTTTGCAATTCTCATATTCGAAATTCGAATTAATAACACGAATAAAATATTTTAAAGGTACAGTCATACAAAAATATATTTGAGCGCATAGAAGTCTAATTGAAAACTATTATTAACTCAAACTGACAAAACACTTGGTCCCATTTTCTGAAACACAATGGTGTTGTAATTGATCAGAGACAGTTATTGCTTCCTCACTTATAAATGTTTGCAACATATTTTAATAAGTGCATTAATTTTAACAGCATATTACTTCTAATACAACAAATATATTGATTAGGCAAGCTAATTCAGTTTTTACGTGAATCAATGAAATTTTGCTTCCAATAGTTGTATACAGCGTGTAATTGAGTGGATGCTTTTAAGCATAAGAAATGCAATCCTCATCCTTGATTGCATCGCAAAAAAAAAAACTTCTGAGTTCACAGTAATATCTCATATCGTGACTATATATTCCAAATCATTGAATGAGCATGCGGTTGGGAATATGTGATATAGTTGTTGCAAAATTAAAGGGTTAGGGAATTTATTCGGGCGGTAGAGAAATTAAGCAATGTTGGACAACCTGAGTCGATTGACTTCGTTCTTCAGAGAAAGTGAAACTACCAGGAATAAGTTTTACTTTTTAAGGTTAGTTTGTCATTGTACTGTAAAGTTTTTCCAATGATATTAAAAATACCTATTGACACTCTCTTCATAATCCAGCATAAGTTCCGGTTAGTTCAAGTTTCATATAAGAACTTTGATTAATTGTAAATTTAGTCCTGGTCTTTTCAACATGTAAACAAACAACAGCTGATTTTGTACATATTCTATTCATTCAACCTGTTGATAGAATATGGTACAGGAGATAAAAACTATCCCTGTTGATATATATTTCACAACTTTTTACCTACCATAAAATGTGCAAGAAACTGTTTATTAATACCAGAAAGAAACTTATAATCACCTCTTCAATTATTATAACAATATTGGTAGCTTTAAAAATCTGTATATCCTTGTATTGGGAGAACTTAGAAACACAAAATCACTTAAGATTTTTGGAATTTGCTGAAACATTTAACATGACCCGAATGTTTAATTTGAATTTTCAGTATGTTATCAAAAATAAATGTATTAAAAATGACACCATTAAAGCTGTATTGATAGTGACATCTTATGCTGGAAAGTTTGAATCAAGAAGTGCATTGCGAAGGGCTTATCCCAAAGAAACTCTGGCAGAGTTGGGCGTATATAGAGTCTTTCTTCTTGCAAAATTAAAGCCTGGAACTAGTGAAGTTACACAGAATGCTTTATTAAATGAAAATAAAAGATATAATGATATTGTGCAAGGAAATTTTCTTGAGGACTATAAGAACCTTACTTATAAACATATAATGGGTATTGCATGGGCAGCCACTGAGTGCCAGAGTCTGTATGTCATCAAAATGGATGATGATATCGCTGTTGACATGTACTCTTTGATGGAACTTATCGAATCAAAGAAGGGTGTGGGTTATGATTTAATGGGTTACACTTTGAACAATATGGTTGCTATAAGACAGAAAAATAACAAGTGGTACGTTTCTGTGGAGGAGTACAACGCGTATACGTACCCTTCCTTCCTATCGGGATGGTGTTACGTCATGAAATTCAATTCAACGATGAAATTATTAAATGCCTTACAAACAGAACATTTCTTTTGGATCGACGATGTATATGTGACTGGAATGTTGGCTCAGAGTGCAAACTTAATATACGAGGATATAAGCGAGTACTTTGTGACCGATTGGAGATTTATCGAGTGTTGTGTACGAGACGGTGTTGAGTGTGGATTTATTGTTGCACCGTGTGGACTGAATTTTAACATAAATATAGATTTTCAAAAACATTCAAAAATGTGCCATGACAAAAAATGCCCTAAATATGATAATGGGAAAACTTTAAAGAATTCATGTATAGTCAGTAGAAAGTTACCGAACCTCGGAAACGGGACAGCAGAAGTTAACAATTTTCAAATTTAAATAACACATCTAGTCAAGTGAAAATTGTAAATAATTTTGTATTAACAGGATGTAGCAAATTGTTTTATAGCGCTGGATAGTTCTTAACAGGTGCAATTTCATAATGGTTCAGCAAAACAATTGATTCAAAATAAATTTAAGCTTTAATATTTATTTATATATATATATATATATATCAATGTAAGTTTAGAATGTTTACTATCATTTGGTTTTCAAGATATATATATATATATATATATATATATATATATATATATATATATATACATTTGTATAATGATGATGGCTCGTTTGTGGCATAGCCACTAATTCCTGACATTAAATTTCCACATGTTAAAACATGTTGCCATGCACAGTCATTGTTGACTAATTTGCTATATGTGTATTTTAATTAGGGTCAGGGCAATGACCTTTTAGCCAAGAGTCACAAAAAGAAATTTAAAAATTTTCACATTCTTATATTATGTGATTATTTTTATCATTTTTTACTTCAGTTTAAAAAGTTTTGTTTCAGTCAGAACATGGATTGTCATCATTTAAAAAAGAGTTATAATAATGTACTTTAAAATCTAGATGGACATCTTGTAACTCTCCCTTGGGCTTTTCTGTTGCCTGATTTATTGGCTAAGAAATAAATTGGCCTACAGAGAAGAAAGAAACAGAGATTGCATACAATAGTGCCGTAAATGTGTTGAGTAGTTATTTCTCCAGTTTGCCATGCAATGGCAGGGGCAGCATCTTTATTAGTCTCTCCCCTTATTCCGCCCTTAACCCTTAAGGATTAACTTAAGTAATAATTATTATAACAGAAGATGTATATTATTTAGTTGTAATTTATTTATAATGGCCACTAAGGCATTCACTGAAGCCATAAGATAGCAACATCTGTTTCTTTTTTTCTATCTAGAAGCATAATTTCATCTCTTACATTGTAATGTCCTATTTGAAATGTTAATTTTGGGTTTCTAACAAATATTCTAGAGTATTCTCAATGTTTTTTAGATATTTTTATTTTTAGAATTGGCCCAACAATATGATGATGTTTTACTAAGTTAGTGAATTGTAATGTTTATGTTATGTTTACTTTGTAAAGCAAATTTTGTAGAAGCATCTTTTAATGGCCCTAGATATTATTTTGGTGAAAAGACTAGAAGCCCAAAGTAACAAGAAAATCTATAGTCGAACAAAATGTATGAAAAAACAAACAAACTGAAAACAGTACAAGTGTTTTTAATGATTTTGGTTATAACATACACATGTTTGTTTCTGTAATAAAATTTTTCTGTTACAGAATATTTATAAGTTTCATTGATTTTTTGGTGTGAGCAATTTTAGCCCCTCCCCAGGCTTATATGCTATCCAAAATCTCTTAGACTTTCATGCGTTAATTTCCGGAAAGGGTAAAAATTGGTAATGACCAGGCCTTACCTTAACGAATTTTAATTCATAATTTAGAATAAACTTCAAACTCACAAAAAAAGGCGTCACCCAGAGTAGAAACGTATTTTAACTAAAAACTTAATGCCAAGTCAGAATCCAAAGCACTGAAGAATTAATATATGAATTTTCTAGCGTTTTAACAGTAATTACACTTTATTTAATAGTTATAATATTGTAATACTTATTGTAAACATTATTTGATGTCGATTCTAATGCTAATGCATGAAATATTTCTTCTATGCAGAGCTAAGCTATAGTTGGTGTCAAGCGTTTAGTCGGCTATTAACAATGTGGTTTAGTGTATAACATATTGTAGAATTAAATAGTTGATACGTAACTATAAAATTAAATAGTTGATATGTAATTAACAAATGGTTCCAAAGAATTTGCACAAACGTTCCCACATATTAAGCACTAAAAAATCAAAACTTTTAAAATTACCAGTTTGATTCCCAAATATGTTGTTTTGCCATAACTCAAATGCTAGTCACGTTAGATACATTTATTTTAAATTGTAATTTACATCTTTCCTGAAAATTTAATCAAAATCGTTAGAGCCGTTTTTGAGAAAATTCCTTTTTGATTGTTTTTTGCCCATAAAACTAAAAAAACTAAAATTTCAAAAAAGTGAAAAAACAGTTTGGAGATATTGGCTAAATATTCTTATTCTTACACTTGGCTAAATACACCTAAATACCAAATTTCATAAAAAGTTATCCATCCGTTTGGTTTCCAGCAAACTGCACATACACACATACGGGAACAACAGTTTTTTTGAAAAAAAAAAAAAAAAACACTTTTTTGTGTTCAGGGGATCCTAAAAGGGATTTTTAACCCAACTTGTAAAAAGATTATTGTTGGACGATCACAATACTTTGTATATGGGAGAAACTAAAAAGGAGCAATCATTGTGTTTCCACATGATACACATACTATTCATGTAATACAATAATACTCAATAAAAATATTCAAACTCCAAAAAAACAGCTGTTGGGATAATATTTCGAATGACAAGAAAATCTTCTGAAGAGAAATCGTTAAGAAACATTATGTTTTTTTTACCTTTTCCTTAGATCTATATTTATCAGACCTTATTTTTTTATATAAATCATCCAGAATATTTTACAACAAATAATATGAGAAACAAAACTTGTATAAAATTACCATATACCAAAACACAACATTTTATCAAAAAAACCACATGATAATGGAGAAAATTATTTAAAAAAACTTCATGTAGACCTCAAAGAAGAGCAGTTTCGAAATATTAAAAAAATTAATTAACTACGTAATAAATCCTACTATAAAACCGAAGATTTCCTGGAAGAAATTCATTGAAGAATAGATTTAACTACTTTTATTTAATTATTGTTATGATTTTACTATTATATATATTTTTTTGATTGATTACAATATATATAATTTATTTTGGTAGATTATAAAATTAATTGTAAAAATAAGTATTATTATAATAGATCTTAGACTTAAGCAGTTGGTGTCATAACTAGAATATATATACTGTATATTCTGGTGGCGACCTCATCAAAGTGCTATCTAGATTATTTACAAGATAACGAGCCGTTTTGCCCATGTTGTGATGAGGCATACTCAGTGGTATCGCTGAAACTATGATACCATTGAAGATGCCACATCACAGCATTGGGTAAATCGTCTGGTTATCTTGTAAATAGCACTTGGCATGATTGTCACCAAAAAATATTGATATGAGATATTATTATAATACTTTGATGCATAACTCAGATCCATAGGTTTGACCTTTAAACTAAGTGTACACAGCGTCCAAGGTCATACAACTTTAAGCAAGTAAGTTCTAAGTAGCCCACAAGCTGCTACTCTTCAGTAAGTTTATTAATTACATCCAAATAAAATGAACACCTATAAAATTTAGCATCATTAATTATTGGCATTAGCTTTAACACGTTCGCTGCGGGCCACTGTAAAACAGTGGTCGTCGCCGCAACCTGCGTGCGCAGCACTGTCCGGACAGGGTCCTGTCAAACAAAGAGAGATTACTCATTGTGCCGTTAGAGCTCGGTAGAACCGATTAAAACATTTCCACGTCCTATTAGATAGTTGTGCTTCGATTTGGCAGGTTTCGTTTCTGGGATTTACTTCGTATTTGTTGATACTAAGTTTAAGTTTAATTTTTCAAAAAATATTTTAGCACACAGGTAACAACTTGATGTTTTAATACTGCAGCGAACGTGTTAATATAACAACTTATAAGAATGCCAAACAAAACATTTATTATTGCTGGCCCCATTGTTATAAAAGATATTTATTACCATATGTATTCAGATGTCATTAATTAATGATTAAATAATGTTTTTATGTGTGCGTTTTATTTTCACAACCCTATGTTAACCCTTACACCGCCATTTATACAATGCCCATTTTCCATTAAGTGCTAATTTATTGTAGAAAAAAATCTCAATTAAAATTTTAGTTGCTCTTTTTTTTTATTGTTCTGTACAGGAAAATAAAAGATATGATAAGATTTGGAAACTTTTATTAGCCTACTTTACCTTTTTTCTTAAATATGAATATGTAAATAAGCAAACTTTTACTTGTAAGTAAGCCTCAGGCATAGATCACTTATACAGTATGAATCAATACAAAATAGTATTACTATTAATAAAATAAGTATAATTGAGTACATTTACTTGTACATTAAACTGATAAAGACAGGGCCTGCTCATAAGACATATAATAAAAAAAATAAGTAAATACATATAGCACTTGATTACGATGTATTTAGTACCTTCCACAAAATCAAAATCGGCCGGATTATTTATATTGACTCTTAAAACTAATAAATTACTAACATATATTAAACTAAAGTAATGATAAAACAACTGAATACACAGTTCCAAAAGGTAAGGCGGCGGAAAATGACACCCGCTCGGCTCGACAGTAGCTGCGTGTATATATGCGCTTGTGGCGTTGGGCGCCACAGCGGAAATGTACACTGCTAGACAAAAACCAGTCTGTAGTGATTGACAGGCCAAGAAAAGGTAGTGAGTCGCACAATGTGTCTCATGAGTCACCGCCCATAACCCAAACGCACTACCGGATTAAATTAAAAATATTATTTTTGTAATTATTACGCAAGTCAATATTTGCGCTTACCGTGTGATAAGGGTTAACATTTACAAAACCAGGATATGCAGACGAATTACTAGAAAGTTTTTTTCAAACACAGGTTTGACTATTTCCTTTAGTTTCATATAATATAAGGAATTGGAGACTGTAATTCATAAAAAAACTACCTTTGACAGAAAGAATATATACTGTATTTCAGTTTGTCTGTCTCAAATTACAGTATTACAAATAGAATTAATGGAGTTCGTGTGATTGCAAAGAAGAATTTTCAAAAATTATGCAAACGGCTAATAATACCTGCAGGAGGTTACCAATACCATGGCCATGAAGTTAATTTGTAATTTTATTGAGAAAACAGGTTTCAAATAATACAAATTGAAATTTTAGATAATATTAGTTTATTCAGAGTCAAACACAAAATGTTTGTTATTTTACTAAATATTGGATTTCTTAGCAGTCTACACAGAATGTTATTCTTGGCACTTTTTTTTCTTCAACTACTTTCTGTTTCAAGTATTTTTGGCTTTCTTAGCTTTCAACAAAATGCTAGTCTGTATCTACCAGATTAGGTGGAAAGTGAATGTAGTTCTTAGTGGTGCTTTCATCCAAATGAAAGTTAATGCAGATCACCAATTAGCTTTCATCCAAAAACGGGTAATGATTACAAAAAAGGGAATGAAGTTCCTCCAGTAGACATAAACACCCCTTAAAGACTCAACCTGTTGTCGAACCTTCATCGCTGCTGTAGTTAATCCAGTCTCGTCAGTGTTGTAGATCCTGTGGGATGGATGATTGGATTTACTCTTTCGTTGATCAAGGTGTGAAACAATTACATAACGATGATTTGGTTAACTCTACTTGTCATTGCTAAGGAAACATTCTCAAAGTTATATTTACATAGTTTTTATGGAATCCATCAATCATCTCTTTTTCAGCTATACTGGTTAGTGTATTGTAATATGATGAATATTGCTCATTTCATCAATTTCAAACTCTGCACATCTCGGATCATTTTTGATCTTACCAAAAGTGTTGTCTCAAACGTAAGATTTCTTGTTAGGAAGAAAACACAGATTTAATTCTCCTCAAACTTTTTGTTAACTCTGAGGCATAGACATTTTTACCTAAAAGTCTGTTCTTTGAAAACCTTTTTGGTACTTAAAATATGGTTGCAGCAGTTCAGAAGTCCTTTCATTACAGCCTCAATTGCCTTTCTCTGTGAGCTAGATCCCGTGATTGTCTGTCTACCTTGTACTTGTATTGTAAAACCTCTCCTAAAACAAATTAAAAAGTTAGACTAAACAATCTTCAAAGCTGAAAAATAATATAACAATCCCTTAAAGGAATGTTATATTTAAGTTTGAAACTTACAATTCTATATTACATAAGGTTCTGCAATTATTATGTGTCAGACACACTTAGATATAAAATTATTTCACTTATGTTAAATTCAAAATCACAATCAAAATATGTGGGCTGGCTCAATCACCACAACACCACTGGTCATTGGGCCCACCATTAAAATCTGCTGTAAGTTCACAACAGACAATAATAATGCAATTCTAAGCAGGGCCGGCCTGAGGAGTGTGCAAAGAATGCAGCTGCACACTCAAGTCTTTTGGAGGGGGCATAAAATTAGCAAAAAAATAAAATAAATTTGGTTAATTTTTATAAATTGATTTAAATGTTGGGCAGAAACTATAATGAATTTTGTCTCAAAACTGTTACAATTGAATTTCAAGGCAAAACCGAGAATATACCCCAATGAGTTCTGAAATACAGTACTCATGTCTTTGACCAAGGTTAGTAGTTCTGCCCTTACGGTGGACCATGGGAAGGGTTGTCACTCATTTTCCTGCCATTCTCCTACAGCTTTGTTTTTCTAGCCACCAATATGCAATTGTGACAGGTAATTCACGTCTTGACGTTTTGCGGGTATGACCCTCTTTGTTTTGCTACGTTTTTTGTTTAGTTTACGCTGATAGCTTTTGGTATATACACCAATGAAGCTCGTGTTTGAACGGACAGTTGAATCTTGTTTATACAGTCAGCGACGTGGAGAAATAAGGTAGGTTTTTGTATTCTACTATTCTATATTCAACCATTTCTATCTATAGTTATTATAGTCCAGACATAATCCACATAATTTGTTTCATCTTAAATCATGTAAGTGTTCGTTTTTTACCAAATTAACAATTTAAACTTGATAGGTTTATGTACAATTAAATTCTACTTCTTACCTCACCCTATATTACATTACTTTGTACTGGATAAATGCATTAAACTTAGAATTTTATTACACAATTAATTTATGTCGACTGTACTTTTTTTTCTAGTTATACTCCAAACTATTCTAATCTTTTTCATGATATATTATCTAAAAATTACACTTGATGAGTATCGTGATATAATTTTTTTATTTTAAGGCCAAAGTCTCCAATGGATGTGCTAAACTTTTTGTCATTGACCGAAGGCACGAATGCATATTTCACAGTTCTTGCCTTGTGAAATAATGAACTGTGGGTAGCAGCACAGATCGTAATTACAATTCCCATGTCGGTTGCATCCGCTGAACGAAGCTTTTCATAGCTGAAGTGGACAAAACTTACCTCAAGTCAACACTGTCTCAAGAAAGACAGCAGCCATTCAATTTTATCAATTGAAAACGAGCTGTCTCAGTTAATTGATTATTTGGACGGACAGTTAATTCACTCTCTGAAATAAAAGCAAGAAAATCCCTCGTATGAATGTATAATCCACTTGCCGGCATGGTAGCTCAGTGGATAAGGCTTGAGACTGCGAAGGGTAAGGTCCAAGGTTCGCATCCCCCCCCCCCCCCCCCACTGAGCAAACGGTCGGTACTTCACTCGTTGAATAAAGTTGACGTACAAGACTGCAGGCCCATGTACACTATGTTCTGTTGTTTTATTTTCCTTTACCAGTGAGATATGGAAATTTACCTTAGGTCTGGCGGATGGTGATTCCTGCAATAGCTATTTATTCTGAGAGTACTTGAAATATAAGTGTAAAATAATTATAACGTGACCCAGAAGCTTTGATTAATTTATTTAACATGATAAGTGGTTTAAGGTAGAAGAAATAGCACTAAACCTATCAAGTCAATCAATAATAAATCAAATTGAGAGACATAAATCTAATGTCCTAAAAGGCGCAAAAGTCCACAAAAACTGTGTTTTTAGACCTTAAATTTAAAAAAATGTCCGGACCCCCTTTTCTCGGGGAGTATTCCATACCCCCAGACGCCCCCGGTAAAGGCATAAAATGTGAGTCTTGCACACTAGCAATTTTTGCTTTAGGCCGACCCTGATTCTAAGCATAGAAAATTGAAGCAAACATCACTTTTGAAACGGTTACATTTCCAAAATGTATATTTGTCAAATAAATGTATATTAAGTTAATGCTTACCAAAGATTGAAGAGTATGATAAACAGAGTAAAAGTTAACTCTAGTTGTTTGTTATAGCACATCTTTCTCTTTGTCGTAACATCTTTGAGGGGCCGCTAGGGTTCTCTTCATGCATCCACCACGAGTTAGCAGCACTGTAAAGACATTTTCCCGTTGTTCCCTTAACCAAATTTTTAAGTAAAGCTTAAATCAAATACGAGGTGCACGTTTACAATTTATACAAATGTGAAGTTTTGAAATTATTATTATGTACTTTCCTAGATAAGTTTGAAACATTACTTTTTTGGTAAGTTGCCCACAAGAAATACAATTAACACTACATAATCCGACACTTGCTACTCCAACATACCTACTAGTCCAACGCTAACTAGTATTCAGTCATTTTATAACAAAATACATTTCATCTTGACTTGTATTTCGTATGTTTATTCATTACCTTTTAACACTCCTTCTGCGTTGTATTTGCATTTTAACAACACAGTATGCAGTATAGTGTCTCCTAAGCTTAATTTCATGTACATAGTACAAATAGAATATGCACTACATATAGCTTCTCTGTAATCCAAAAGGGTGTCAGTCCCGTGATAGTCGTATTGTAGAGTGTCAACTGTATATCAACATATATAGCACCCTTTTTTACAGGGTAAACAGAACCACCATCTTGTTTATGACTGAAAATAATCAATTTAATATGTTGTTTTTATTTGAGTTACATAAGTTAGGTTTTTGGGAAAGCTTTACAAGTGCACATATTTTATTGCAGATCTGCTTCACAGGAGCTATTCCTCAGACCAAAAGTCAGCAATACTGTCCAGGATATCATTCCTACGTTAAAGGCCAAACATTTATTGAAATGTTCCAAAACTCTCAAAACATTAAACTGTTTAGAAAATCTTAAAATATGGTTACTGTATAGAAATTAGTTTAGCAAATTTTTTGAGTTTATAATTCAATAATCAGCTTAAAATTATCTAACTAGCCATTAAATGCTATTGGTTGTGAATGAGGTGGTAAAAGAAGTTTAAGTGGTGCACACTCATAATCATGGCGTAGCCACAATTCAATACATCCCTACCTAGTTGTGACAAACAAGATTTCATTTCATAGTAAAATTATAATTCTCCTTGAAAATTATTATTTTACTTGAAATCAGTGAAAACGATAGTTGTCATTAGCCCTCTTTTCCTAGTTTCTGAAAATATTGATTGAAAAAGACTTACTTCTTCAGAAAACTTTTTACATGTTCAGTTGGCTTAGCTGTTCAGATTCCGTATGTTTAGTTAAAAGTGAATTGATTTCTTAAAATCTTGTGGTCTGTTGACATAATAAATCCAAGAATAGGGCTACATGTCACATTAATAGTCAGACTAGGCAGTGTTTAACATATATAACTATTTAAAAAAATCATAAATAAAATTAAACCCTTTTTTTTGAAAAATCTAAAGAAGTTACGGAGCTTACAATCAGGCACAATGGTGTATCACAAAAATAATACTCAAACTGGATTATATGATATCTCTAGTTTCTGGAGCTTTCAACAATGCATCAGCAGACCACTGAAAGAAAATAGGCAAACATGTTATCAAGTATGAAAATAAATAAAACCAAGTAGTGGATACATTTGTTGTTTCAATGAATGATAGTAACCAGAATCAGACTAAAAACAAATCACAACCTAGATAGTGACTTGGACTTGAGAATGTATATGCGTAAAATACGTTATTTTTTTTTAATTTATAATTAAAAATTATCTACACTTTATTTTACATTGTAGTGTTTATATAATCCAAGCCATAACTAACAATTTTATAGTTATAATACAATTAACTATTAAAATTAAATTAAAAAAGTGTAAAGTAATAATGGTAATGATTGAAAATAAAAGTAAAAATAAAATTGGCATTAACAATAAAAATTAACAGAAACAAATCAATTTAAAATTAGATGGTAGGATTGTCAGTCCTCATCTTGCCTTATACAATAAAGTTCATTCTCAATTTCAAATGCATTGGTGGTTTTGCTTCAATGTTTTTAGAACGATTGTATATACCGATGTCTGTAAAATGCTAGTAGCACTGAGCTTCTTCATCACATCACTAATGTGATACGTAGCTGCAGCCAGTCTTGACCAAGCTAGTAGCTATTTACCAATTTAGGACCATTAATGAAAAAAGTTTAATTTTAGTCTTGCAGTTTTTAGTCTTTCTAGCAAGTCAAAAATCATTCCACGCTTAGTTAGCCATTGTTGGATCCTTCCAGATTGCACAAAAATTGCATTTTAGTAAAAAAGGTGATGATAGCAGCATACCTGATGAAATAGTAAACTGGTGATAGACAAAAAGAACTGAAAGTTAGTGAAATATTTTCGGGCCACTGGCCCCTTCTCCAGTGACAAGACCACTGAGTTCACTAACTTTCTGTACTTTGTGTTGTGATTGTCTGTCTCTAGTTAACCATTTTATCGGGTAAACTGCTCTCCTTTTTTAAATATATTTCTAAGCCTAGTGCTCTAAAAATAACCAAAAAAAAATTGCATTAGTGACTGGGATCGGTTTATTTTCTGAAGTAACGCCCAGTAAAAAGAATGGTTTAAAATGTTAAAACCTTCTTTGAACATTATTTTTTGAGAAAAATGTCTCTGTAGTTGTAAAATCAAAAAGAATAAAAGAATTAACAACTTGATAAAATACATTTATTAGATGTTAACAGAAAAACTTATAATACCTAAATCTATACATGTTGAATATAGAGACACAAACTAAACACTGTTTAAAAGAAGTATTTGGTATATCAAAGCAATGTTTTCCTGTTTTGTTAAATATAAATGCAAAAAAGTAAAAAGCCGTGTTTATTTCAAGATCGGGGCATGATTTTTATTCATGAAAATAATCTCTGGAGAGAATTAGTTAATTGGAAACATAATTAATGGACTATAAAGTAAGTAATGTTTCATCAGAGGATTACGTGTTAAATTAATTATTACTGCTAACAAATGGTTTTTTGTACAATATCACAGGCCGGACTAGTGTGAAGTACCTGACTAGTGTGGGGGTAAGACATGCCAAAATTGAGATTCTCTCTTCTCTGTTTTGGATATTTTACCTTAAAAATTAAATTATCATATATTTCTCAAATAATGATTTAATTTTGTACACATTAATTTGAACATAAATCAAAAAGTAAAACATTTGGATGTTACTGTTTAAGTAACATTCTGTGCGAGATACTAAAAAATATGTGTGTCATTACATTAATAAGTGTGCATACCTCTTTTGACGGAGATTGCTTAACGATGCATATGGTCATAAAATAAAATTACAAAATATTTTATATAGTATACTTTGAGAGGTTAAGTGTAAAGTTTTACAAATCAACATCTAATTCGTAGGATCCATGGTGGTTCTTCACAATCCAGATGTGATCTATAACAGCTCCATCCTAGAACAGGGCAACAAACTTACAACAGCACGGACCAAGAAAACAGTCAGATTTATAACATGCATGTCACTTTGTACATTATACAAAGAATTATGACTGGTAAAAATTGTAAAGCTAAAGAGCACCTTAATAGAGAGTTTGAGTGATTCAACACTTAAGTCATCCAGAACTATTTTTGTAGCTAGTATACATTCGTTTCAACTTGAATCATCTGAATTTGCCATGGAAGTGAAGTAAAACTGTACACAGCAAATACAAGAGCAACAGTTTAAAAACTTAATTCAAATTCTAAATAATAATCATAACTAAGAGAATTATTTGTAGACAAATGAATTACTCAACTGATATTGATGAAATACAGCATCATACTCACTCCATGGCTCGCAAGTTTACTTTGTGCAACCCATTGTGGGCAAAGAAAACTTAGCGGCCAGAGTTGTTTGCCCCGTTATATTCCGTCCCGTATACGGTTTGAAGTGTACCAAGAGTTAAAGTTCTGCTATCGTTCACTTCATATCTTTATTACTTTATAAATAACGTGGCTGACATACTTTCGACTTGAAGTTGAAAAGAAACATATTTATTTTGGCGATTTTAAGGTATAAAAATATTTTAAATTGTTACTATTTTGCATATACTCTTTACTATCACACTCAAATGTAAAAAAATAAAAAGGCCAATAAGGTTAAGTTGCATTTAACACTTACCAAGTCATCAGACACTTGTTCCAAGTAAAGGTGGGTGGAGTTGAAGATCTGCATGCGGGAATAACCATAGTCAGACGAGCGGAAAGCTGACCACGGTCTGGGATTTGGAATGAATTTGTCTGTATCTTCACGACAACCCTAAAACAAATCATATAACTTAAACCCTCCGCAAATTGTATTAATAGAACAGAATCCAACAAACAAATATTGTGTAAACTTAGATAAGCAAAGGACACACAGTGCCAGTGGTATTGAACAAAACAAAATATGTGAACGCTCATGTCACATATATGTTTTTTGACAATCTGAGCAATCGATATATTTATCTGCTTCAAACTAGGCTAAGAATGGTACCAGCTGGGTTTAAATTTCGCCCTCTTTCTAGCCTAATAGTTTGCATTTCTGCTTCATAAAAAGAGGATCATCAATTCAAATTCACACAGTTCGTCTTAAATTTGTTTAAGGTCATAGGCCCAATGACTCTTAGCAACATTTATTTTATTTTAGTTGTTTGCCAACATATACAGAGGAAAAAATAAGCCTTAACCCTTCAGTGCACGAGTCACGGACTGAGAGTCCGTATTTCTGAATAATTAATATTATATCAAAACTAATTATTTCTCATGGCTATGGTACCTAGTACCTTATCCCATTTTCTTAATATATACATTATTTAGTTCAGAATAAAAATTAACAGAATTTAATGGCGTCAATACGAGTATAAACATGTTTGTACACACGGAAAGATTCAGCTCTCTATTTTTGTGAGTCATAGAAACTTACAGCCGAACCAGTTATGATGTGTACTGGAGCACGGGGGTTGGTGTAGGGCGCATCATAGCTACCGTTGTACACTGTGTGGTTGTAGATAGGCCAAAGTCTCTCGTACGAGTGTTCATGTGCCCAGAGTTCCAGATCTACGCCGTACTTGTAGAAAACATCCTCCAGGCCAAAACTGCACATAGAAGGGAAATCACCTTTATCATCCAATAAAATATAATGTTAACAATTATTATTGTCTTGTTATTAGGTTACTGAACGAATGTCATGATTTCGTCTGGTTTCTAATCCACACAGAGCATTTTTTTCTGATGTAAGTTGAAATTAACTGGCATTATTTAGAGAGTAACAGTTTAATTTATTACACGAAATAAAGTCGCTTTCTTTTGAAGCATGTATGTACCGCTACACTCTCATTTCAAGCATATAGAGGTGCACACACACCTTACTTTACCTCTGAATAAATAAGCTATTTTTATTTTAATATGATATGGTAATAGGACGGATTCTGGAGTCGTAATCTCAATAGTTGCAAGACCACTGTGTATATAAAAATAATAACAACACCAAAACATAAAAAATGTAAATCAGTGTTGTTGCTTAGTATTATTTATATGTTTAGATGAATGTATTTACAATATTGTTATATTTAAACACTTTAAGTTATTAATATGTATAATATATATAATAAGTATGTATATATATATATATATATACAAAATAAGTTAATTATATATATATATATATATATATATATATATATATATATATATATATTCTAAAGAACTACATGTCAGCTGAAAATTGTCTTCCAATAAGCTGTCGGCTAGGAAGATAACGTCACAAGCAGATTGAATTATGATTTGTAAAATGTACATAAATAAATAAAGTAACAAAAATTAAGTTTAAAATGTGTAACAAAAACATTACATACGCTTGAATGATAGGCAATCCAGTTCGAACGAGGGAATTGTAATTAAGACAGTCATCGCCATCATCGTCTGAACAGTACATCGGCCGATGACCATAGGTGATGATCCATGGCCGCTTGGCTCGGTTCTCAGGCTTGGTCGCTTCCTACACATTACAACAAGATTACTTTGTTAGTCAGTTTAAAAGAGTTTTGTTTTTTTAACATTTCTGGAAGACCGTAACATAGTATATATTATCTTTGTAAGCATTGCAACTGGCTTTTTTGCATAATATAACTGGCAAATGATATTTTATAAAAATAATATTTTTAGTATATATATACATTATACTATGTGTACATATACTAATATTACATTTCTATTCGTACAAAATGTTGTTATTGATATTCATTTCATAGTAAGTTACTTTTTGTTTACTATGATGTTTGTTTCATACATTCCGACATCACGTATTAGGATTTTCGGGGGAATACTATATGTTTGTCCAAACTCAGAAAAAAATTGTGTTATGTCTAAAAATTTTAAATCTGTGATAAATAAACTATGAATAAATTGATATTATTTACTGAACATCAGACTATTTTTTTATTTCCAAAAACTTTCCAGATAGTAGATATGTATTATGTTTTATAAAAGTAAATCATATTAGATCCAACAACGCTTTAAGAGTCTGCAGAGCTTCGTGAATTCCTAATTAGTTGAACAGAAAAAACTATAACAAATATTTAGTTTTAAGTTTTTATTTTCACCTATTGTTCAAAACTAGGCGTATACATTCAACATATGAAAAGCAAACCCAATGTGTAGTATAATAACGTTTAAAATTACATTTTATACACAACTTTTGGTCAATAAATAACGAAATATATGAATTCGCAAATAACATTGTTCTTATGGGATTAAAACCAACATGGCAGCCTCTGCAGACTCTTAAGCTAATTCTTGAAAAATATGTTCTGATGTTACAACTGCCACTAATTGAGTCAAAAGGTGAGAAATTGTTGAGAAGGTTGGGAGTAGGAGAGTGATGAAGAAGGGTTCTCCTGAAAGTAATCTTACAAGATGTTTTAAAAACACAAAATAAATTACCGATATACATTTTAGGAAATCTTTATATATATAATACATGAAACCGGTTTTTGTCAACCCAACTCTTCCCTTACTTCTTGATCAATTTTAACGATTGAGGGGTCAAAAAATTTGCCCTTATTCGGAATTGTGCCAAGATCCTTATTTTAAAATATTTTTACCCTAAAGGGAACAGGAAACCCTCAAAGATCATTTTTCAGTCATAAGAATTACATGGACAGATATTTAAATTATTCAAAAAATTGACAGCTGTTCAAATGTAAATATTGATGTGCATGAAATTTTAACAGCTGTTGGAATATAAATAATGATGTTTATAATACTGAGAAGTTTATCTAATATTCTTAGAGAGAGTAGGTTTGATTGATTCAGTGGATTTATTGTTTGGTCTATGAATATAAAAAAAAGAGAATGTCTCTGTAATCATTATCAACCATTAGATAAAATAAATGAAATAGGCTAAGTGATAATAACATTGTTTACATTTAGACTATATAGTGAAAATCATTTCATTCAGTGAGCTACTATAAATAACTTTAGATAATATGATCTTCATAACATCTTGTTAATTAATAAATTTATTACATAGTTTTACTTATTACAATTTAACTACTAATATTCGTAACCAAATGTCAAACGCCAAAGGCAGAGGTGTCATGAGCGCAGCGAATGATGGGGTTGATACGCAAATCGTGCAGGGATTTCCCCTAGTTTTACATAGATCGTAGTAAAGATATTATATTATTTTACCAAAGCAGCCACCATTTAGTTCAATACATTATTCCCTGTGTGTTTTTATTTCTATAACACGGCTGAAAGATGCCGAGTGAGCAAGCGTAGTTATGTTTACAAACTACATCTGACTTTTCTATAAAAACCATATTCCATTAGTATCACAAGGAACAGCCACATGGTAACCACCTAAACACTTACAAATTTGATTCTAATTTGGATCATATTGGATAACTCTTCTTACCAACTACGCTAGTAGCAAATTTTTAATAACTAACCGTAACTAAATAGGTATAGTTATAATTCAGTTACCGAGCTACACAAATTACAAGCACTCTTTAATTAATTAATTACTCATGATTGCTTTAAATCATGCATTATGTAATAGAATCATCTAATCTGTTTAGCGTTGTT
The DNA here is from genome assembly GCA_035578905.1 of Stictocephala bisonia. Taxonomy (NCBI): domain Eukaryota; kingdom Metazoa; phylum Arthropoda; class Insecta; order Hemiptera; family Membracidae; genus Stictocephala; species Stictocephala bisonia. Next base: position 720,739 of record JAQJVL010000045.1, on the reverse strand, counting down.
ATTACTTACTGTAGTGCAAACCAATACTACTCACTGTATGTGTGTATTTATTCAGAAGGTGAGATACAAATATAATGAGCAAATAGTTTATTTCTCGTGATATATACATATTTAAAACACATTTTACTATCAAGGAGTTGCCTGATATTTATCCAGTATTTAAAAAAATATTATTTAGAGCTATAATAATAATTTCCGCACACAAAAATAGGATGTCCTTGGTTTAAGTTTTATAGGTAGCAATTTATATTCCAATCAAAGTCAAACAGATTTTGAAAAGGATCAATTTATTACCCCAATACCCAAAGGATCAACTTGTCAGTCATATTAGCATTAACTCTTTTAAAACAAACTTCTGATATATTGGAACTCGTAGATGTAGCGAAGACTGCAAACTTCCGATATACTGGTACCTATGCAGTAATTTCTTTTTTGAAAAATATTTCAATTGAATTTTCGTGAAATAACCAAGGTAACTCAATATAATAGATTTCAAAATAAGGGGGTCCAAAAAGTAAGTTTCCCTAATTTTTGAGAGAAATAAAAAACATAATTCCACAATAAACACATGTATTTTATGATCTCAAGTCATATTCTATTTTTCTACATAATTTCCATCCCTATTCAAGCACTTTTCATACCGAAACTTTAGTTTCTTCAAACCATCTGCATACCATTCAGCCGCCATACTTTTAAACCAGGTATTCACTTCTTTCCAAGTCATCATTGTTAGCAAAGCGTCGACCGCCGAGGTGATTCTTGAGCTCAGGAAACAAGTGAAAATCACTAGGAGCAAGGTCTGGGGAGTATGGAGGGTGATCAAAGATATCCCACTTAAATTTTTCGAGAAGGTCCCTTGTTGCAAGAGCGGCATGTGGGCTGGCGTTGTCGTGAAGAAAAAACACCCCCCGTGACAAAAGCCCACGTGGTTTGTTTAGGATTGCCTGACGAAGTCTTAGGAGAACGTCACAGTACCGTTCCGTATTTATTGTTTCACCCCAAGGTAGGTAATCGATCAATAAAACTCCACGGCAGTCCCAAAACACTGTAGCCATCACTTTCCCTGCCGACTGAATCACTTTGGCTTTTTGAGGAGGTTTCTCCCCTTTTTTTAGCCACACCATACTCTGTCGTTTTGTTTCGGGTGTTGAATGGTGAATCCATATTTCATCACCAGTGACTATTCTTGAAAACAGATCATCACCTTCGTCCGTAAAATATTGCAAGAAAGATTGTGCAGCTGCCACACGTTGTTGCTTATGGCCGTCAGAAAGTAAACGAGGAACCCACCTTGCACACACTTTCGACAGCTGAAGCTCTTCAGTGATGATGTTGTGAAGAGATGTGCGGCAAATTTCAATGTTTGGTAGAAGCTGATCCATAATTTCGTCAAGTGTCAGTCACTGGTCAGCATCAATAACGTCGCGCACCGCAGAAATGACGCCATCTTGGTGAGCGGTAGCTGGGCGTCTATCTCGCTGTTCATCATGAACATTTTCTCTTCCTTCCAAAAACAATTTTCGCCAAATTCGAACCATTTGTACAGTCATTACATGTTCACCATACACCTCACATAACTGACGATGAATTTCAACGGCTGATTCACTTTTTGCAGTCAAAAAACGAATAACACTCCACACTTCACAACTGGCGGCAGATCGCAGTGGAGTCTCTATTTCGAATGGCCCGTGACTCAAGGTCAAACGGCGGACAGTCAAGCGTGCGGCGGGAATCGGTACCACTACACCCAAACTAAAAGTCCCCGCTCTCAGAAAGATGCTCCGTCACTCACGCTTGGTGACACACACGTGGGAAACTTATTTTTTGGATACCCCTCGTATGTTACATGACATTTGTATATTTTTCTAATCATACTTTGCTGTGTCACTACTAATACTATGTATAGAGAACAGCTGTTTATGTGAGATGCTAAGTCGTGTTTACATTGTGAACTGTGCTATTTCCACTGTATATACATTGTCATTGTAAGACATTGTATGTATATTTATAATTTATAATTATTCCGCATATTTGATTGTTTATGTTGTCTTTTGTGCACTCTGTTTTTTACTTTGGGACAAAGTTCTGTTACTTTCTGCATGTTTAGCATGCATCATTGCTTAAAAATGTCGGTTTTTAGGGTTTACGTTTGAACTGGGAATAAATGTCACTTGTTCCTAACTGTGAGTTTTCTTCATATTGAAACTTCTTCTAGTTGTTTAGTAACATATCACCTAAAAAATAAAAAAATAAAAAGAAGTAGGTTTAGTCTTAACAATTTTTTAATATTGGTAGGGGTGGTTAGAATTTTTTTTAATTGTTTAAATTTACTCACTTGTAAGTTATAAGTGGGATGTAAAAAATTTACATATGGATATTTTCATCTAAGTCATTTGTTCTCAGAGCCCATCAAATAAAAAAGATCCAAGAAGGTAAGATTTATGGTTCCTGAAGGCCTGTAAAACCCTTGGAACAGCCTGGTATTTCTGGCTTAAACTTTGTATTTTAGGCCCTTCTCACAAAGTTTAATCGATAACAAACCCTAAATCCATCATTCACACCTATTCAATCCATATTTACCCACATATCTAGGATCGTTGACATACAAATCTGCTGTACAGCCAAAATTTTTATCACAACAGTTGTTAAAATATACAAAACTGACAGCAGCAGACAAGAAGTACGAAGTGGAAATGCTTTCAAATTAGTTCTAAAGCAACTTATAACACCTCAAATATTTAATCTACAAATAGTATAGAACACAATCACTCATTAATTTCTTTTACACTGGCTGGCGAACAAGTTATGATTACTGTTAAATTATGTTGTTTGAAAATCATTCTGTCTTTTAGCGAAAGTGTTTAATTAACTGTTGAATAAAAATATTCTCACCTTAAGGTCATCTAGTAGCCACTGGTACTGGAAGACAACAGATTTGATACCGTAATTCAGAAAATAGTAGGCCTCCGTTGAGATACATATGAAGTGGGCAGGGCCAAGGTCGAAACTGTAGAACATGTTGTCCTTAGTGCGTGGCATGGAGAAACGTGCTTTGTAGTGGCTAAAGTTACTGTGGACAAACAAACTCAGTGTAACTAATGGTGTCCACCCATCCTATTATCCGGACTCCTACTCTCTGTTGCAGTCTGATTTATTTTCAACTAAAACACGCATTGTATCAATACTAACCCCATAACTTAAGTTTTTGTACAGCTATAAATGTAAATTGTTTTCATCTTATAGGATATAAATGGGTGAGTCTATTGTGATCTAAAAATTAAAATTTTTCTGCATTGTTCTTTATTTATACAACAACATTTTTTATAGTCTTACATCCTACAACCGTTAAAAGAACAATAAACAGGTTAGCGCTACTTAAACTTCTACAAAAACTAGTTTATTATAATTGTTCTTCATTATAAGTCAACAGAAACGTTTGGTACTTTTTCATTCTAAACACGTTGGCTGGTCTAAGTCTTCCTAATGCCTTAATTCGACAAAACATTACTTGACATTATTTGAATGATGTCAGGTCAGTTATTATTTTGCCGTTTTCTGTTATTAACCTTTGAAAAACTAATAAAATTGTTTGCCTTACCTCAAATTGAACCCAAATACTTTCATAATTTATACTGGAATACAACAAATGTATTCACCTATTGAAACATATATATTAAAACCACTAAACAATAAAAACTATCCACAAGTAGCCAAAAACAACTAGATAATAATAATTAAAATAAAATTAAAAACGAGCATAAGCAAAGTAGTGATTATCTGTGAAATACAATATTCAAATATGTTTTATTTGTTATAGTTTGAACAATAATTGGATAAAACCGCTTTATCAATGGAGTTCTAATTGTTAAAGCGTAATATGTTTAGAACAATGAGAGTGCTCGGAACTTACATACTCAACAGTGTTTTGAGTACGTGATTAACTGTGGGCCTTCACACCCACTGAAATACAAATAATATTACTCGACCTCCATCAACCCAACTGAATCAAGTCTGATGATCTTTCAATTGGCACCATTGTTGACGTAAGAGCACATCAATACCTTCTTTTTGCTTATCTCAGAAGTAGCCAACGCAGTTTCAGTTCTTTTAACTACCTATCTGTTGGTTTATAGCCATTTAAAGAAACATTGGCTAGCCTTTGGGTGATTTATCATCCCACGCAACCAACTGTTTCAGTGCTCTTGTTATCATCTAATATTTATTTCGTTAATGTAAATAATGAATAATGAAAACATTTCTACAATGTAAATATTTGTTGTTCTGAAATATTTAGTAAAATGTATAAGTTGTGAGGTGAACAGCTAGTTGCATATATGATTCAATGAAATGGAAAGTTATTGTTGGAGTATATTTTTTTAGACATTGAGGAGGGGGAAGAGCCATTAGCTCAGCTACACAGTGGAATGTTATCCATTTGTCAATGGTATGTAACATTTATTACTACCATTGTCCGAACATGGAAAATGCGTTCGATTTACTACTACTGTATCACCCGCAGGGCTTGGACACTTGTATACCTGAGTTCATAACAGGTAGGCTCTTCTTGGAACATGGTGGCAAGTAGCACGGTTTTTGACAGGGTGGAAACTAGCACAGTGGGAAGTAACATGTCACCACTTCCAATACATCAATAATCTGTTTATCTATATTCAAGGTTTTATCTCTTCCCAATATTCTATTGACACTCTGCCACATTTTCGTGGTGACCTTACCTACGGTTTGAAACAACTCATTGAAATATTGACCTTTCCTTAATTTTATTTCGCTACTAACTCTATTTCTAAATTTATTATATTGTTGCTTGTGATTATTATTACTGGAATCTGCTTTCCATACTCTGAACAATTTGTGACTTTCTCTTGTTAGGTCTGTCAAGTAGTCAGTTATCCATTATTTCTCCATTCTAATTGTTTTCTTAATGGGTCGATGATTTTTTATTACTTCCTGCAACTTTTTATAGGCCATATTAAATTGATTTATTATGTACTCAAATGCATTATTATCAGTTGGTATATTGCACTATTTAATACTTTAAGTTATCTAATTAGCACTATGCCATCTATCTTTTTCTTCAATATATTATTTAATTTTATGACATCATGCTGCATACTGTACCCCATTGTTACCGCTACAAGATATCGGTATGATCGTTTCTTTTAATTATTGCTCCTTCTATACTACTTATTACTGTAAAATGTCCTATACATGTGATCAATTCATGTTCCGACATTTTATCACCTATAATTTCTTCACAAAACATTCAGAGAGAGCAATTTTGCGAAAACATGTTTTGAGAGTCTTAGCCAACCTCCTACCTAGACAAAGCTGCAGGGATGCCTTCAGAACTCATGGAATTTTAACAGCTATACGATTAACATCTTTGAAGCTGTCTTACACAACCTCAAGCTCCGTCCCTTGATCCATAATGGTGAAATCCATAGGTATAATACCAGATCTGCAAACGACTTCAACCTGCCTCCTCACAGAACCACACTGTACTCAAAGAAGCCGTCTTATGCAGGAGTTAAACTTTTTAACCTCCTTCCCACAAAAGTAAAGGATGGTTCTGCAGATGGATTTCAGAGAAGGCTTTGCTAGTGGCTACATCAAGACCCACTCTACAGTTTAGAAGAGTTCCCAAACCATGCAATAGACTCTTAGTTAAATATTGTTATTTATTATAAATGACACTATTCTCATCTTGATGTTGATGAATAAAGATTTCTGTATTCTTCTCTTGTCTTATCCATAATAAAATAATAAATCCTGTCCACAACTACTCTTTGCGGGTCTGGACATACTGGACGGCTTTTTACGGCCGGGTGACACGAACAGGATTTACTACGAGTCATAGCCTCCCAATTGCTTCATGATGCTGGGTCAACACCAGGGGTATACTTGAGGGGGAAATTTACAAGCGCCTGTGCCGGGAATCAAACCTTGGAACCTCAAGCTCCGGGGACTTATTCATAATTATTCTGCTTAAACCTCTTAAGGCCAGGGTCATTTCATATTCCTGAGTGATAAGATCAGCACCATTATAGATGTTGATATTGGTGTCGCCCACCAAAATCAGATTACCAGTAGAAAAACAATTTAATAAAATAGTACTAAACTCGTCCCAGGACCAAAACCAGTGTTCTGAGAACATTGCCAGAATGTCAATCTCCAGTTGATTTTTTAGTCCTTCAGATTGAATTGTACCAGCAATAAAATAGTTAGTATGTAAACTCAGCTGACAAAAATGCATAGTATTAAAATTAAAAATGATAACTAAGCCTCCACCTGTTTTTCCTACTCTACATTTACCAATGTTACTAAAAACAATTACTTTCTGATAAGATAAGGATAATGGTTAACTGTGACTGAACCATTAGTTTCCCAATTAGTTCTAATGAACCTAATGTTAAGGTTAATAAGTGAGAAACCTACTCCACTCTTGCTACTTTGAAGGAACCGATTAAAAGCTTAAAAGGTTTTCAAATAAGCAATGATTTTCACATTCTTCTAAATTAAACAATGTGGTACTTTGTGTCTAAGAGTAAATTAGCCTATACTGAATATTTAATATATGTTTAGTTAAATTCCGATTTGTCTTAGGTCTTCAAAGTTTCTAATGACAATAAAGTTCCTATCATTTTGATCCCTTCTAGCTAATATTTTGCCACTCTGAAACCAAACAAACTTAAAATTGTGCAACCTAGCTTTATATTTGGCTTCTCTCAGCAATCCTTTATAAAATGAAGTGAGGTTCTCCTTGAAAAATATCTTACTCCCAGTTTTCTTGTTAGTCAGCTTAGCCCTTTTATCAGCTCGTATCCATTCATCTCTCGTAGTTGATGTCATAAACTGAATGAGTATGGCAGGAGGTCTGTCATTGTTTCTTTTCTGGAGTCTATGCATCTTCTATATTTTGTCAGGGATGAACAGTACATTTATGTCCTTCAATCCTCCTTCAACAACAGATGATGTACCAAAAAGAATTACACATTTTAACATCAATTTTCATTTACCCAATTTTAACTATAAGGTAAAATTGATACATGTATAGATAGAAAAACTCAAAAATTTATTAGTAGTACTCCATAAATCCTTATACGTACGTACACAGTTTGAGAATCTGTAGGCTTGAACACGAAATTTAGCATATCACACTATTCTAATGCACTTCTTCGGCATTGAATATAACATTGCTTGAATAATTTCTGTATCGCCAGATTTCATTTGCAATTATTTATTCAAACTGCTGTTTTAACATTAGTGGTCAAACAGAGCTGTTTGTTGGTAATTTAATGTTGCTTACATTGATTCATAACAATTTATCATAATTATGGCTACTTCTCAGCAAAAAGTTTATTGTGTCTTGTGGCTTACTAAATTTAAATCGATAGTCTCATTTCAAAGATTTTAGACTTGAGTATGGTATTTGTAACTCTCCTTCGTGCAACTCAATCAAACAATGTGTAAAGAAGTTTAAGGAGGCAGTTTTTAAAGGCAAGTCATCAGAGAGGCCTCGAACATCAGAACAGAACGTAGATCAAATACGGCAGTCTGTTCTTCGAAGTCCAGAGAAGTCTGTAAGTAAACGGGGTTTAGAGCTAGGTACTTCCAAAAATGACAGTTCACAGGATTTTACGAAAGAGATTGTCTTTACATGCTTACAAAATCCAGCTATTACATCACATTAACACTTAAGCTGCCGTGTCAGTCCAGTACACCCAACGGCTCTTTGTCTCAGATAGATGCCGTCGGGCCACTACGCCCGACATTGTTGTTCAGTAACCTTTTGGTTATTTTATTGTTCCTCGACTGGTCCTGCTTTCTTAAAGAAACCGATCACACTTTATTGTACTGCAAGCATCATACTACTTACAGAGCGAATTTCTAAGTTTTTGGTTGTATACAAAGTTGTTCATAAAACTTTAAATTTCGGCATGTTCTACGGGCAAGTTGTCGGGAGTATAGGCTCGATTTAGTGACTTATTTAGTGAATGTTGGTATTAAAATAAAATAACATAATACATATTGAATACTGGATTACTTTCTTCATGCAGTCAGTGTAGCCAAACGATGAAAACAAATTTACCTCAAAATGTGTCAGGCCGATATGCCCAACAGAGTTTGTTATGTGCCATATACACTACTAAAAAAAATGTGTAGGGCCAATATTCCCAACATATTTATATACATATAATGCCTATGTATGTACTATTTCTATACTCAGAAATGGTGGCATAGTAAATATAATGCATCATTGTTTTAAATATTTGTATACAAGTTTTTGGCAGTTTAGAGCAAAAATACTCATTTTAAGGATGGCAGCTAACGTGTTAAGCCAGCAGATAAATCTAAAACGGTGGAGTTTTGTAATTTTATGATAAAAAAAAAATGAGGATGATGATTTCTTAAAACAGTACTTTTTAAGATGAAGCAACTTTTCACAATAATGGTCGACATGAAAAGTCATGATCATTGACATAATCATCATAACTATAGAACTTGGGGATAAGAACCATGACATGAGCTTGTTGAGCATGAACGTGACACTCCAAAAGTCTTCGTTTGGTGTGATTTAATGCACAACAGATTTTTTGGCCATTTTTCTATAATGCACCACCAGATTTCTATAATCTGTTTAGGGTGTTCTGGATGACAAGTTCCAAGATCGATGGATTGAAAGGGGAGACCGATACAATGGCCAACATGGAGTCTAGACTTATCTCCAATGGATTTTTTTCTGGACCTATGTCAAGAGCATCGTGTATTCAGTGAAGATTAGAAACTTTTAACACCTACAAGAGCGAATAAGAGATGCTATCGCAAACGTTATTCAAGAAATGCTGACAAATGTTCGGCGGGAGGTTGAATTTTGATTTAACACTTAAAAAAACTTTTTAGAGTTTTCTATCTGTACACATTTGAATTTTACTAAATAGTTAAAATTTTGAAATGACATATTGTTGTTAAAATGTATTATTTATTTTTGGATCGCCCTGTATTTCCAATGTTTGTGGATTCAGCTTGTATCGGAACATTTTGAATTCCTAAGTTTATATGTCTGCCATATTGCTCCAAATCATTGATACGTTCAGTGAGGATCTTAATCTCATCACCACTCTTCGCTAATTTATTCTTCACTTCATTCAGTTCCTGTTTTAATACTTTCTCCTCTTCATTTTTTTATTACACTTAAAATCTTATCATACTTTTCAGGGTGAAACTGCAAAGATTCTCGAATATTGTTAACAGTGTCCTTTATTTCCAATAGACTGTCAATCTTATCAACTATACTCAAGGTTAGGCTGTCAGGTGCTTCATATTCTGAATGGCTTTTTGATCTGTCCTCTTTTTTGCAAGAAATGGAAGCTAATTTTTCTTGGTCATTTTTACCAAGAGCTTTCAAAGGATTACTGTACTTTTTAAACTGCAGTCACCACCAAGGTGGAAGCCAATGTTACACAACCTACACTGGCTATGGTCACCGTCTATAGCCAATTTCTATTTAGATATACCACAAAAAATATCGCCCATTTCAGCAGGCATATTTATGATTTTTCAAAATAATATTTCAATTTTTCCTTTTAAAAATATTGAAAAACTATAAAACACTTATAAAATATAGCAGAGCAAAAGATAGCTCCAACTAACCCCACTAATGCCACAGGGCTATTTAAATATTACAGCTAGAAATAACAATTAATCATCATTCAGCCCAAAATCGAAATAAAAATACATCACTATTCCGTCCTTTAAACAGTAAAGAAATAAATATAATAGTTTTAATGAAGGAATAATAAAATCAAGCTTTATGTGCAACATACTATCAACGACTTTTAACAACAGAACATTCTATGGTATATATATTTATATCAAATCAAAAATGCATTTATTTTGCACTACTATATACATGCACTCTACAAAAATAATAAAATAATGTAGATGAATAAATAGGCGTCGAATAAGTAAAAAACTGCAAACAAAATATTCTTTAATAAAAAGCAAAATTGATTCTCAAATAGGAAAATCCCGTGAGTGAGAATGAGTCTACACTAATTTTAATTGACTATATACAATATCTGACATTAGACAATAGCTTTATTTTCATATTCATCAAGAACAGAATTGGCATCAAGTATTACAGTTTATAAAGTTTATGAGTCAAATAATAAAATTATTACATTAGTGTCAATAGGTAACAATGAGTACGTAAATGGTCAAAAGTGTTCATATCTTGCACTTGCAATGTTTTTGAACTCTTCAACGGTGTAGATAGACTCTCTTACTAGCCAATTGAGTAAGTTCTTTTTTAGAGTCACTGGAGGGCAGGCCATAAGATCTCTTGGAAGCATATTAAAAAGCAATGCTCCAGCATATGAAGGTTTCTTGCTAAATAAGGTGGAGCTATGTCCTGGGATATTAATGTCAGCTGCTTGCCTTGTTGGGTGGCCATGGATATCATTATTCCTCAAGAGATCATGGGTGGAGGCATGTTGGATTACTTCAGTGATGTACAGTGCTGTCACAGTTGTATTTCCATAGTTTTAGTCACCCCTACAGCTGTCCTGGTGCTCCAGATCAGCCATGATTCGTATTGCCTTTTTTTGCATAACAAGCACTCTGTGGAGGTTGCCAGTTGATGCTCCACCCCAAAGCACCACACCATACCGAATATGGCTCTCAAACAAGGCATGGTAGGCTGTTCTAGTTGCTACAGGTGTACCAATTGCTTTTAATCTCCGTAGTACAAACAGTGCTGAGCTGAGTTTTTTGCAAAGCATATCTATGTGACAATTCCAAGTAAGACGATCATCGATCATCACCCCCAGGAGCTTTATTTTCTGAACCTTCTCCAGATTTGGTGGTGTCAGAGCTTTTTATGTCTTCCAAGAGTGAGACATTTAGTTTTTGATGAGTTGAAAACTAAGTCGTTGTTTAGACAGTACTCTTGAGCCATTTTTACAGAGGTCATGGTATTAAATTCTAGTTCTTGTACTTTCTTACTCAAGGTGATCAGAACTGTGTCGTCTGCATAAGACACAGGGTAGCAGTAATTTTCTACAAAGTCAGGGAAGTCACTAGTAAAAAGTATGAAGAGTACAGGACCCAGGATCGAGCCCTGAGGAACTCCTCTTCTCATTGTCATTGGCTTCGATTTTCCTTTTACCAGAGCTCCATCTCTGACTTGCTTAACCTCCACATTTTGTTTTCTTTCTTGCAGATAGCTCGCAAACCATTTAAGCGCTGTTCCGGTAACACCAAGAGAATTGATCTTTGCTAGAAGCGTTTTGTGGTCAAGACTATCAAATGCCTTATTTAAATCCAAGAAGATGCCAACAGTGGTATTTCCATCATCTAAGTTATCGATCAGGTGTTCGATTAAATCAGTAAGGGCACTTGTAGTCGATCTCCCTGACATGAAACCATGCTGTCTTGGTGGTAGGAGATTGTTTTCGGAGAGGTGTTGAAGCAGACGAGTTTGTATGACTCTCAAAGATCTTTGACATTGTTGGAACTAAGGATATTGGCCTATAGTTCTGTAATTTATTTCTGCTGCCTTGTTTGTGTAAGAGGAAAATTTTGGAGATTTTGAGTTTTGATGGAAAAACACTTTGAAACAGTGACTTATTATGATATTAACAAGGGGGTATGTCAGTTCATGCTTGCAAAATTTCAACACTTGCACTTATCTCATCTACTCCACAAGACGTTTTGGGCTTCAGCGACGTGATGATTCTTAGGGTCTCTTCTACTGTCGCTGACTGAAACTCAAGTAATGTGTTTATATATAGTCTAGGAACATCCGTGATTGTGGCTCTTACTGGACTATTACTGAGCAAGGTTTTGTCAGCTACATTTATGAAAAAGTCATTGAAATGCTCCGCTATCTGTTCCAGGTCTAAAACAGTCCTTCCTCCAATATTCAACTGCCAGGATGTACTTAAGTCACTATTTTTTATGCTCTTTCATGGTTAATGACATTCCAGATGGCCTTGCATTTATTGTTAGATTGTGCTACAGACTGTTCAATTGCTTCCTTCCTCAGCATTTTTAACTTCATGTCATAAGCCTTTTTCTTGTTGAATACATGAACTTTGTCATCATCATTTGCAGTCAGTATGAAATTGTTATGAGCTTCTAGGAAGGCAGACCTAAGTTCAACTTCAGTATTGCCAGCTAAGATGTTGTTGTGATTCCTCCTTACATTACGTGTTTTTTTCAGAGGACAGGCAATATCTAATGCAGCTGTGATAATATTGATGAAAACAGTACAGGCTTCTTCAGAGTCTGGAGTCAAATATACCTTCTCCCAGGACTGAAATTCAAGAATACTTTTCAGGTTTTTGAGGTTTTCTTCGTTGAATGTTCTTTTTAAAGATGTTGTAATCTTTTTAATGTCATTGTCTACATTTAAGTAGACGATTTGGCCAAGATGGTCTGAAGTACACATTTGAAGAGTTTCAGCATCAATTTTGTCGTGGCCAAGATCTGTACCACCATGTCGATTGATGTGGCTGACGTTGTTGTTACTCTTGTTGGTGGCAAAGAGATTCTTGAGATGTTGAATAATGCAAGTAGCTCATTAAGGGCAGTAGTTTCCCTTGACTGTATCAGGCTGTTAACATTTTAGTCACCAAGAACACAGATTCCACAATTAGTGGCGGGAACTTCTTTTAAAAAGTTGCCTAATTGCACAAGAACCAGAATAATTGACTTAATTAGAGAAGGTTTTCTATTTTATCCCATACCACACAGACAACCCCCCTCCTGTAAACAGCACACACACATACATCTGCACTACTTAACCACACACGGAAGTGCACAACACGAACACAAACAAACACTAGCACTACCCTACGGCCTATTTTGCTCACCTCACATGCTCATACATACCACACACTCACATATACCCACAGGTACATGTAATTATCTGTCAGTGAACACTGAAATACTCACTAACTTTCCTCGTGGTTTCCAACAGACACCATATAAGGAATGTATGCGGCAATCGGTTCAATCTGCCTCATAAACTGGTTACCAATCTCCCCGTTCTCCTGGATACAAAGTGTACGATCAACAAATATTTAATAGTTAATTTTGTTTGTAATCTGTTTTGTAAGCATACATTATCTAACTATAGTTAGTAGGGTGATTGTTGGTTTATTCATTTTAATTAAGCACCGAATGGACTTTTTGAAAAAATATTTCTTTCTGTTACAAAGTTCAAAGATAGCTACATTCAGATAGTAAAAATATACAAAAGTTTCAAGGAAATGAGAACATAGTATTTTGTATCTCAAAATTTCGCATAGCAAAAGCACATAAATAGTTTTAATTTAAAAATTCTATTATTTTATTACTATACGCAATATATGAAACTGTACAAAATGTGTTTTATAGTAAATTAACAGTATAAGTAAAAAACATAACTCGATTACTTTAAAACCTATGTTTACATATTACAGATAAATATACAAAGAAATTCAAACATGGACAGCAAAAACATTTAAGCCTGTTGCTAGCTTAGTAGTTAGCACTTCTGCTTTCAACGTTCCACTTATAATTTACCAAAGGGGTCTGGACCGCTGTCCCTTAACAAAGTTTGAGTATTCTCCTCTTATATAAAATGCCACTGGAATATATAATAAAGCTAACATTTTTGTAATTTTTTTTATACCACAAAAATGCACCATTTAAGCTTAGATAAATTTAAAATAAGAGAAAATATAACAAATAAAATAACTATATTAAAATACGTACCGTAATGTATATGTAATACCAAAAATTAGGTAATTCGTAGGCTTAGTGGCCGGTGTCATCACTAAAAACTAAAGCTTCTGATAAAGACCTCGTCAAGGTTTATGAATTTACAATATTTACATCACCATATGCCCATACTGTGATGTCTCTAACAGATACCACTAAGGATGCCACATCACAGCACGGGCGAAATGTTTAGTGATGTAAATACTGTAAATAACATCATGATGCGGTTGTTATTGGAAGCTTTAGTTTTCAATAAAAATTAGGTAGCTTGAACCAAGTAAAGAAACGGTATAAACACAATTTTACATTTTTATATACGGAATACTTCTTTAGAAAATATATTTATAAACAATAATATTACTCATGTAACATTGTTGCAGTTTGATTTGTTATCATATATAACATGGATAGTAACACAAGGTACTTTTTCCTCCAATATTCTACTATAGGACCTAATTAGCAAAATTAAACCTAAAACTACTTTGTTTTACCACGATTAATTTATCAAAACTTTGCCAAAAAATATATTATTGAATATTTATTTGCCAAATAAACAATAAACAAAAACAACAATGGTCTACCTCTGACACTAATAGTGGCAACATATCCTTTTCAGTTCCTGGAAAAACTACATATAGAAATATATTTGCGATCAGCCACCACTCGAACAACTATAGTTACTTTGGTCCTATCGCCCGTCTTCATAAATAAATAATAAATAAATTTTTATTTTCGTCATTTTACAGTAAAGCATTGACAAAGTCAAGAAACAGTCCTTATAGACACAGTCAAATAATACATATATTGTATATTATAAGATAATAATCAAATTTATTTGTGATTAACATCTCAAGAAAGACATCCAACAGTTAGACAGCCTACCATATCTATGATGCAAAAAGTCACAATATTAAAAATTTATGTCTTTTAAGGTCAAAAATTCTGATAGATTATAAAAAGGATTTTTCGATAGCCACTCATATAATTTGTTAAAGAAAGTCTTTACTGGGTACCTATCTACTAGATGTTTTACCTTGTTCACTAACCTTTGGGATACAATGATGTGACTGCTGTGCTTGCTTAACCTACAGAGGACTATATCAATACTGTTTTTGTTTCTAGTATTATAAATATGCAGGTCACTTCTTAAGGTTAGGTCTAGTGGATTTTTAAGTATATAAGAAATTGAGTCTAATATGTATAAATTTATAACTGTTAACAATTTAATTCTGACAAAAAGTGGTTTGCAATGATCTAGTGGTTGTGCCTTTGTTATTACCCGAATTGCCTTTTTTTGTAGGATTAATATATCACCTATTTTACTACTGTTGCCCAAAATTATTAATCCATACCTTATAATTGATTGCAAAAACGCATAATATGAAGATATCTTTCAGGCACACATGACATAATTCGCCTAAGCAAGAAAATTACTCTAGATAGTCTACTCGAGATATATTCAATATGAGAATTCCAAGTTAAGTTATCATCAATAAAAATTGAAATAATAGGTTTGGTAATGGAGTTCCTGAAAATATCGAACTTTTTTCTGATAGTATCAGTCAACTAAAATATAATTATTGTATACAGGTGGATGCCGTTAGAAGAATAAATAAATAAACATACAAGTTTTTACAAGACTCATATGTTTTTTTTTGCCAAAAAATAATGACACATTTTATATAAAAAACATTATGTTATTATTATTTTCATAAACAGTGATTCTGAAATAATGGCCAATGATGATCAAACTTACAACTTATCACTCAGTGTCAACAACAATCTATATCTTGACTTTTGGTCTCCAGTAAAAATTACAAAGGACGTGTAAGCTCTTCTGTTAACTTACTTTGCAAATTAAAATAAGAGTCTAGTTTTGGAAAAAAAAGTAAAAAATATAACTCATTGTTAGTACACTTTTCTAAAGTGTGCGTTCAACATAGCTGCTGCACTCACTTCTTTTAGAAACATTAAAACATGAAATATAAATAAACATACATGCTAGTTCCAAAGCCATACAGTCTTTTTTTTTTATGATGCTATCGAAATCCCAAGAGAATCAAGTATACTTAAAAATCTTGCCTTCAGAATGTGACTCTTTTTTTTAATGAAATTAAATATATGTCTTGTTTTTGGGAGTAAAAACAAAATTCGATCAAATTACTGATAAGTAAAATTATAATTATAAACTTTTTCCTAAACACCATGATTAAACTAATCTTTAAACTAGAAAGATTTCTAACCTGGTACATGTCATAAGCAAAGTCCCCCACATGTAAAAACATGTCAAAGCGGCCTTGAATCGTCTCCTCCTGCAGCCTCGGTAGCGACTGGGGATTCTCATTACCCAGATCACCATAAACAGCAAACCGAGGTGACCAATCAGTTCCAGTGGGCAGGGTGTTGAAATAGAACTCAGGTGACCAGCCCTTTTCACTCCCACAGTGATAATCTACACAACCAACCACAATCAACTCCATTCTGCTGATGCAGTTGTGTAGTAAATATACCAATTTACACAATTTTGTTTAATTAAGTAAGTCATTCACATAAACACTTAAATTACTACTCAACCGGGTTCAAGTTGGTCATAGATATGTGCTCCCTACCCCACATAGTGAGCACATGGAGAAGGGGTAGGTAAAGTAGTCAATTTTTTCCATTTTTACTAAATGCTTCAAAGAAAAGTCAAAATTTAACTCAATGAGGCTTTTAGCGAACTTAGTCACATATAAATCTTGAACTACTGGGCAGAGAATACCTGACTACACCCCAACATATTATAGTCAGGCTCTCTAACATGCTAATATTGTTTATTGCTTAAAAAAAAGCTTTTATTTATTTTTTTTAACTGTTCTTCTCTTTTTTTTATAAACTAGAATTAAAATACAGTGGTCAATCAAATGTACAACGAAAATTGTAAGCAGTAATATCCTCATTCCTAAAAAATAAATTATCAATACAAGTTTCAATTGTATCCGTTATTCTAGTTGGAGAATTAACATAACAAAAGAGCATTCTTACATATGAGACGCCATCACAACGTTGTGCTTATTTTAAGGCGAATATGAATGATGATATGAGTGTAGGATGAGTGTAGTCTGGTTACTAACTGAGTTCAACTGTTCTTAAGAAAGGGTAATTTATTACTAGCCCAACAGCCGGGGTAACTAAGGGACCTACAACTTTACGGGAATCCGAACCACGTAGAGTTGGTCTGATTTTCAGCTTATTGATAAGCCTGATACTCAGTTATCTACCCCACATAACATCCGTACAATGATTACCACCCAACATGGACACCCCAGACTTCTCTAGTAGTGTCCACACCGATAACAACCATTGAGCGGACACTATTGTTCAGTATTAAGGGGACCGAGCATCCAACCTATCGCCTACAATCTCCCAAACACTTTGTAACCAAGTAGCTGAGTTACAGCACTGTACCACCAGTGCTGACATTATTATTTAGAAAATTATTATATCATTGTGTATAAGCTAGATGCCAAAACTTAAATTTGCAAGTACAGTCAAAGTAATAAGGACACTGGTCCAGCTTTCTTGACTTTTGCTGACTTTTTAACTTCCGCACCAACTGAAATACTAACTTCTACTTTGTTTGAAACTCTTGAAAATCAACTTTTATTATCTTAATTATCAAATTTTAACCCTTATTTATAGTGCCAGGAGTTGCTGTAAGCGACGCGCCATATTTGTTATACTATTTTATACTATTTATGTTATACATCACTATTTTTCATCAATCTGCCGCCAAAGTCATACCAGACAAATTGACAATAATCGCTGTCGTCAGTTTCGCACTTTTCTTTCGTTAAATTGCGCAGTTGATTGCAGTAAACACTAGATTATGTCAGTAGTCAGTGCAGCTAAGTTCGTCTTTTGCGCCAATTTAGTGTATCGTTATAATGTTTGTTTGTGTTTTGTTTATCTAGTTTGTGAAAAATAATTATTTTTATCTCCTTAGAAGTTTATTACAATGAGTGACGATACACTTATTCTAGAAGAAGACAAAATACTTATGCAAACGTTATTAGAAAATGTAAATGATACTTATAAATCAGTTGCTAGCACTAGTAGGTTAGGCCAAAACAATGTTTAAGTAGATGAATTCATTAACTGATATAAATTCATCCGAAGAAAACTCTTATTTATCCGACAGTGAGCTATATATTTATATTTCGTAACTATTAGAACATTACAGAGGTAAATCAACAATCCCAGTTTTATTTCAGAAATACTGCTTTACAGATTTCAATAATTGGTCTGTATTTTGTTGTTAGGTAACCAAAATGAAGCACTTTAGTTATATTTTTATAAAATGAAAATTTTTTAACCCTTAACCCTCCAAGTGATACGTATTTTACTCTTCAGTGATAGGCCTGTTTTAGGCATCGCGCAGTGTTTTTTTATAAAATTCATAAAAAATTTTAAATATACCTGTAATATGACATATTACATATCAAAATGTTCTAAATAATATGTACTAAATGGTTATGAAAAAGAAAAACTTACCAAAAATTTTCTTATCTTGAGAAACTTTGGATGACCTTGAAAAAAAATGTTCTCAAAAATATTTTTTTGTTTTTGAGTCTATTTATTATAGTTGTTATGGAAACACTTTTAAAATCCATTGTATACAAAAGTTACACAATTTAGTTCTGAACACAAAAATATATAACACTCACAGTTTATATGTTGTAGTATATAAGAAAGTCATATAGAAAATGTTTTTGTACTAGCATAAAAAAGCAGAAATTCCAGAAAAGTGTATTTGTTATTATAAAGTTCCATTATAGGCCTAATATTTATATAGGATTGTAAAACTTTATTTTCACTTATAAATGTTTCTAAAAACTGAATAAAATACTGTTTGCAGCAATTTGCAAATTATAACTATATTTACATAGAATAACGAGGATAAATATCCCTTATTCTGAATCTGACTCCGCTACAGCAGGTGCCTTTCTCTTTTTAGTTCCTTTAGGTCTCCAGAAGTGGTTCAAACGGCTTAGTTGTCTCATATTTACAAATAATAACAATATTTACAAACATACAAACTAAATAAAACAACTAAACGCACTAATATAACCTTCAAACGGAATAATAAACAACACTGATATACGACGCTTTGTCACAGAACACGAATGACTGAGCGCGGAAACCAGCTGATCGTAAATAATCAATACTACTTTTCCCGCATATTTGAAAAACGTTTGACATAGAGTATCATAAAGAGGAACTCTTTCTGAACATTTTAGTATAAAATATAACTGATTTCCGATTTTAGTTATTTGTTTGCGGCGCTTTTCGCGATCGGCTCGGAGCGAGCCGTTATCGATTCAGAGGGGGTCATTAACGGCTCGGACCGAGCCGATATCACTTGGAGGGTTAAGTAGGCGCTTAGTTGTTTGTAACACATGTGGGCGCGTGGCGTCTTTTTGACCGCGCCTTTATTGTTCTGTATATTATCTAAAAACTATAAAGTATAAGTTATTTTATTAACTGTCCGTCCTTTCTCTGACATATGCAGTTCGATTTTTATCTATCCAGATATTTGTACAATCTACAATATGGTCCACCATTTCATCAGGAAAGAATAGTTTGAATGATTCAATTGGGGTGCGTACAACAGAAGCTTTACCTCTAGGACAAGGCAAACGGACACCGGATCTCTCCCCACGAATTATGTTTTGATGACATACTCGACCACGTAAGTTGGAAATGTCCATATATGTGTATTCCACTTTGTATTACCATCCCTTGAAAGAACAAAGTTTGTATATACATTTTCCCTCACAGTTTCAATATTTGGCTGATTACCGTCATCATTGTTTTCTGTACCCACACCATCATTTTCTAATCTTCCATCTTCAATATCTTCCAAAGAAACTACAGAAGCACGGTAGTGACATCTTCTTCTAAGTTATCATCAGAGTCTTCTGATCCTTCTCTTTCAACGGTTGGTTCGTTGTCTTGATTATCTTCCTCTTCGCCTCCAATAAAGAGTTGTCTCCGTAAACAATCCCTGTCTGCTAAAGCTCGATTCTCTTCTTCACGATCCTCTTTTTCTACACTATCCAATAGTTTTAAAAGTCTCATTTGCTCCCTTTCATCCATTATAAAGTAATATAAATGGCACAATATTAGTCGTCAGTTATCTACATTTAGTACAAAATTTACAATAAAACACAATAGAACGTAAAAAAAACACTAGAATTGACTGTAATTAATGTGTTTACAAATATGTACAAAAGTTTATAAATTAAACTTGCAATAAGAATTACAAAATATTCATACACAAGTGGGCGCGTGGTGTTCAAATGACCGCAAACAAAATAACACAAGTGGGCGCGTGGCGTCTAAATGACCGCAGGCCGTAAACAGACGTCAATACCGGGGCAATGCTTGAGCCGAACTGAGTGTTTTCCGGTGCACAGGCGGGGGAGGGATTGGGGATAGATGTCCTAGACGCGGAGCGACAAGGAAGCAGTGCTACCAAAACTACAACACATAGTTTAGGTTCTGCGGTCATTTTGACACCACGCGCCCACTTAAGGGTCAAGTATGGTAAATGAAATTATTTGCCTTTGTTCAGTTTAAAATTTTCTATAAAATGGTAATGTATGAAAAATTCTTTAAAAATTTTATAAATATGTTATGCACCTTCAAATTAGAAAAAAAAACTAAAAAAATTTTTTGTACCAAATATTTTGTTTTAATACAACATTTTTTTATTATGAGGGAAACCTATATTTGATTACAAAGAGCACTTCTTTTCCTTCAGTTAAAGAAAAGATTTATATAAATATGACAAAAAACATACATGCTGCGTAAGTTTGTTTGAAAACCTGCAATTTCACAAAAAATGACCTGGCATTTTTCACATAGGAAATGTGAAATTGACCTGGCACCAAAAACATTAAACAATTATATGTTCATTTTTACACCTATTTTTTTTATAATTTTGCCAAAAAACATGAATTTTTTATGTTTAGATACTTAATTTCAGGTTTTGGATAGTTGAAATTATTTTCAGATTCCTTATATCTCAAATCATTCATTACTGCCTCCTACAGTATAATGCTACAATGCAAGGATCTGTCTGAACCAATATGAAAGGTTTTCATTTACATGATTGTCTATCCGTTCAAACAAGTCACTACATCACGGCGTAATGGTTTCACTTACTGTAGCGAGCCTTGGGCGTCAGGTTGGTGAGAGTAACTCTGTGTATGTACTGCGTTGCTTTATTGGGTCCATCGTCCACAAACTTGGTCACGCTGCCTGTAGCCTTAAGCACTAGTCCTCCGATACCATACTCCACTACTGAATCTGTCAGATTCATAGTCGACCAGGTCACAACAATAGCTGATACATTCTCTGTACAATGACAAAAAAGTTGTTAATATTTCTGTTCCTTGTCATAAAACCTACTGTATATCCTCTGAGACAAATCCATTTTTTAAAGATACTTTAGGAATGTAAATAAATTAGATATATTTTATATTTATAATAATAATATTATTATTTATAATAAATTGTTTTCACAGCCTAAAGGTTTAAATTGTACATTAAAATTGATTACACAATTTTCAATTTCAGTAAATAATTCTTCCTTTCCTTGAACACTGTGAGAGAAATTCAATATGTTTAGACTAATTCTCAAAACTGTTTTTAATAATGCAATGTTTGATAAGGTAGAACATTTTATATTAATTTTAAAATAAAACTAGACGATATTTGAATTAACATAGCCAAAGCCTATAAAATATAATTTAATAAGTGATTTAAAAAACACATACTACGGTCCAGGTTTGCAGAGTAAAATAAGGAACATTTAAAAACTAATTTTGAGGTTAAACTATATAACAGTGTGGTATTTTATATATATATTTTTAAATCAGACCCATTTGCCTTAACACATTTGCTGCTGACCTACGTTTAACCGGTCACTGGGAGCTAACATAGCAAACGGTAAAATTTATTTGAATTGTACATTTCTAACATGCTCAAAAGAAATCACATGTCACTTACAAATGAGGCTACACTGAACAAACACATGAGAATTTAATATAAGTCGAGGTCCGCACCATGGGCATGCCGTGAACAAGTGGTGTGGTTCGAACCCATACCAACAGCAGCAAACACATAAAAGGCTTAGTTTACAGACAGTTTTTGGGTTGTATCAAATTTAACACTGCTGGCTAGATATTATTAATTTAAATTAGGAAATTCTCAACACCTTGATAGTTACAGTTTACCTTTGATTGACTTTTGTCATAATAACTTATTCAGTCTTTTCCTACAAAATATGGGTTCCTGGAAATTAAACTAAGACACTTCTGCCATGTTTCATAGCATTATACTTTTTTACCACTGTTATAAGGGGGATGACACACATATATTGTCTGCAATCCATAGATACAAAACTGTGACAGGCCAGACAGATTGTATTTTATTGGTACCATTCAAAATTACATTCGATTATTTTGCTGTAAAGCCACTATGAGCACATCAAACACATCAAAATAGAAACTGTCCTTACAAAATATAGACATATGATAACTAATTTTAATCAGATACAATAATTCCTCAAATGGTGGCTTGGATATACGAAAATAGTTTAAAGAATTATAACAGGAGTGTTATTTAGTTCTTAGTCCAAATTGGCTGATAGAATGTAACATATGTGTCTTCTCCTTTGAAAGGTAATGCAGGTAAAAGCAGTTCCTTGTGTTATTTCCATCTTTATAACTGAAAACAGAAATAAAGCTAAGCCACCGATTGCATGTTTCAAATAGTGCAGTTGCCGAACCACTGTAATAGAGGCTTACTGTAAGCAAAACAAAGTAAACATCTCACGTTAAATTCACAAAACTACCGAAATATGATAAACATAAATTGAAAATAATTAAAATCAAGAACAACTAAACAACAATTAATCAACTTCAACATTTACTTAAAAACTTGAAACAATACTTTTAAAAGAATGAAATCAGGGAAGAGCTCTGATGCTGTACATCTACAATAAACTCCTATCTTCTCTATGCCTAATATACTGTATTCCATATTTTAATTTTGCTATAAGCTATGACATATTCACCAATAAATTAAAGAATGCAAACTTCTAAATTGATTCATTTGTTATTAAATCTCTTCTAGGGAAAGTTAACGTTGATTATTGATCATCATATTTTATACTTATACATTATTATAATACATTTTTTATGTGTTACGTTCGATTGTTTTGTATTTCAACCACGTAAAATGCTAATTAAGAAAGTAAACTTGAATTAATTTGTATTGACTAACTTGTAAACAGTTCAAGTATTATTGTTAACAATTGTTTGTAAACTTACCCCCAATTGAAAGGTGTACTTGTTCTGGCTGTAAATACAACACATCTACGTGTGAGTTTTTCAAGTCTCCAAGCGGAAGTGAAGAGTAACCTGATGCTGTGTTATACAGTAGAGTCGACAATAAACAACAAACTAAAGCTTTGTTATATGCCATCATTCTTACATGAACTTAACTTCTGAAACAGAGTTGAACTATGATTAATATGATAAGAATATGTTATTCTACAGTACTTACCCTATCCAACAGTATATGTATTTCCAAAAGCAGGGAAGTTTTTTTTATGATTTTTTCAAATATTGACATTTTTGTGATGGTAATGGTGCAGTGGTAAAAGTGTTTGCCAATTTAAAGTTAAAAGTTAAAGTTAAGGTTTGTCTTATTTTACCAGGCGAAGTTAGGGCTATTACTGGAAACCGTAGTGCCGTTTTTTAAGTGATATATATACAGTATTATACTACCTGTCCTATCCAACAGTAAATATGTATTACCCAAAACAGGAAATACCTAGTTTTTGTATATAGGCCGTTATGGAGGCCAGGCACTTGAATTCAATGCAAATTATAAAATTTTTTATGAGTATATAGACGATTAGGATAAGTTAGGTTATGTTTGGTTAGGTAAGTAAAAATTCTTATTTTCCAGGCCAAAAAATTAATTTTATTGAAAAACCAGTTATATATTCGTGTTCAGCATTAAAAAAATTGTTGAAAAATTCCAATTTTTAAAGTCATTTTTTCACTATCACATAACAGAGTAGTTTTTCAGTAAAAAATGAGTTTTCCGCATCTAAAATCAACCTCCTCAAGAACCATAAACTCATTATTCACCACTTTTTCATCAAGAAATCGTATTTTCAGAGGCGTCTAGATAGTGCATTAGGCCTATTACTGGTTTTCTTTACCATCAGATAAAAAGCAAATTTTTTTGACACTTGTTATTTCTCGGTAAAAATAATAGTTTGTCGTTAAAAAAATGAACTACAGACATGAGTTCATTTATTATAAGTTTATTTTCCAATTATGGTTTCAGAGGCATTAATGAAGGCCTAGTGCATAATTAGATCTAGCTAGGATTACAAATACCATTTAAATGCATTCAAAATTACTTACCTATTATATGGTCACAAGAAATTTTGAGAATTGCTGAATTTAGTAGCTTACTCCAATGTTAATTGGCATTTAATTTAATTACACTATAAATTGTAATTCAATTTTGCACTCGTGAACATAAAAATACGTAATCGTGTTTATGATGCAGACAAACTCACCTCTTTGTACTACGACTCCAAATTCGAAATTAACATGACCTTGCACATATCATCATATCAGTAACTATGTGTATGATAACTTGATTGATTTAATCACGGTAACTAAAACCTGTTCTATTTACCATGGATTTAATCACCTTGACTAATTTTGTCAATAAACAAACTGTGAAGCCATGAAATAAAAATAAAAGTTTTAGCTTCAGTCGCTTATCAGCAGTCAGCACTGTTATCCAGCACCAGCAGAAATTAAGATCAAATAACTATTATAAAAAAATACTGTACTTGATCTCTACTATATATTATGTTTGGTCTGTGGTAGTCACCGCAGTCCAGAAATGCCAGTTGCCAGGTGCATATTGACAAATTACTCTCAGATTGGTAAGGAATTCTCCTCTTCTGCGCCTGATTACCTCCTTTCATACAACAAAAATAAATAAATAGTTTACTGTAGAAGACTTTGGATAAGTTAGGATATGTTTTGTTAGTTAAGTAAATAGTTATTTGTCGGGCTGAAAAAATAATTTTATTGAATAACCAATTAAATATTCGTATTCAGCACAAAACAATATAAATAAAAATATTTTGAATTTTTTTTTTTTTAATTTAGTCTTTTATTATTAGATTCAAAACAATTGTTTTCTATTTTTCTGCAGTTAGTTAGTTTTCTGAGGTGAAAATATAGCTCTGAGGTCATTCCTAGATTGTACTTAACTTTGGGTTTATTGTGCTACCCTGTTATCTACTAGAACGGGGTGCCGGTGCCTATTCAGAGCGGCTTAAGCCTAAGCAACTCTAAAATCTTTTTCTCCAGGATAGCTACCATTACAATTTTTTCTTCTGAGGTTTCGTCCTGAAATATCCTCCTTCTCTTAAGCTCCAGAACTTCACACTCAGTTAATAGATGTTTGGCAGGCTCAAGAGCCTCACCACAAGGCTACATGGGGTCTTCTCTGTAGATATTAATATTTGCCAGATGTTTCCTGAAGTGGCCGTATTCAGTAATATACGCAATCATCATCCTGATTCATGGAGTAATTTAGTCAGCCTAGGGTTGGGTCCCCTCACCAGAGATTTTTGTAAAGACTTGACTGTGAAACCTCTGCCATTTGCTTTGGTGGTAATTTCTCACCAAGTTCAGTATTTCGGTCTTGACAGTCAGGGCCGCCCAGAGACTTTTGGTGGCCCCGGGGCAAAGTTTACCATGTGGCCCCTTCCTTCACTTCAAAATAAATTTAATTATTCTGATTGTCAAATATACTATAATTGATATTTTACTTTTAGCACATTCTACAATATTCTTACCATCTCTTTCGTTAGATTACTATTGTAATTAAGATTCTTGTTCATGGACGTTTTCTCAGGGATAGCTGCGAAGCTCCGGTAAGTTTTTCTCTAATTATCATATACTTTTTAAACATTTCCTTAAGTATTACCGCTGCAATAACATCAATCTCTTATAACAAAACTGCTATTCTTTAATATTAAATAAATAATAACGAACCAAGCAATGCCACAGTCAGTTGCATAGTTGGGCGCAGCAGCTCTTCGATTGCCAGTTGAGGAGCCATCCTCGCCAATGATATTTTTTTATTTTTATTTTTTTTATTTATTCGTAAGGCGCCGATCGTCAAGATATGGGCGAATATGGATTTCGAATGTGTGTGATGAGTGTGGATGAGTGAATGTAGTAATTGTTACAAACTAAGGCCGACTTATTCCTTAGAAAGTGTCATTAATTAATAGCCCAACGACAAATGAACAGCCGGTGATTATCAGCTGATCCTTCTCAAAATGTATTGACTCTGATTGGGATCTAACTGAGAACCATTAGCACATGAAGCTGGGATTGAACCAACTACGCTACCGACCAATTATTATTATATTTTGTATATCACAATAATACACCAAGTATTAGCTGTGGGTGAGGGAGGGAGGGGCCAATACATTTGTATAGGCCACTTGGCTTCGCTAGCTAAAGAGCAAGTTTAGACTGAGAGTGGCCGAATGTTTAGGAAGTAAAATAATTTGGCGAGCGCGAACATCTAGTGCTTTAAAAACAGTCAACTGAGAGTTGAGGTTATGTTATTGTTTTCAAAACAGGTTTTATACCACTGGCTACGTATCTTATTTAACGTTGGATATTAAAACATCTAGTTTATACTCGTGATTTTAGTTTGTCTTTGTGCTAAACTTTAAAACTGTTCAATTTTTATTTCACGGGCATAAAAGGCATTTTGTACCAACTCAATTTTCTCAGCATAAAACCCAGTAAAATTTATGTCTGTCAAATTGGACACTATATCATTGATGTACATCTTAGTGTACACGTCCGTACAGTGACAGTGGTATTGACACACCCATTCACGAACAGTGGTATTGACCCTCCCGCTCAACAATACACGTACAGTGGTTCAATCTTAGTTAATTTCACTTATCACGCAACAAACAATAAATAAATACTGTATTAATGATTGTCAAAAATATAAATGGCTTACTCGTTCGTCAGTGACAGTAAAAAATTATGAAAACTATTTTGATTGGTCGTAGATTTTGTTATGTTAATGAATGACAACATTAATCAATTAGGTTGCTATTTGTTACAAATTGCTATGCTATTTGTTTGGGAACAACCCGTACGTGGACATAAATGGTTTTTAATCAAGAGCTACTCAACTGAGTATGTTGAGAATACACCCCTGTTCCTGTTACAGATTCAGGGTAAATTAAACCAGACAATAAAAGAGTTACAACAAGTTAAATGTCACAAAATAAATATTATTCAAAAGGTGTTGTACAAATCTTAACAATGATGAAGCTGTTTTATCTACTAACGGTGTACTTAAGAGCTTCTCTTTTCATTAAGACCTATGTCATAATATTTTGGTAAAATGTCTTTACGAACATCCATGTCATAATAACTAGTAAATTTAAAATGTCAAAGGAAACATTACAGTAGAGAGAAAGTAAACAAAATTGCATGTACAGTAAACTCTGGTTAACCGGTTAAATATGATGGAAGGTGAATCCTGATAGTACCGGTACAGAACGTAACAAAATTATAATTTTTAGACAAGATTATGCCACGCAATTCCTCCCGCGATAGCGTAGGGCAAGTTGAATGTAATGTAGGGCATCATTCACACATATTGTTGCACATCCGGTAGGCGAGCGGCGATGTTGTATGCATATTTACCAGATTTAAGTACCTAGAAATCTACTGTAATTTAGTGGTTTCATCGTTAGTTTATTCTTTTATACTGTAAAAATATATAATTTACTTTGCAGTATATTACAATACTATATTGAAACGTTTATAGTCTATTTTTATTGATTTCAATAAAACGTTACCATAACTACTGGGCCTAAACTTTAGCTTTTTGTTCTCTCAAAATCTGGAAATGGAATATGAATCCTAGTAAATTAAATTAATTGATAATTATAGTAGTTTACTAGGAAATCCAAAAGAACGCATTAAATTACAGAAATATCACTCTATAAAATACAACAATAACAAAATATTTCTTTACTAGACGACAGTAAACAAACAGACTAATGATTGACGATGTCCCCGATCTACCCTTCATGCTAATTAATTGAACTCTTCCAGCCACGTTGTTACAACATTGTATACTTTGCCTGTGGGTTTTTTGGGTGCAAAACACAGTTACTACTAAAATACGACTACTATTTCTTAAATTTAGTGCATATATTGAAAAATTGCACTAAATTACTGCAAAGAGGAAAGAGTGCAACGTTACCACGTTCGAACGGAGTGCCACCGCCTACTACCAGCTTTGAAACCAAGTTTGTAAGAACCTTTTTTCATAAAGACTTTTCGACCTTTTTAAAATGTTTTTACTTTAATTTTGTTTGCTTATTTAATTGTGTTGTTCTTAGGCTTCCACTTTTTTATTACAATTTATTAATTTGCATACTTTAGACCGCAGGTTACTGATCACTCGTTTTCACATAATATAGATCTATTATTTGCTACGATGAGTCAAGGTATTTTCGAAACACTAAATCAATATTATTTATCTACATAAACAGAATTTGTGAAAAATACAAAATAAGGATAAAAGCTTAAACAACAAACCACTACAAATACAAATCAATTTGCAATTGCTGCATTATCTTAAGTTTATAATAGTAATATATCATAAATAATGGTTTTGTAGGGATAATAACGTGACCAAGCGATTGATTTTCCTACCACCAAAAGCCATGATAGAGTTGAATTTAGGACAAGTATAACAATTTTGTTTGAAGTAGCATATACTTTTGAAATTAAAGTTAAAAATTTAAACATACAGAAACGTTCTTTTCCACCTTGTATTAAACACGTCCAAAAACGGAGTTTTGAGTAATACAAATGTAAAGTTAGTGGGTCTTTTGACATGTTTTATATAAATAGTGTACGAAAACAGGACATCTCATAGAGGTGGCCCACTGTCCACACCACTGAAGTATATTTATATGTTTGCAAACTGGAATTTATATTTTGGTGTATTCACAAGCTGCATGACTTTACACTTGTTCGCAAACAAGACAACTGACGAGGGGTACAGTTGCAATCACACACCAACCAGAGCGTATGATGCTGTCACACCACTATGTCGACCGCTGACAAACTTCAAAGACCAGTGTACAATTTGCTCCAAAAGGCTCCCTGGTTGCTATAAAACCAATGGTTTAGTTTAAACGTTTAAAACTAAAACTGGAAGACTTATCTGGCCTAATATCACTTTTGATATTTTGATACAGGCCTGAATCGTTTCTTATCTAGTAGATTATTAAGTATTTTATTTTTTGTTGCATGAAATGTGGCCCCCTTCTGAACTAAGTCTGTGTGGCCCCAGGGCAATCTGCCCCTTTTGCCCCCCCCCCTCTGGGCGGCCCTGTTGACAGTAGCCAACAGCCAAGTCCAATGCCATATACTGGTTCAGGCCATATGAATGGTGTCCTTGCTCTCATCTTGGCTAGATATTGGTTGCTTGTGAGGCCGCTGTGTCCTGGACCCCACCTCAATTGAGGATTATTGAGACAAGCCAAAGCACACAAAGTTTAAAAAAACTCCCAAGTGAGTCTTGAGCTAAATTGGCAGGAGTCAAGTGCTTTAGGAGTGGCTTAACTGTCTGACATAATACAGATCAGTTATCTGTTTGCCTCTGATTTGTTTTGCTAGCCCTTGTTGGGTGCAGACAAGGATGGAAAATATTTCAGTATGGTAGATCGAACAGTACTTCCCCAGATTGTACCGTAGGCGAGTCCCAGTAAAGGGATCGTACGCCCCATACCCAGCCCCACTTTCAATAACAGAACTATCCGTGTACCAGACGATTTCTGTTGGCAGCGGGATTGTAGCTATCCTTAGTCTCCAGTCCTCCCTGGATTCAATGTCGACCAGTTAAGATCTGGAGAATGCAATATTTGCGTCTATGACATCTGGTACCATGTCAATGTTCTGCTGTTTAGTTAATTTTCAATAGCTTGCGAGTGATCAGATTCAAATCTGCTTCTCTTGACTTTGCCTACACTATTCAGTTTGTAAACTGTCTTCTTAGCCTCCCACGTAAGGTGAAGGTCAGCTGGCAGTAAATAGAGAAACACTTTGAGTTGTGCTGTGAGTGTGCTTGAAAACGCACCCGTTATAATTAAGCTCGCTATTCTTTGGATATTAGCAAGCTTTTTACTCGCCGAGCTCTGACAAGCCTTGCTCCATCACACAAAAACCCCATAGGAGATCTGTGGGCGAACGACTGCATCGTAGAGCCAGCGAGCCAATATGTGGCCTTAACCTCCACGTTAAACCAAGTCTGGACGCTAAAAGCACCTACTTCGGTTAATAGTAGTAGAAAGATGATTGTTCAAAGTCAGCTTGTAATCTAGGGTTACTCCTATATATTTAGCTTTCTCGCAAAGATCCAATGGAACTCCGTTAAGTTTTAAACTCCTCAGAGCTCCTAGGTTCCTATTTCTCGTGAATGGCAAGATTATGGTTTTTCCAGGATTGACTGAAAGTCTTTCCCAGGTACACCATTTGCTTACAGTACCACTTTCAAGCGGTTATACATGATGCCTGGAAAAATATTACAAAATTTACCGGTGACCATCAAATCTATGTCGTTCGCATATCCCTGTATGAAGACACCGGTATAAGGTAATGATCTATAAAAGGACATTAACTACTAAATTTCACAAAAGTGGGAAAACCCCACTCCAAGGCCATCCCCTCACAGTCAGGACCTGCCTGGTCGTTTTGAGAAGTGAAGCACTAACCTGCCTGGACTGGAGCATAGAATCCACCCCCTTGCATAGTGTTGATGGAACTCCACTATGTACTGCTTTCCAGTTGAGCAGATCAAATGTCTTGCCCAATATTAGCAGGGCCATAGCGTGGAACAGTTTTTATGGACAAAATGAGTTCCTTAATATCAATCCGTCAATACCTGTGGGTCGGATGAACCTCCCTCGTAGGGAATGGACACTGTTGAATCGCTGCCAAACTGGTGTGGTTAGATGTAACTACTGGAAAAACAATTACGTATTGACACTAAATCAGTCATGTGATTGCGAGGAGTCTATCCAAACAATGTATCACATACTTACAATGTGTTCCCTGGGCTCTTTTACAGAGGGATTAGCCAGCATAAGTGAGGCAGGTCTTAAATGGCTTGATGGATTGGATTTTGCTTTGTGACAGGAGACCACTTTATATTATTTATTAATAAATTAAATTACTTTTGGATCTTATTCCAAATATACATGTTGTCTCGAAAGTAGTGCCAAACTTCGATAAATTGTTGTTATATAGGTTAAAAAAAACGAATATCTAGAATATAATTTTTTTCCAAAAACGTTTCATTTAACAGACATTCGCCATTTTGCTTTTTCATAAAAGAATGTTTATCTCTAAGTCGGCTCAACTGATCTTCATGAAACGCGCTATGCATGTTAAAATAATAAAGACATTTTCAAGGAAAAATGCAACTTGATCAAATTTAATATCTCAAAATGCCAGCCATTTTAAGTTTTTTGAAAAAATGACTTTATTTGGAGGCAAAGTTAGGACTATAGAGTCCTCTCTACCACTTAACCTCAGATAAATAAATACAATTTGAGATTTATTTATCTACTAAGTTTTTAACGGAAATGCAGGAAAACTGCAATTAATACAAACATTACTAAAGACACGGTTTTTTTAGATAATTTTATTAACAATCTGTTAGTATCAAAAAAGTTAGAATCAGTCAAAAAATAACCGAGACACATTGACATTTATGTTGAGAGGCAGAAAAAAAGCTAAAAACAAATGGCTTTTTTTACTACTCTCAACAGAAATGTCAATGTGTCTCAGTTATTTTTGGTCCGATTATATTTTTTGTAATACTGACAAATTGGTAGTAAAATTATCTATAACCACGTCCTAAATAATTTTGTATTTGTTTGCCGTTTTCCGCAGTTTTCATTTAAAAGTTTTAAATGGTCGCCATTTTCAAATATAAAATTTGATCAAGTTGATTTTTTGTATATAATACGTGAAGCCTTTTTTTCATATTACAAACGATGCTCAAAATTTCGTCCTCTCATTTGATTGCTAAGGAAGAAACGGTTGGAAAGTGACTGGCGCACAGCAGCAAATTTGTTTTTGTCTTGAATAATTCCAGCTCCTTCAACAATTCCACCAACCTAGAATTTACAAAAATTCTAGTTTATATGGCACTATTAAGGTTAAAATTAATTTTTAATTTAATAACAACGAAAACATATGCAACTTTTTCCCCTTGCCTGCTAGGGGCATTTTCATTACAATAATGTCATAAATCACTTTATTATAGTGTTTTGGATGAAAGTAATCAAAATAGATCCATGATGTATTGCTGTGATAGACTCACGCAGCACAAAACCATAGCTGTACACATTTAAGCGTAAGTGATTAAGTACAAAAATACTCAAATCTCGGTTGTTTGTCATCTGATTTCATACAACGTTACTTTTTCGGATTGCAAATAAAATTTGCAATAAAAATGTATTCCTTTATTTTTTTTATATTCCTAACCTTTTAAAAGTTATTAAGAATAAAAGATTTCAAAGTGCCACCATTTTGAAAATTTTTTTTAATTTTTTTATTTCAGTAAGAAAATAATGTTACTTATGTGTATACCAAATTTAAACTCTAGATTAAATAATTTAAAAATAAAAATAATTTGTAAAAAGTAAAAAAATGGCTGCTCTACAGGTACCGGAGGTGATTTGTAATTTTTAATTAGGATATTATGTATTGTTTTTGACCCACAATCAAAACCTAAAAAGATCCTCAGAGAGTTCATGGACACCTTGTATATATATATATATATATATATATATATATATATATATATATATATATAAAATATACAAATACAAAATAGTTCTTTTTAAATTAATAAATGGTAGCTGACAACAAATCATACACAACAGTAGGCTTATGGTAATTGTTAATTACAAAGGTCATTGCTCACTGGGATTAACGTTGTTGAGACTTGAGAACCTCTATATACTAGGTCAGGCTTAGTTATCTGGAATCACAGTAAAATTTTTAGTGTTGGAATTAATTAGTGACTGAAAATCTTTCCACCATTATCAGTATCATTGTCATTAACCTTACTTATAATAAAATACCAATCTTCTACTTTTTCCATATCATCAATATCAATAGATCCTGAGAAGTGAAATAAAAGAGAAACCTTTTCTATAAACTCTCCCAGTATATCACTATCTGATCAAACTATATTCTTAGGGGTAACAATAGATAGTAGACTTACATGTAAATAATATTAGTATCAAGATTAGTACAGGCATCTATGCTGTCAAACGCATAAAATAATTAATAGAAAAAGATTTATTTAGTGGGGCAAAGTTAGGACCATTAGGTCCTATCTTACACTTAACCTCAATAGCAATCTTCTTTCTTTTCCGTATCATACTAAAATAGGGAGGCACTCTTGAGGCGGCAAAAATGTTCTACCACACACTTGTGGATCGTTACGTTCTTATAATCTGGGTTATCACCCAGCAAACCCAAAGAGAGCACTGTTACTACAAAAGAAGGTAGTCAGGACACTTGCAGACCTAAATCCTCAGCGAAGCTGCTGACAAGCTAACCAGACCGGTGGCATACTTATTGGAATTACTCACACTGAATATCTTCTACCAAGCCATATTATATGAAGACAAACTATATCTGCACTCATGAGGACACCACAACTACCCTGCCTTTAAGTACATATTACCTCAACATAGAACAGCCCTCTTCCTTACCATCTCCGGTAACTGACAGGTAACTGGAGAACCTGCTTCAACAATACCAGCTTGAAAACCCATTGGAAGTGTTTTTA
Organism: Stictocephala bisonia; assembly: GCA_035578905.1. Taxonomy (NCBI): domain Eukaryota; kingdom Metazoa; phylum Arthropoda; class Insecta; order Hemiptera; family Membracidae; genus Stictocephala; species Stictocephala bisonia. The sequence goes on along the minus strand of JAQJVL010000045.1, from coordinate 686,929 downwards.
GAATCTGTTTGATATTATTACAACTATAGTAAAAAAATGTTAAACTTATTTTGACAATATTCCTACTCTTTATGTTGGTGTAATGAAAATAAATAAATTATAAACTTTGATGACATCCTAATAAGCAAACTTCCTCATACTAAATTAAGTTTCCATTAAAAAAATAAAGTATTAGTACACACACAGTATAAAGATTTTAACATTTTATATTATTCACTGTGAAATAGACCACAATACAAAAGCAAAGATAAAAATAGCTATAAAGATGCTTTTGAGGCTGACTAGAGAAGCTAGAAATGTTAATTTATAGTACCAGAACACAAAAGTATAATGAAACTGTTTTTAAATCCAAGACAGATCTGAAGAAAAAAAATGGAAAACCAGGCTCTGTCTAATTCAAAATACTTAATACCATAGGCCTGCATGAGTTTGAATAAGAACTACACTATAACCACTAGTTGTAAAAAATTAAAAACAATATCAAAATTATCCATAAATATTTCTATGTTAAATAACCTATGTTGATTTCAAATGTTTACAATATTTTAATACAAAAATTACCACTGTTTCACACCCATGGCCTGATATTTAAAAATTACTAAATAAAAACTACTCATCAGAGAAAGGTAAAATTGTTATATAATATAAATATATTAACTGACGTCCAATTACAAAGTTTCAAAATGTTTTACAAGTACAAAAAAGTTAGCAATCAATTTAGTGAAGTAACTTTCAATAAATGCTTGCTGATGTTTTACCGTTTTATTTATTGTTGTTACAGGCGTAATGACTGCTGGACCGTGAAATTGCCGCCTGTCCTTACCAATCGGCCCTTGCAACTTGGCCAACTATAACGTACAAATTAAATGGTATTGAACTATCATTCAGAACTACTCACTCATTGCTCTATTGGGTGAACCATCCATAACAAACATAATCAATATATAGAACGATCATTCAGAACTGCTGACACGTTGCTCTAATGATCAACTTAAGCTAGGCTCTTGACAGTGTGTCTCGCATTAGTTTGGTTGATAAGATATGTATTATGGAAGAAATGGAAATCTTATTATTTTAATCATCTAGTACTTGAGTAATAGAAAACAAATACAAATTATAGACAGTAATAAGTCTAAATTAAGGAAAGTTGTAGCTGGTGTCCTCAGAGTTCAATATTGGGGACCTTCTTTTTGTTTTATTTATAAATAATTTGCATTCTAGTATAAATCTAGTATAAATCCTGTACCTCAATTGTTTCCACTGATGATTAAACAAAGATGTATCAATTTTATGTAAACAAATGACTTTATTGTTAGAAAATACTAGATTATGGTTTCTTCGTAATAATGTAGGTGTAAATGACAATAAAACTGAAAGTATTATGTTCTTGTTAAACCCAAAACTCAAAAACCGTATTGAGTTGAAATCTGTAAAACTGTTAGGTTTACATTTAGATAACCTAGTGTGACCATATCTTGTTTACTTGTAAGGAACTGGCTAGAGTATGGTATCTGTTAAGGAGATTGAAACAATGTGTCGGTTTTGAAGTGCTTATAGCATCTTATTATGCATTTTTTCAACCACGCCTTCCCTATGGGGTTATACTTTAGGGTAGTTCCTCTAACACTAAAAGGGCTTTTATTTGGTAGAAGACAGCTGTTAGTTTAATTGCAGGGATAGGGGCAAGAGAATCTTGTAAACATTATTTTAAAAATGCATAGAATCCTAACACTCCCTTCTTTGTGCGTACTCGTAAATTTTAATGTATGTGCAAGAAAATCAGTCTAAATTAGAAAGTAGTTCATCTGTTCATATTATAATACCCGAATTAAGAATGACATAGAAAAGCTAACTCATCATCTTGGTGCCTCTGTTACAACAAATAATTTTCTTTAACTAAATCCCACTTTCTATTAGATATCTTTAACAAACAAAATGTTATATTGGTTTATCAGAATAGTTAAAAAGTACGTCCTTTTATGCTGTAGATGAGTTTTTAGAAACAGACAACAGAAAGTGACTTTGAGTAAGCCGTATTTAGGAACTATTTGTTTGCTTATATATTAGTAATTTTATTTACTTTTAGTCATAGTAATATTTAACTGACTGTTGTATTAATAATTAACTAACGTATACAATTAGCATTGTTATAGATACTATTTTAAAAAAATTTAATTTAGTTATAACAAACATGTATAACTATAGTTAGTTTTAGAATTTACATTCTTACATATGAGACGCCGACACAACATTGTTGGTATTTTAAGGCGAATATGAATGGTTATATGAGTGTAGAGTCTGGTTACTAACTGAGTTAAACTGTTCCTCAGAAAGGGAAATTTATTAATTGCCCAACAGCCATTTTAACTAAGGGACCTACAGTTTTAGGTGGAATCCGAACCACGTAGTGCTGGTCTGATTTTCAGCTAATTGACAAGCCTAATACTCAGTTATCTCCCCCACACAACATCCGCACAATGATTACTACCCAACATGGACACCCCAGACTTCTCTAGTAGTGTCCACGCCGATAGCAATACAGATTTTGATTTTTAAAATTATTTTATAAGAAATATCAATAACGTACATATCAATATCAATGGAATAAGTATTGAACTATCATTCTGAGTACTCTGATTTTGCTCTATTAGGTATACCGTCTATAACTATAATTTTCGTAATCAATGTCGTCAGATTTCTGTATTGGCTAATTTCTTCTTCTTTTTTTTTTCTAAAACCACCTGACACTCCGCCCTAGAATTGTAGAGCGTCAGGTCCAGCCCCCCCCCCCACCCAGGCAGATAGAGATCAGCCCTGCTGCATGCTCCCGCATGGCCGATCCAGCTTCCCTGCGAAGCCCACTGTCTGGGAAGTAATACGTGAAACGTAACGTTATTACATAGCCGGTCCGAAGTATGGGTCCTGGCTCTCTTCCTGCAACAGGAAAAAGCATTTACTAATCAATACCATAGGCTTTGCTCAGCCTACGTCCTAGAGCAAGTGAGCAATCTATGAAGGATCGTCGTCCAGAAGGGCTGCAGGGCTTGGGCGGAAGTCTTCAGGCCCATCCCTCCGTACTATTTACGCAATGGCTGGTTTGTCGGATACAGCAGCAGTCTCGAAGAGCTTCAGACGTTGCAACCACGTAGTCAGCCAGCGTCGATACTGGAAGGTCGTTGTGGATTGTTGTGTTCCGAACGAACCAAGGTTGTCGGGACATATACCTAAGGAACTTATTCTGAACAGTATGTAGCTTCTTCCTATTTGTTCGGCTGCAGAGAGCCCACTAAGCCGTGCAGGCATACATCGTGCAAGCCCTGACGGTCGCCAAAAAAATTGTCAGCTCAGCACTAACAGGCGATGAGAGGGTTGAGCATGCCCATTAGCTACTTTGCCTCAGTAAACGTCTTTGATGCGTGCTCGTTGAACCTAAGCCTGGAATGAAGAGTCAAGCCCAGATATTTTACAGTACGCTTCCAGGCTATGGGTTGGCCGTCCAGGGTGACCGGCACCGGTTCAGCCCGAGGCATCCCCCTTTTCTTCCTGAAACATTACTCTTAACGGTGTTTATGGCAATCCTATATTTCTCAAGCCATGGGGAGAGTCGGGACCTTGGTAGAGTGCGTTCGGGATAAAATCTACAATTAAATTTAAACAATCCTTCGCTTTTTAGTACAGATAGACCGTGTTGTCTGCTGCAATTTCGAGTAATCACCAGCAGAGGCGTTGTTGTTTCATTCTCACTGGTGGTTCATTATATGTCCGGTAGACTACTCTAAAAGTGAAATAGTTCAAGCGTTAAATAAAAAGAAACATGTGCTGTTTATATTATACAAAAATATATTCAACATAGTATAAAACATCAAAATATTATAAGTAAAATTTGCCTTTTATTTAATTGAAAAATTTGAATTTGTGACCTAAACCAACAAACCAGTTGCATGTAAACTGTTACAAAGTCGGTCAAAAAAGCTTTAAATTACAATTATATTAATCATCACTAAATCAATTCCTCGTGGGACTTTGAAGGCTTCCAGTTGACATAAGTGTGTGTTTAGTTCATCTATTTTTGACAGCCGATTGAAGTTGTGATTACCGATTACCATCACTTATCAAGAGGCTTTAGGGATACCCTAAAACACATTGTGTTCCACCCCCAGTATCAGCTGCGCTCGATTCACCTCGGCAGTCGGCATGTGACTTCTTACTACAAATAGTAGATTTACTGTATAACATAAAATCACAAATTACATTTTATTTACAGTGTATCTCAGTCACACTTTTTGCGTTGCTACCTACTTATTAGTATAAATACTCAATGGTATCACTTGGGTTTGATTTCATTTTTGTTTAACAACTGAAGATTAAACTCAGAGTATGATATTAAAAATACAACAATAGTATAATGTCAAACATCTATATAAAAAGACAAAGCCCTGGCTCACTCGAATTCTCCAACTTTCCAGTAGGTAGACAGCTGACCGTTTGTACACTGTTTCTTTAGGTCTTAATTAGGACAAATAAAGTATTTTCATCTTGATAAAGTACTCATAAGGTGTATAAACCACCCCTAAAAGATTGTTCCATAAGGATAACAATGGGTTGATTTTAGTAAATTAATAACAGCTGTTTTGAAAACAAATAAACATGTTTATTATGTATGTTTGACCTTGACCTTATATTGATCCCACAGGACTAAGCTGCTCTTTGATGCATTTTTAATACTATACTATGAGTTAAATGTTCAGCTGTTAAACAAAGACAAATGAAATAGGCTAAATTGAGTAGACTATTTATACTAATAAATAGGTAGCAACGCAAAAAGTGTGACTAAGATACACTGTAAATAAATGTAATTTGTGATTTTATGTTATACAGTAAATCTACTGTTTGTAGTAAGAAGTCACATGCTGAGGCCGAAGGCTGAAGTCACAAGTGAGTCAGGGCTTTGCCTTTTATCTATACAGTTTATATAAAAGCCAAATACCACTCATTCACTGACTACCTGATCACAAAAGCTCAAAAACCACCGAACGGATTTCCACAAAATTTTAAAGGAAGTTAGCTTTAGTATCGAAGGGACCCACTAAGAAAGGACTTTTCGAAATTCCATTCCTAAGGCATACAAACAGCCCCTTAAAATGTTCTTTTTCCATAAGAATAACATTGGGTTGATTCTAGTAAATTAATAAAAGCTGTTTTGTAAATAAATAAACATATTTATTTTATATATTTGACATTACCCTATTGATGCATTAATAGTTTAATTTTCAGCTGTTAAAAAAAAAACACAAATGAAATAAACACGTTTGAAATAGGCTAAGTAATACCACAGATAGTTACTTCTACCCAGATAGCGCATTCCCATGCTAAAGAGTGTTAAAAAAATTTTCGTAGTGTGTCAACTATCTGCTTTAAAGCGTGTCGAGCGGCTGTCAACAAGGCGGCGTTGCCAGATTGAACTCATTCCACTAATCATAATAATAACAAATATTACAATAATAAATGTCAGCTGATAATAACAATTGAGATTTAATACTTGTTCAATGCGACAACTTCGCATCCTAAATTCACGGTCGTGTAGTGCGTGTTGCCTACATACTCCTTAAACAGCGCGCACGCTTTTCCCGTATACTGTGAGCTATCTGAGTAGAGTTAGTTATCTGGGTAGCAACGCAAGTAGTGTGATTGAGACACTGTAAATAATTTAATATTGTAATTTTACGTTATTCAGATAGTCTACTATTTTGAAAAAAAAGTCGCATGGCGAGGCCGAAGGCCGAGGTGTATCGAGCGCAGCGAGGGTCGGGGTTGGCACGCGAAGCGTGCAGGTGTGTCTCCTAGTTTATATAGATTATTCAAGTCACTTTCAAAGATACGTATAGGAGCTTTCTTGGATGTTGAAATACCGCTTCCGCTGCGATCTTTGGTATCGGTATTGAATATTTTTATGAAGAGTATCGAAGGACGCTGAATTCTAAGGTTTCCTTACAACAGCTTGCTTCATTCTCATACGGTCTATATAAGCTGAGGTGTGACGTCAGAGGGAGACCTCCAACACAGTTTGTGTAAAAATTAACAGTACCACTGTAAGTGTATGGGTGGGCGGGTGGGTGGGTTGGTCAGTACCACTGTACGTGTATTGGTGGGCGGGTGGGTCAATACCACTGTATGTGTATGGGTGGGCGGATGGGTCAGTACCACTGTGCATGTATGGGTTGGTGGGTGGGTCAATACCACTGTACGTGTATGGGTGGGTCAGTACCACTGTACGTGTATGGGCGGGTGGGTGGGTCAGTGGTAATAGTCCAGTAGTTTATTGTGTACAAATTAAAACTACATACTAAAAACCATTAATGTAATGTTTTAAAAATTATTTTAAATTATTTAAATTTGTAGTATTTTAATATTAATTTAAAGCAGCAAATTATCTTTTTTCGTGTGTTGCTGAAGGCGCACCGCTATCGCGCACTAAAATTCAGGTAGTCACCGATATTGCGCACTTGGTTGAAAGGCCGCCTCTCGTACTCACCGCTATTGCGCACCTACTCTTCCAAGAAATCTTAGGGGTGGTTAAGCAAATGTGAAAATGAATAAAAACTGATTTGTCAACACGCGTTTACTGGCGCTTAACCTTAGGAAGTTCTTGTAAAATAAAGATTTAGTGATTGTTAAATCACATCGACATACGACTGATTTATTTAGCTGCCCAATCTTATTTTAAGGAAGTCCCTTCTCTTACAAGTTCTAGCTAGGATTTCGGGAACTTCGTTAGTATTTAGCCACACATGTGTGTCTGCTTGCATGAATTTTAGGCATTTTTAAAATATATAAATATTTGAATGCAGTAGCAACTTCTTGTTATACTGCATTATTGTTGTGATTGTAGACTTAAATTATTTATAGGCATGTTCCATATAGCAATTTACTATCCTACGTGACAGTGGAATGATTTTAGTATGCTACAAAATGGGTATAAAGTGACAACGATCAATTAATTTCCTAGAGATTTTATGTATATTGCCTTCTTTTCTATCTTAAAAAACCCAATTTAATGAAAAAATAATTTAATCAAATCAAGTTAAATATTTAAAAAAATGTATCTTGTTTGCAGTGCTTCCCCATTATCAGGCCCATGATTTTTGAATAATGCAATACTATTGCATAATTTTGAAACGCGATTAAAAAGAAATATATTTTACTATAAATATGTTTATACTAGTTATAAATTAGTTAATAATTATAATGTGTTTTATAGTTATTCCATACAAAAATAATGAATTCAACCAAAGGTGTGAAACACCTCTGATGACATAATAGGCGGAGCTTCCCACTGCGTATCCATGACGACGAAATGTTAAAGTGGAACAGTGGCATGTCGGTTCAGTGGTGGTAGAAGACTAATTTTCCGTCTCACTTCAATGACTAGCTTTGTCTCTCTCGCACAGGTTCTTAAATTAGGTCGCAATCAAAGCGGTCGAACTATAGTACGAACATAACATCAAATTGAAAATTCTTCTTTTTTCAGTCAGAGGGAAACTTTCGAAAGACTGGATACTTTTCAGAAAGAAGGTTCCTACATTTTTCCTAAAGTTAACTTTTCTTTAGGCCACTAACACTATTTTTATTAAAATCACTTCCATCTACAGATTGTAAAAATTGTTTATTAATAAGAATAAGTTGTTATTAAGCTTCCAACAATTTAGATTCTCTTGGGCCATAAAAACAAAAGTGCTCTATAAAAAGCAATACAACGATAAATTATAAATCAGCATAATTGCAATTAATATGCACCTATAAAGCAATATATTATTACAGTGTCAATCTGGTATGATAATTTGTAAATAATGAGTTGAAAGAATTCACTCGTCATAGTAAATGCTTCATAGTGATACGTCACTGTAATTAAATAATAGGGGTTGATGTGATAATGTCGTGTGACCGCGAGTGATCATGTTTGCTATAGGACAGTAAAGTAATGGTTACATGCAGTAGCCACTAATGTATATAGTATATATAAACAGTATATAGTAATCTATAAACCTTATTTATATATATATTTTGTGGACCACTGAAAAAACAGCTAAGAAAGACATCTATGAAATGTCACATCTAGAGTGTGTTGTGGTACGGAGCAGAAACGTCGACTCTAAGAAAAGAAGATGTAAGAAGATTAAGGGCAGTCCGACTTCCATAAGAACGTAATGTTAACTTTGGATAACATACCTCAGGTTCAAAAAGAGATAGTCTTGATTATTTTTTATTTGAAATATTGAATCTTTCTCTAGTTCCTACCATGAGCTTTTTTCATTCTGCTCATTGTAGAATGTTTCTCGATTTTTATATTAAAAAATTGATTTTTTAATCGAAAATGTTAATTAAAATGTGTTCTCTTCAAGATATTAAAACCCTCATTGTAGGAACTAGTATATCGTTATAAGAGTGTTGTGTAAAATGTTCATAAAAATATGTCAAGAACTTTTTGTGAATGTGATTTGTGTTCCCAAAGGTAAAAAAAAATAAAGTTTCGGTAATGCGAACGAACGACTTGCACTAAGTCGCTCGCTAGACCAGCAATAGTGCTTCTTCGGAAACTAAAATTTTCATAACAAAACCTACAGACAGCTACTTCTCTTTGAATGCTTTCAAATTTACTCATTCTGACATATATCAATAATATCATATTGTAGAGTTTTTTGTTCTCTTCATAATAAGACAGATTTGGGATCAAATTTCCTCTGGAGCTAGAAACAGAGATAGGCCTAGGACTAGGGTTACATGAGGTCAATGGTGATTGATTTATATTTATTGATTCTAAATACATGTTTGTTTTGTAACATTTCCTTTACTTAGCTACTTTCTTCTTGTTTTCCATTGTATGCTGATTACTTCTATAAAATCCAAAAACAAGAAAACTCACTCAAACCATCACTTTCAATCACTTACAGCCTAAACAAACAATAACAGACGATAGCTTGTTTATTGAAATGAACTGATTGAATTCTGAGACTGAGTAGCAAACCATAACAACAAAAATATTTGCATTCAGAACAATTTTATTTTACTATATAAAGTGATTGTTGAAGTGTCATGCTACTTCGCGAACTACTAGTCAACAAGTGGTTGCGTGATTAATTCATTTTTTTAATGCTATTAGTAAAAATATTTGTATGAAGTATTATATATACTTGAAAAGAAGAAGTTCTGAATTAAAATAATTTATAAAAAAAACAAAAATGATATTTTTCAGGTTGGGCTGCCCTTAAAGGCAAAGAGAATGTGGCTATGGAGGTGGATAGAAGGTGTAAGATGGGAAGATAAGGTGGTCGATGAGGCAGTATTTAGAAGCGTAGGAGAGGCAAATAGATAAATAAAGATATTAAAAAAGTAATAAAAAATTTAGATAAAAAAGAAATAAGGAGGAGAAACTGGAATTGGCTGGGACGTACAAGAAAAAACAGTGTTTATTGAGGACAGTTATTGAAGGAGAGAAAGAAGAAACAGAGGAAGAAGAAGATGACAATTGATGAATGATATAAAGAATGGAAAAGGAAACTATGACCGGTAGCGGTACAGGACGAAGGAACATGGAAAATATTTCAAGAAAACCGGTCAGGATTAGGGATGGCAAATATTTTCAACATATCGATATATCGCAAGTAAATATCGATCTAACGATAATATCGAAAGAAAAATATCGATGTATCGAATAATTGTAAATGATTTATATGATTAAAACTAAGCAATAACTCTTATGTCACGACCAAAATACATTCATTTTTTGAGTACTATTTAGAATAGCCTACTGAATGTAAAAATTAAATACATTTACGTACACGAAACAAGTTGTGGTCTGTGGGGTTGAATGAAAAATATTCAAAATAAGAATAATCATACGTTAGATATAATAGAATAATGTAATAACATTGTTACTATTGTTTGTCAAATTTAAAAAATGACATTAGGTTTCTTATGAACGCCAAAAATCAAACAAATTAATTCACTAAACCTACTTTCCGCGTAAACCACTCGAAAAAAAGTTTGGAAATCAATTCTCCACGTAACCTCACGTAAAAAACTAATTCTAGTTACTTTATTATTTCAATGCAGGTTTTGTAGGTATAAGAAGTAATTTAAACGGGTTTTTTAGAATCGTTATGATTTTGAGGAGAGAGAATAACGTCAATATTTAGTGATATGATATATCGGACCAAAATATTGATATGGCCGACATTATCTAAAGAAAATATCGATACTAATATATCAATATAACGAAACATATTTATCGATTTTTCCGTTATATCGATATATCGTTGTCATTCCTAATCAGGATGCAGAAATACGAATAATGATGAGTCTACTACAGCTTTCGCCGCCAACCGTACGTTTGACACGGAACCTAGTCAGGACGTTATCAGCGTCCATGCTCTGTTATCTCCACAACAACCCTACCGTTAGTTGTTGATCACATCATGTAAGGCATCAGCAGTCGTTGTTATAGCTCAGTATGTTGTTGGCCGACAAAAAGATCTTCCCAAAAAAGAGTGGGGCGTTTTGTACAGGTGTGAAGGTTTTACGAATCAATGTTTTTTGTAATTTTCATTATTAACTGCTTGAAAATGAACTGATTCTTAAAATTTTCAAAAACAAAGTCAAACTCAGAAATACTTCTTTATTTATAGAAAATGTTAATAGAGTGAAAAAAGCTATAGATAACTTGGCAGGGAAAATATATTTCTTTATTTAATTCTCTACCTACTGCATATGTTTGTCAAATAATGGTGGGGTCCAAGTATTACGAAAAGAAAACTAGAAAAGTTCCAAAAGGATATTTATTTTGTCGAACTTCTGACAGTAAAAATATTGTTATACATAACTAATATACTTAAACGTGGCAAGGTACAGGCACTACTTTATGTACAGATCGAAAACTCAAGTAAAAGATTTGTTCCTTGTAACCAAGCACTATTTCGAAATGATTAGCACAACTCAGTCTACGCTCAGACAAATATGCTTATATGAGCGAATTTCCATACTTAATTATTAATGTTGTTATAGCCATAAAAACAATACATATTATTATTTAAATTCACTTTAAACAAGTAATCTGAATAATCGATGTAACTTTTTCTACAACTGAATTAAATATTAATTTAATCTAGAAATGGTTTGTATTTATTAACCTAAACGTATTGGGTATACAATTTTAAAAATACTGTACAAAACATACATTTTTCAAAACGCGATAGTGTTTGTATGCACGTTTTGACGACGGGGAAGTATGTAAAAGCAAATAGTCTAACATTTACTTTAGAAACAAAAAATTTTTCTTTGTTTCTATGGTCAATGATTCGATTCGCTTTTTGTAAAGTCTATTTTAATTTGGTATACAAATTAGTCGATATAGTTTAAAGTACACGTTGAACAATTAGTCTGGGCGCACGGCTAATGACAGCTGGACATAGAAGAGAGGACTCTTATATGAAAACATTAGCCTACTCAAACTGTTGCCTTGAAAAAGAAGAAGAGTTAAATATATCATATATTTTTATCAGCATATGTTTATTAATATAATATTTGTTAGTAAAATTATTATAACAATTAAGATAGAAGAAGCAACACTGCCACGCGCCCAGTCTGATTTTTCAATATGTATTAGGATACACTGGATGTCATTGAAGCAATTCCTTCTGATAGTTGACGGAAATTGTTCTTCTGCTACCGAAAAGTAAGCGTAGTTTTCTGCACCGCCACTAGGTAGCAGTGGTGTCCTAGTGGCGGCCGCCCATCACACTGACAAGCCGCCATCTTTGAGGAGGGCCAGTAAGTGAGAGCTGTTCAGTGATTGTGAGGTATGTGGATTGCTCTTCTGCTGAATTGGACTAATTAAAGGTATGTCAGTAATAAAATTTATCAATTAAAGGTGGTGTGTGCCACATTAACAAGTACAACTCCGTAAATATTTTCTTTTATACAGTTAGCAATCGTTGAATGCCGTTTTGGAAATATTTTGAAGTGGGGGGTGGGATCGATCTGCCTCGCCTACAGTGGTCCACGTCCAATAAACATTTCAGTTTGCTTGTTTTGTTAATAGAGTATGATTTAATGTTAAGAGTGGAGTTTGGCAACGTTGTAAGCTGCCTTGTTAATTATTTCGTCATTAACTAAGGAATATATCGCTAAGGTAGTCAATAACTGATAAGGAGTTAGGCTATCGTAAATATTTTCTTAACTGACTGACAGCTTGCCCTTATTCATTGACCTATAATAATGTATTGCCTGGGTCTGGGACGATCCAACAGGTTCATAAATGTTAACGACTATTTTTTCATGTACTATCTTTATTTTTGTTCAAATTGTCTATAATCGTTGTTTTTCATAATTATTTATCGATTAAAAAATATAAGTTACTTTAAATAAACAATATGTGTTAAATTTTCTTTTCTTTTAAATTGTGCACCATTCGGCTTGATTACTAGTAATGAATTATTACTTAAATATTATTGATTATTCAAACACTACATTAATAGACACGCTTTTATTTTATGCATCCTTAGTGCACACTACTTGTTAAGATACGTGTTGTAATACTCAGGGAAAATGTACACTTTCGTTATTATTACAAGATATTGAAAAAACAATAAATTGTTTTCATGTGCGAAATTTTAGATTTTTACGTGTGCGTTAATTTTTACAGCAGCCCCAATGAACACCGCTCCATTGCCATGATATTTTGTATGTTTAACATTTTAATAATGGAATTTTAATTATTGTTAGTAGTTCTATTTATTCTAAGCAATATAATATATCCACTACATAAACAAATTTACACATAATATGAATAACCATTGTGGTTAGTTACCTTTAAATCGTTCGAAGTAACTTGAGTTTGAGTTAATATCTCTACTATTAAGTAATCATAAATTTTGTGTAAATTTGAATTTTTGAAACGTTTGAGCAGTGAATTTTGTGTAAATAATTAAATTGAAAACACACACCTATTCAAACAAACAGGACAATAAGTAATCGTGTGTTTTACCTGGAAGGTTTTTTTCACATCATCTTCCGTTATGCGAAGTGCTAGGTCTGTGTTTTAGTGGAAAATTTAGCTCTAGTTTGCCGTGAAATTTGATACAAAACTAATTAATTACTAAAATAAATTACAGGGATCGATTTTAGGTCAATCCATCCTTATATTAATATGTGAAGCAGTTTTTTGTCAACGCAACTCCTCCGTTATTTCTTGACCAATTTAAACGGTTGAGGTGCAACAAATTTGACTCTGTTCGTTACTGTGCAATAAGATCTTAATTATTCAGTATTTTCACGCTTGAGGGTGTGGGAAGCACTCAAAGTACGTGTTTCGGCCATAAGAATAACACGGGGGAGATAGTTAAATGAAACTAGCCGAACAGCTGTTCAAATATAAATAATGAATTCCAAAAAGTTTTAACAGCTGTTGGAATGTTTATTATTTCATTAAATGATGATTTCATGGAATAATTGGCGTTATTTTCATAAACATTTATAGTCCAAACAATTTAATAGTCCGAACAGGCCCTTGCAAACAAATATTCGGATTACCACACCGTACTGTACTATGGTAATGGCTCTCCTACTACAATTGTTATAGCTGATTGAGTGTTTAAACACTAGCTATTCACAATGGTGTTTGTAATAGTAAAGAGGTTAGATGTTTCATAATGATAAACCAGGGAAGGATGTAAGCATGGTTTTATTCACATTCGAATGTATGGCTCCGCTCTACTGGACTTGAAGGTTTTAATTGTAATCCAATGCAGTTATTTTAGTTACTATCTTAAGAGTCTGCAGAGACTGTAGGAGGCCGTCGGTCATGTTGGTTTTAATCCCATAAGAACAATGTTATTTTCGATCCGGACATTCGATCACGCGTATCAGAATCAAATCACTTTATTTTGACAGTACAACCACTGTATAGTAGCGTCATTAATCTAAACAGAACATTCTTACAAAATACAACTAAATAGTATCTATTTGATCTGTTAAGAAGTCCTTAACCCTATAATAACATTTACTTAACAGAAGACCTTTCACCGCCTTCCCAAAGCCAACATCATCAATATTCTCCTTAACTAAGGCAGGTACCTAGAGCATTAAACAACTAACAGCATTGCAATTAGTATGTCTCTTAAAAAATGAAGTTCTATGCCGTGGAATGTCAATAGAATGATTTCTAAAATTGTAACGATCATTGTATCCTAACTAAACAGTTATTTTAAAACGGATTTTTCCAAACAAATTGTCCATTTCATCAAGAATCAAATTGCACGTTGGCGTTGTTTTGTGAATTCACAATTAGCTTTATAGGAAAAATACATAAAATATTTAGTTTGAAGCTTTTATTTTCATCTATTTTCAAAACTAGGCGTATGTATTCAAAATATGAAAAAAGAACTCAACGCTCAATATGACACCTCATACACAACTTTTGGTCAATAAATAATGAATAAATATGGATTCGTAAATAAATTGTTCTTATGGGACTCTGCAGACTCTTAAGCTGTTAAACAAAAATAAATTAAATGAACACGTTTGATACCATTGTTTTTACATTACTAATAAATAGATAACAACGCAAGTAATGTGAGTGACATGCTGTAAATAAATATATATATATATATATATATATATATATATATATATATATATATATATATATAATATTACGATTTTATGTTATACATTTAACCTACTATTATTTGTTGTGAAAATTCACAGCCCGAGGCCGAGATATAACGAGCGCAGCGTGCAGGTGTGTCCACTAGTATTGATTAACTCAGGACCGAATTATTCCGTTGTTTAGTTCAGAACATGAAATTAGTCGAGTCAGACACTAGAACACTAGGATCTGAAAGTGTACACTTATAATAAAATGTATAAACACTAAAAGGCCGCATTTATAAATTATTACCCTCTATGTTGTTGGAGAAAATATTTCAAACTATCGATATCGAAATTAATATGCTGTTTGTTTACTTATGACAATTTTAAATGACAGACACAAAAAATGTGCCGCGCGATACCCCAAATTTTTAAGTTTTTACTCTGAAATTCATATATGAGGTGCGCGTTTGTCAAGCGTGTGGAACTGTGAAGGTTTGAAACTTTTACTCGAGATTTTCGTCAAATTAGGTTAGAAATACTACTTGTTTGTGATTTTCTCATAAGAAATACATTTGGGGCAGTTTTGGGGGTAAAAAAGGTTGCCATTTTGGAACTATGAAGAATTTGTCAAAATCCCTTCTTATTGCACGCCGTCAGTAAAGGACCAATCATCCTACGAAAGTTCAGCCTCTGAGGGGTAGTGATTTTTCAGAAACAACGATCAGTGAGTCAGTGGTATTTGGCTTTTATATCTATACCTCTAAAAGGCAAATACCACTGACTCACTCACTCATCACTGTAACTAAAAAAGTACTAAGCCTACGAGGCTGAAATTGTTTATAGTCAAAGGTCTTATGTTGTAGATGTGCAATAAGAGGGGATTTTGAAAAATTCATAGTAAATCGAAGATGGCAGCCTTTTTAGTGCCAACAATTTTAAATTTAAAAACAGCGTTTTTCTAATTGGACTGTAGCGGCTAAATGAACGGTTCTAGAGCAAAACTAACACCATTTTCTGCTCCTGATTTGAGACGATCTACAACTTTGGCCCATTGATTTTTTTACTCTATCTCACCTCCTTCATCCTTATATAGAGCTAAATTTTCAATTTGTGCGTGTAAATCAAATTGGTTAATTTACGGCCTCTAAGAGTAGACTTACAGAATTTTCTAGACTGTGAAACTTTGTTATCTAGGAGAACATACTGTATTTAATGGAAAATGTACAATTTAATCTTAACACATGTATAGCTAGGTCGTAGGACATGGCTAAACGTGGCTAGAAATACGATATTTCATTGATTCAGAGTCAATTACCGTACTTTGCGCCCTCTAAAAGTAGACTACAGATTGTTTTAGTCTATGAAACTTTGTTATCTAGGAAAAAAACTGTTTTCAATCGGAAAATTAACATTTTAGTTTTAAGGCATGTATATCCAGATCATAGGACATGGCTGCACATGGCGAGAAACACAATATCTTATTGATTCAGGGTCAAATATAGTACTTTGCGCCCTCTAAAAGTAGACTTACAGATTTCTCTAGACTTGGACACTTTTTTATCTAAGAGAACAAACTAGAGGTTCATCTTGGCCTCTAGAGAGGTGGCACGAAAGATGCGTACAGCGAAATATGCGTACAGAAGGAAATAGTGGTATTTGACGAGGGTAAGTATTCTCCCCGGTGGCATGAAAGATGCGTACAGCGAAATTAGGTTAGGTTAGGTTAGGTTCTCCAATCCCAAGAAACTAAGCGACATTCATATTTATTTTAGAGGTAAACGCATTTATATAATTCAATTGTTGTAAAAGATCCATTTGCCCTAAAAGTTGTACGCATTTTTCGCCTATCTAATTGTTGTGACGTCATAGGTTACCCTCGTCATCTGTCAAAACTTGATCCTGTACGCATATTTCGGAAGATTCCTGGTGTACGCATTTTTCGCTGTACGCATTTTTCGTGTATTCTCTAGAGAGGCTCACTAAGAAAGGATTTTCTTCTTTTCTTCTCCGACCTCAGGACTCCGTCCCACTGGCCTCCAAAATTTCCGTGGTATTCTTATGGAGGTATTATAATCGAATAACAGCTGTTAAATAAAAACAAATTGAATAACATTGTGATAGGATAAACTTTTAAAATTAAAAATAGTTGAGTAAAGTAGTAAATTATCAGCTGTTCTAAATTTAATGGTATATTAAATAATTGTTTTAAAAAACAAAGTATTTAGTTTGATTTACATTAAGTATTTTTTTATTGTTCTTGAATTGTTGGAAGTTTTACTTATATTTTGATAAGTCTTCAGACTCAATATTAAGACCGGCGAAGCGGGCGGTATTGTACTGTATAATACATCATACTGTATGTCCATTTATTGTACTACCCCTATAATAAGTACTACCGTAGTACAGTTCAAACCATAGTGATCATATTTAACAATTAACTGTTCGTTTGACTGCCTGATCGTTACTATTAATATTATGGTGCAAAAATAAAGCATATCAAAAAATTGTATAAATTTCCAAAGACTACTTCTGAGGTTTTTAATTTGTTTCTTAAAATCTTTCATAAAATGGCTGAATGTTGAAGGGGCATAAATGTTGTTTGGTGAAGTCAGGTTTCCACAAAAATAGTCTGATTTTTTGACTCTTAAAAAATTTGACCATTTCAGGGGAATTATTGAGAAAAATAAAACAATATTATTTGTGTTTGCACAATTCAATTTTGTAATGTTAAAAGGGCCAATTTGATTATTAAAAAGCATAATTTATCAACCTAACCTAAACTTACACAAACCTTACGTAGTTTTCATTTTAGCCACTAACAAAAACACGTGATTTTACCGAATGTTTTCCCCACTTGATTTATATAACTTTATAAAATAATTTTATATTAGTTTTTACTTGTTAAACCTTAAAACATTAGAAGTACTTTTTGTAAATAAATGCCAAAAGACATACAATAATAAGGCCTAAACAGTTATTTTGAGCTTGTTATACATGTTACCAGTGCTTTTCTGAGCACTAATTTCACAATAAGTCCTTAGCAAGTATTAACGGGGTATTTTATCACTTGTTTGGAGAAGGTATCAAGTTGAAGGTAGGCCTAAATGAATTTTTCTAAATGTATAATGAATATTCAGTTGGCAGTAGGCCTAATCAAACTAAAACTCGCTTTATCAATAGTCCGCACTTGTTGGTCTGTCAATATTAAATGTCGGCCTTTCAAAGTTCAATTTAAGTACAATTTGTAAGCAATAATTTGTTGTATTAAAATTATGGTTGTTATTTATTGTTTTGTCAAACAACGCTCTGTTGATAAAACCATTTTGTATGGCTGTTTCGATGTAGCACCTTAAATAACTTATGTATGTTATTGTTATCTACTTACTAATTCCTTCTCATTTACGTGGATTTATTCTACAAATAACTGTCATAATTAAGGTTAAGGAATTAATTATTTATCTGCCGAACAAATTGTTTTTCTAATTAATTAAGCAAAAAGAACGGTTAATTAAGACATAAACAAACGAATTGAATAAACACTAGTAGTGTAATTTACTTTTACATACGCCTAAAAGTGAATATTAGATTCTGCAAATGAAATAAAACGACTAAATAAAAAAAGTGTTAGTAAAGTGTTGGTTTTACTTTTTTTTATTTATTATTTTTTTGCTTTTTGTCATTTCGTAAGTATTCAGTTAAAACTTGTGTAATTCATTAAACCTTGTTGTCCTTTAATTAGGAACTAAATAATGAATACTATTGTTGTATTGTATTTTCACAACACTTGGAAAGAAGGATAGCAACAGTCTCCTCTCGTCAACGTGCGTTTCCCATAGAGTTCTCCATAGTTTCTGTTGTATAGAGATTTATGGCGTTTCCTCCATGGTAATCACCATGAAGGGTAACCTGGAACTCATTTTGTGACAGAATTCTTTAGTCCCATGAGAAAATCACGTGACAAGTTTGTTTCGAAAAACTAACTATAACAGACACAAGAGGTGTTGTACTTCTTTTTAGGTGTTGTAAAGATTTTTAGATGCCTTCTGTGGCAGATCAAAAGCCACAACTTAACATTAATTTATAAATAAAAATTTTGATTTAGAAATAAATTAATGCATACCCTTTCTTGGGGTCATTCATTGCTAACTAAACAAGTAGACGATAGGTTCTATACTCACTCCTCTTAGTACCGACATGGCGTCCGCTCAATGGTTGCCATCAACGTGGAAAAGACTAGAGGAGTCTGGGGTTTCCATGTTGGATGGACAGTGGATGGACAGACCAAAACTACGTGGTTCGGATTCCACGTAAAGCTGTAGGTCCTTTAGTTGCCGTGGCTATTGGGCTATTAATAAATAGCTCTTTCTAAGAAACAGTCAACCTTAGTTAGTAACAATGACTACACTCATTAAGCCCTCATATTCACCCATATCTTGACGATTGGCGTCTTCCTGATGAATAACGAAGGTACATAGTCTCAACTTCGCCACATCAATAAAGACTATTATCAATTAATTTTCAAAAAATTTCATCAAATTCATTTAGCTGCCCTCCAAACTCAAAATATTTTTATAGAAATGTATATTTAGGGAACGTAATCAAATATGTTGTAGGAAGTGTTAAACACTCATTTTAACTCGATTAAATATTAATTTTATATTTTATTGCACATTTACATTTTTATGTCTGGATATGTTGTTGAAACAGCAGATTAAGTCGGATGCTGGTACAAAACAATATCTAACAACATTTCTGTAAAATGATTTTGGAGGACAGCTAAAGGAATATGACCCAATTTTATTGCTACACTAATTTACTGATATTGTAGCCTACCTCAGTTAATAACCAGGCTAGGCTACACACAGGGTATTTACTGTCATCGCACACTCATAAATGTGTCAGAGTCTTCTGTATAGCCCAAAATTATATATAAAAATATGTCAGCATGTATTGCTAAAATCTGAAATGACTGACAACAGAGCATCGATTGTCAAAACATTGTCAAAAAATTATACAAACGACAATAATTAATTCTTAAATAACTTTACTACATAAAATATTATTTAACTGAACGAGTATTTTTGTAATATTATGTCCAATAATGGTAAGGGTGGTTTAGGGGTGGGAATTGAGTTGTAAACGCAGGTTAATAGTCCATAAGGACTGACAGATACTCTTGCGGCGCAAACACGTTGAATACCTGTCAGTTCCTACTACAAAACACACTTAACCTTGTTTGGACTTGGGTTTTAAAATATAAATAAATAATATTATGTAGATTTATTCATAAAGAAAAACACGCTTCTCCCTCATTAATTGCTAATAGACAAAAAATACTAAATTTAAAAAATCAATTAAAATTAAGGAGCTCTTCCTTTAATAAAAGAAGCTAAAATTTAAATTGAAGCTAAGTATTTAAATATGAGTAACGCTTTTAAAAGTCTGCAGTTTTCAAAAAAGCTAATTTTGATAAAAGTCCCAACTGTTTACATTAATTTACCTCTTTACAAACGTACACATTCAACTGCTCTGTCTATTTATTTTGATTAAAAATTAATATTTCTGAATATATTGGCCTACGTTAATTATGTGAAAAAATAGTAAATGTTAAATTAAAAATATTATAACGTCACTTAGTATTTGAACTAAAAAATTGTAATTTTATGTAATTTAACCTTAATTACACTAAATTGGTAATTTTTATTAACATCAATAATTTATGATGCTTTCACCAGCCACCTTTCATCATCAACATCATCGATAGGCATCATTTGGTGATAATAATCAATCACTAGGATTTTGTAACATTTCTATGTTAAAAGGACTTTCAGTCCAAATACTAACTTTTCAACTATTATTTAACAGTACTTTACTGCAGTCGTTAGATAAAAACAAGCAAGCATCTCCAAAACGTATTTTTAGGTAATAAAAATAATTATTTTATCAGCTTCAATTTATTGTGTTGAACTCGACAAAATAACGAAATTTCTCACCGTCTATGGCTTACAAACAGAACGGCGTATTTCCACAATCGTTACACAGAAACGAGTTAACGTCTTCATTGGTATCATGAGTCCTAACAATCAAGATTATTGACTTGATTTTTTTCAAACAAATTTTATTTGATCAAGAATGAAATTATGTGTTGGAATCGCTTTAGGAATTCCTAATTAGTAAAAGAAATATATTTAGTTTAAAGTTTTTATTTTCATATATTTTTTAAAACTAGGTGTATGTATTCAATATATCAAAAGCAAACCCAATGCGCAATATGATAATGTTTAAAATGACACCTCATACACGACTTTTGGTCAATAAATAACGAAGAAATATGGATTCGCAAATAATATTGTTCTTGTGGGATTAAAACCAAAATGGCCGAAAGCCTCTGCAGACTCTTAAGTTTATAGTGAAACTGTGCAATAAAATAATAACAATGAAAAATATATTCGTATGTTTATAACCATGCATTGTACCTGAAAACGGTTGGAATGTAAGTTGCACATAGGTAAATAGTATATTATTTATATTCTTTTTAAATGCTTAACATAACAAAACTAGCTGTGATGCTAACTAAATGTTCTTTTATGTAATACCATTGATTTTGTAGACAAGCAGAAATATTTCTGATAACAGCTGTTTTTGTGGTCCATTGTGGAGCGCTAATTTAGTCGGATGTAAATGTAATGCAGTTTAAATCAGCTGTATTTTATGAGATATAAAGTAAGTAATAATATAATCAAGAGAAATGGCGGAAAGCAAAATTTAATAGTTTGTTTTTGTTGTTCATACAAACTAAATACTGTAATTACTTTTAAAAAAAACGAAATTGTTTATTGTGTTAACCATGGCCTCTTTGCTCTAAGATCCACTAGGCCAGTGCTTGACGAAATGTAACTAATTGCTGAGTCATTCACAAGATACCAACTGTCTTAAATTTTTGGAATGAAATTCCCAGAATGCCAAGAGTTATTCCCACCGGAATGTTACTTTCAACTATGTGTTTTTAGTGCTTCCTGAATATAATTGTATTCCCTCAAACATATTTACTGTAAAATCCCCTTTATTTCTTTTAGTCGTAATTTATATTATTGTACACAGAAAATATAGTTTAAATTTATGTAAAATTTAAATATATTAAAACTGTGATTAATTGTTACATTTACTCCGCCATCCTTTCGATTGCTGCTCTAAAGAAAGATTATTTTTTATAACATTAACAGCAAACCCAAAATACACGCAAAGGTACCGTGGACTATCTGTAAATAAATTCTGCAATTCTGATATTTTTGTTAATTTAGTAATTCCATTTATTTAAATTCAAAATATAAGTGTTATGTATTCGTAAAATATGATGATAAATGTTAATTTTATTAATATATCCACATTAGTTTTATTGGCACTGGTGGCGCAGTGCTGTAACCCAGCTACTTGGGAACAAAGTGTTTGGGAGATTGTAGGCGATAGGTTCTACGCTCGGTTCTTTTAATACCGACAAGGCGTCCGCTCAATGGTTGCCATCGACGTGGACACTACTAGAGAAGTCTGGAGTGTCCATGTTGGATGGTAGTAAAGTTTCAGATGTTGTGTAGGGAAGAGAACTGTGTGTCAGACTTCTCAGTTAGCAGAAAATCAGACCAACTACGTGGTTCGGATTCCGCGTAAATATGTAGACTACGTCCCATAGTTGCCCCGGCTATTGGGATATTAATAAATAGTCCTTTCAGAGCTAAGTCGGATTCATATAGTAACAATGACTACACTCGTTCATCTACTCTCTTCACACTCATTCGCCCAATAATAAAAAATAAATAGAGGAATTAATATTCCTTGAATAAAATTTACGAGACGTAACCTTTATCATTCACTTGAATATATTTTTAAAACATAATTATTTACATATTACAAATATATTCGGTTACAAAGCAGTTTCTAGTCACCTAACAAAATATGAACACTTTGCCTGAAATGATGAGACAAGCATTGCCTATATTTTCACGAGATGTGTTTTTTATTCTGTGGAAATTATTTATTTATTTTTGCATTAGAACTAGAAAAACAATGTCATAACTTTTAGTATTTTTGATATATTTCCGTTAATTTGAATGCTTTTTTTAATTATTATTTTTTTTAATTTTATGTGTTTTTATGCTAAATTCGAGTTTTTTCTATAGAAATTATTTCTTAAGATATAACAGAAAAACGAACTTTCGCGGTGAATCGTGATTAGAGGTAATTACGCAAGCATTACATACACCAACTATTAACCATAAAAACCGAATTCACCTATATTCCCGCCGCAGTGACGGCCGGCAGGCTGTCTCGGAGGTCATGCACCCGAATTTAACGCAAATTACGATTATTGTTTAGTAAATGGACAACTAGGATAAGTTAGGTTGTGTTTGGTTAGGTAAATAAAGTGTATTTTTCGGGTCGATAATAATTTTATTAAAACGCCAATTATATATTAGTGTTCAGCATAAAAAACGTATAACTTAATAGTTGAAAAATAACGAGCTAAAAATGAGTTTTTCGATTTTTCTCTAAAGAAAAAAAAAACAGGTTTCCTCAGTTGAAATCAACCCTCTAAGGCATAGGTACACACACATTTCACCACTTTTCCGACAAGAAATCGTATTTTTAGAAGTGTTTAGAAAGTGCATCATTACAAATATTCTGACCATTTCTGACTACTGAGATAGTAACTCTAGTGCTTACGGATGGCAACGATAAATCGTAAATATCGATTTAAATGTTTCGATATATCAGTATTGGTATTTTCTTTTGACAATATCTGCTATATCGATATTTTGGTCCGATATATCATATCACTAAAATATTGACGTTATTCTGTCTCCTCAAAATCATCACGACTCGATATATCGCATTGTGAATGATTTAAATTACATTTTTTAAATGCATTCTGGACCAAATAAATAATTATTTTAGGGTGGTCAGTAAAGGAATAGTCGGCCTTAGTTTGTAACAATGACTACATTCGCTCATCTACACTCATCACACTCATTCGAAATCCACATTCGCCCATATCTTGACGATCGGCGTCTTATGAATAAAAAAAAAAAAAATTCACATCCAATAATGGATGATCCACAAATTATGCACTAACTCTTATGTAAATAGCCAACTGAATGTCAAAATTAAATACATTTATCTACAAGAAACAAGTTGTGGTCTGTGTGGTTGACTGACAAATATTTAAAATAAGGATAATTATAAAATAATAATGTAATAATGATTTGTAAGTCGACTAGCTAGGTATCTTAGAGTCAGCTTTGTCAATTCGCACACAGTATCATTTACCTGTTCCACCCACTGGTCTACAATAAACTACATTTTAGTGTTTTTACCTCCCGTAAATATACTTACTTTTTTATATCAACGCACGTTTCGTACGCACAAGAGGCAATTTAAATACAGAAGGTTTTTTCGAATCATGATGATTTTGAGTAGAGAGAATAACGTCAATGTATTTAGTGATTCGATATATCGGACCAAAATATCGATATGTCCGATATTATTGAAAAAAAAAATCGATACTAATATATCGATATACGATACGTATTTATTGATATTTCCGATGTATCGTTGCCATCCTTAGCTGAGTGAGGGAGACTGCTGGCGCTACCTATCAAAACTGAACTAATTTATGTATTTGATGTAATAATTGATTGAATAAATATATAAAATGTCACCGAACATGCAAACTTTTAACTTAACGGGACCCATTTGAACGGATGGTTGACTTGTTTCAATAGTCAATGGGTTCACTTTTTGATTATATAAAAGCAGTCAGTAACAACTATTGTTATTTATGAAACAGAAAATAAAACTAGGAAAGGGCTATTTACAAATATTGCATTAACTTTCAGTGGATGTCCTTGATTGGTGTAGCAGTTGTAATCCTCGATTATTCTTCGGAAGCCTTCGGCCTTCGTCGTGTACCTTCGGAACCGCTCCTGTTGTGAGTCACTACATAAGTATACAGCATCGCATTGCCTGCAGCAGGATTGTTATTTTATTACTGTAGTTAAGCTGTTGGAAAGACTATAATTTTTGTAAGTCATTACGTTATATTGTCCTCAGATTTCATCATATTTAGATGACAAACATTCCCCCGACCACTAAATTCTGTAAACAAACGTTCTCGGATGAGGACTATTTCGAGCGTAGGATTTCTAAATGTCTAGCCCGTGTTTAGCTAAACGTTTAGCACCTCGAGAATCTAGTAGCAAATCGATTACAGCGATCCAAGCGGCGACAATTAGTAGCTTGTAACATTTCTTGTCTCGTGACAAATGACAGCACAAACTTCATACCATAGCTCACACAGGACGACATAATGTATATTTGACAGCTGGTCAGACGTATACTAGCTCAGCCCCGCAACTCGCTTACACCGCCTCAAGCGGTGACAATTAGTAGCTTGTAACATTCCTTGTCTCGTGACGAATGACTGTACACACTTCATACCGTAGCTTACACAGGACGACAGATGTATATTTGACAGCTGGCCAGATGTTTAGTAGCTCAGCCCGGCAACTCGATTACAGCGCCTTAAGCGGTGACAATTAGTAGCTTGTAACATTCCTTGTCTCGTGACAAATGACAGTAGTGACATCATACCATAGCTCTCACACAGGATGACTGATGTAAATTTGACAGCTGGCCAGATGTTTGTAGCTCAGCCCGGCAACTCGATTACAGCGCCTCAAGCGGTGACAGTTAGTAGCTTGTAACATTCTTTATCTCGTGACAAATGACAGTAGCGACTTCATACCATAGCTCTCACACAGGACGTCAGATGTATATTTGACAGCTGGCCAGATGTTTAGTAGCTCAGCCCGGCAACTCGATTACAGCGCCTCAAGCGGTGACAATTAGTATCGTGTAACATTCTTTGTCTCGTGACAAATGACAGTAGTGACTTTATACCATAGCTCTCACACAGGACGACTGATGTAAATTTGACAGCTGGTCAGTCGTATAGTAGCTCAGCCCGGCAACTCGATTACAGCGCCTCAAGCGGTGACAATTAGTATCGTGTAACATTCTTTGTCTCGTGACAAATGACAGTAGTGACTTTATACCATAGCTCTTACACAGGACGTCAGATGTATATTTGACAGCTGGTCAGTCGTATAGTAGCTCAGCCCGGCAACTCGATTACAGCGCCTCAAGCGGTGACAATTAGTATCGTGTAACATTCTTTGTCTCGTGACAAATGACAGTAGCGACTTCATACCATAGCTCTCACACAGGACGTCAGATGTATATTTGACAGCTGGTCAGTCGTATAGTAGCTCAGCCCGGCAACTCGATTACAGCGCCTCAAGCGGTGACAATTAGTATCGTGTAACATTCTTTGTCTCGTGACAAATGACAGTAGTGACTTTATACCATAGCTCTCACACAGGACGACTGATGTAAATTTGACAGCTGGCCAGATGTTAAGTAGCTCAGCCCGGCAACTCGATTACAGCGCCTCAAGCGGTGACAGTTAGTAGCTTGTAACATTCTTTATCTCGTGACAAATGACAGTAGCGACTTCATACCATAGCTCTCACACAGGACGTCAGATGTATATTTGACAGCTGGTCAGTCGTATAGTAGCTCAGCCCGGCAACTCGATTACAGCGCCTCAAGCGGTGACAGTTAGTAGCTTGTAACATTCTTTATCTCGTGACAAATGACAGTAGCGACTTCATACCATAGCTCTCACACAGGACGTCAGATGTATATTTGACAGCTGGTCAGTCGTATAGTAGCTCAGCCCGGCAACTCGATTACAGCGCCTCAAGCGGTGACAATTAGTATCGTGTAACATTCTTTGTCTCGTGACAAATGACAGTAGTGACTTTATACCATAGCTCTCACACAGGACGACTGATGTAAATTTGACAGCTGGCCAGATGTTAAGTAGCTCAGCCCGGCAACTCGATTACAGCGCCTCAAGCGGTGACAGTTAGTAGCTTGTAACATTCTTTATCTCGTGACAAATGACAGTAGCGACTTCATACCATAGCTCTCACACAGGACGTCAGATGTATATTTGACAGCTGGTCAGTCGTATAGTAGCTCAGCCCGGCAACTCGATTACAGCGCCTCAAGCGGTGACAATTAGTATCGTGTAACATTCTTTGTCTCGTGACAAATGACAGTAGTGACTTTATACCATAGCTCTCACACAGGACGTCAGATGTATATTTGACAGCTGGTCAGTCGTATAGTAGCTCAGCCCGGCAACTCGATTACAGCGCCTCAAGCGGTGACAATTAGTATCGTGTAACATTCTTTGTCTCGTGACAAATGACAGTAGTGACTTTATACCATAGCTCTCACACAGGACGTCAGATGTATATTTGACAGCTGGTCAGTCGTATAGTAGCTCAGCCCGGCAACTCGATTAGAGCGCCTCAAGCGGTGACAGTTAGTAGCCTGTAACATTCTTTGTCTCGTGACAAATGACAGTAGTGACTTCATACCATAGCTCTCACACAGGACGTCAGATGTATATTTGACAGATGTTTAGTAGCTCAGCCCGGCAACTCGATTACAGCGCCTCAAGCGGTGACAGTTAGTAGCTTGTAACATTCTTTGTCTCGTGACAAATGACAGTAGTGACTTCATACCATAGCTCTCACACAGGACGACAGATGTATTTTGACAGATGTTTAGTAGCTCAGCCCGGCAACTCGATTACAGCGCCTCAAGCGGTGACAGTTAGTAGCTTGTAACATTCTTTATCTCGTGACAAATGACAGTAGTGACTTCATACCATAGCTCTCACACAGGACGACAGATGTATTT
Source organism: Stictocephala bisonia (assembly GCA_035578905.1). Taxonomy (NCBI): domain Eukaryota; kingdom Metazoa; phylum Arthropoda; class Insecta; order Hemiptera; family Membracidae; genus Stictocephala; species Stictocephala bisonia. The sequence goes on along the minus strand of JAQJVL010000045.1, from coordinate 659,455 downwards.
TGACAGATGTTTAGTAGCTCAGCCAGGCAACTCGATTACAGCGCCTCAAGCGGTGACAATTAGTATCGTGTAACATTCTTTGTCTCGTGACGAATGACTGTACACACTTCATACCATAGCTTACACAGGACGACAGATGTATATTTGACAGCTGGCCAGATGTTAAGTAGCTCAGACCGGCAACTCGCTTACAGCGCTCTTAGTGGCTGCTGAGATCACTTTAAACCTGATTTTACTAATAGCATTCATTTCACAGATCACATCTTTGTTTTAAAATAATTTGTTCTCGGTATGATAATTTAGAATAACTAGGGGACACCCCTGAACGCTTCGCGCTCCAACCCCGTCACTCGCTGTGCTCGATACACCTCGGCCTCGCTAAGGTAATGCCGGTCGGTGGTAAGTTTCACTCGCTACGCTAGTGACACCTCGGCCTCGGACTGTATCTTTTGCGTACAAATAAATGTGCGTAAACGGTATCGCGTAAAATCGCAATATTCAATTTATTTAAAGTATCCTACTCACTTGGCTGCGTTGCTACCTGTTTAATACCCAACACCCAATGGTTTTACTTAGCCTATTTCAAACGTTTTAAATTCATTTGGTTTTGTTAAACTGCTGAAAATTAATTAAATTAGTAAAATAACTGCATTATATTACCATTGAAACATTCAAGTTCAGTAGAGCGGAACCCTACAATCGAATGTGGATAAAACCATGTTTACAACCTTCTCTGGTTTAACATTATGAAACATCTAACCTCCTCAATATTAATTACAAACACGATTGTTTACATTCAAACAGCTGTTAAAACTGTTTGAAACTCATAATATACATTTTAACAGCTGTTACTTTTCGTTTCATTTAAATCTCTCTCCATGTTATTCTTATGGCCGAAAAACAATCTCTGAAGGCCTCCTACATCCTTCGGGATAAAAATATTGAAGAATTAAGACCTTACTGCACAACTACGAACGGAGGCAAATCTTTTGATACCCTAACCGTTTGAATTGGTCAAGGAATAAGGGAGGAGTTGCGTTGACAATAAAACTGCTTCACGGATTATATATTAAAGGATGATATAAGGAACATAGTAACAGAAATGGATACCTTTGAGAATCCCTCTGCTCTGAGGAAGGTAAACTTGTTTTATTAAAATCATTCACCATAATATTTGTACATATTTTAGTTATAGTGTAATACATTTTTGTTACGTTACGTTATTTATTTCTTGTCTATGGTTGACAGTAGCTTTTTCGTAATAAGATAGTCACTATCTAGAAACATTAGAAGGATTTCACGATAAGAACCTTTAGATGTCTTGGCTACAGACCACCATGGCCTTTAAAGATCAGTCGACCCCAGACAGTAACAATGTGTACATTCTCTCAAACACGCTGATTAGTTACACACATACGTCTCTATCTTAACGATAGGGGTCGTAACGATAACAGTAATAACCCCTGATGGCCGAATAGAACGTCACCCTCCGGAGCCTTAACCCTTAAAACGCTGAGTAATTTTCTGTAATTTTTCTATTAACGCTTAATTTTCTTGAATATATATAATTTTAGTTTTTGTAAAGTTATATTTTTTTAAAATCTAAACCAGGATAGTACAATGTAAAAAAAAAATAATAATAACAATATTGTATTTTTATATTCATTTTTTATTCATTACAAAGTTTTGTCAAAACTGTAAAAACGAAATATTATTGGATGCAATTAAAAAAATTTTTACTTGCAAAAATAAATTTTTCAATTGAAATATGATTTTAAAATGACAATTTCTTCCTTAGAAAGTAGCAGCTGTATGAAAAACTTCAAAACTATAAATTGTATAGCCATTATAAAAATATAAACAATATAACTCAATAAGACAACAGATTATACAAAGTTTATTATTTTGAATTTACTCTATATTTTTCATTGTGAAGTCTAGTTTTATTTTTGTTGTAAATAGTGTTTATTTTGTGTACATAATCTGTTTGTTTACACACCGGAGGTTAGTACAATGCACGAGACAGACAACAAATAACTGCAGACTGACGAGCGCCAGCTGGTCGCCGCGTAATGTGACTAGCAGATGCGTATATATTCGCTGCGAGCGCTAGCGGTTACCTCGATAGAGGCAATAATGAATGAAAACTTCATATTATTTACATTCGTTGCCTAGAAACCAGTCCAAAGGTCTCGAAAATGAATAATAATCTGAAAATAGTCTTGACCTTGAATCTTAGAACTCGCTACGTTGTATTAGGCCTGTTCTAGGATTATTGTTATCAGCTCGCGAAATATTACGTATAACGCGTTACGGACAATTGTTAACATGCGTATATATACGGATGCCGCGTTTTAAGGGTTAAGACCCCCCCCCCTTGTGTTGTGGGAAGCCACGTACGACTTACTCTAGCGAATCCTGGTAGTAAACACTGGAAACAAATTTAATTACTTCGTTACAAACCAAAATGTTTAATAATCGTTTCCCCCAATATAACAAATTACTGTATAACGTTACACTAAGGTAAGCAACGCATCTCCCTCCTGTCTCTCGAACGAAGGCCGACTTCTTGGAAGATTTGAGAGAAAGTTAACTCCCTTGTGGGAGAAGGTAGGAATTCTTTTTACATCGTAGGATTTATTACTTTCCCTAACATTCTAACTGTTTTTGATGACTGAGAGACCCAATTCACGATCTCCTAAGCAGTAATTTAGTTTTATTTCATAGTTACAACAGACTTTGTTGACTGTATTTTTTACATTTTAGTACATTCTAAAATTTCAAATTTTTTGTTACTTTTCATTAAGGAGAGACCGGTCTTATTTGTTACTCTCCTCTGCCCATTCCCCAAAGACTATTGCTCTTGTGCGGAACAATTGAGGCAGATAATGGGGAGAATCATCACTGCAGTAAAAGGTGAATATTACTGAAGAAAACGTCCAGTCTAGGCTAGGATTCGAACCTGCACTATCTCTAACTCAGGCTCAGGCCTGACGCTTTTATGAACGCTGCTAGGCCATCGGCTCTTTTGATTTCGTTAAAAGCCATTAGTTAGCTGAAAATCATATCTTTTAGTTATTCTCATTTTTTTACTCGCAAAATAGTGATTCATATATTAATGGCCAGTCATTAATTCGTCATAAAATATTTTAATGACAAAAATCAACCAATAAAATCCTTTTTATCACTGTAATACTTCACGAAAGTTAAACAAACACACATATATGTTCGATTTGTTCAGACCACTAATGGTTGATATTGTTTCACTGTGGACTAGATACACGTTGATCAAGTCTATTGACGAGCCGTTTCCAATCCTCACTGTTTATTGAGGAAATCGGATGTTGAGTGAGTCTGTGACAGATTGAGGTTAGCTAATGGCGTTGTGACGTCAAATGGTTGCCAAGGCAACATGCGGCCTGTAGGCAACAACGGCCAATTACATAATCCTTTGCATTTTTATTGTTTGTATGTAGATTTCATTATTGTGATATTCAAACAGATTTATAGAATATAGGGATCCCCGATTTTCATGATTTTTTTCTTGACTAATCAATATAAGAACACAATTAATAGATTTTTCGGCTTTGGTACAGATTTTCGGCTAAGAAGTTGGAAAAAAAAAGAAAAATACTTTTTCACCAAAAACAATGTAAGATATACTACGATAATCTAATTAACTTTTCTCTCCTGGGCGCACGTAGGCCTATGTCACAACTTTCTTCGTCGAATGAAAAATAACCCAAGATTTTTAGTTTTTTGTAATAAATTATAAAATTATTTTATATATTATTTGTCAATATTTATTATTTTATTTATTATTCTGTAAATTACTATAAAATATAAATAAAAAAGTGGGTTAGTTTAGTATAATATCACCGTGTAAAATATTGCTAACCTAATCAAACCTTAGCTACATAACCAATCTAACCTAACAAAGCCTAACTTGACTTAACCTAACCTAATCAGTTTTGTTAAATATCTCAGTTTTTATCAGTGGTAGGAATAAATGAATGTCATATTCGTGTTTAGGAGGAAAAACTACAAACATTTACGTAGGATAGCTTTTGGTGTTGACTGTTTTTTTTGTTCAATTTTTTGTCGAAAATTTGTATTTCCGCCAAAAACTTCAGTAGATTAGTGTCTTTGGGTTATTGACTAGTTAACAAAAATCATGATTTTTGGGCGGGATTCCATATTTACTGAAATTGTACGTAAATTCTTTGTTAAAGTTAAATTTGTTACGAAAATTCACAGAGATATTTTCCAGTAGCCCTAGAGATAGGATGCAAATCAATTACGTATACTTTACGTATGATCTTGGATGTCAGTTTGACAGTGTATGTATGAATTATTTTGTAGAGTTGTACAAAAAGGTGATATAACTGAATGACCATTATTGTCATTTATCATATAACTGTCGGCACTGGTGGCGCAGTGCTGTAACCCAGCTACTTGGGGACAAAGTGTTTGGGAGATTGTAGGCTATAGGTTCCATGCTCGGTCCTCTTGATACCAACACGGCGTCCGCTCAATGGTTACTATCAGCGTGGACACTACTAGAGAAGTCTGGGGTGTCCATGTTGGATGGTAGTCAAGGTTCGGATGTTGTGAAAGGAAAGAGAAACTGAGTGTCAGACTTTTCAGTTATAGCTGAAAATCAGACCAACACTTCGTGGTTCGGGTTCCACGTAAAGCTGTAGGTCTCATAGTTGTCCTGGCTATTAATAAATTGTGACTTTGTGAGCTAAGTCGAACTCAAATAGTAACAATGACTACACTCGTTCATCTACAATCATCACACTCACACACTCCTCATATTCGCCCATATCTCTACGATCGGCGTTTTAGAAATAGGGTTTTATTCAAACTTCGTTTGAAACTTCACAACGTTTATTATAAGTATCAGGATTACAATACGCAGCAATGGTGCCAGCTGCGTATTTATAAATATGAAGATAAATTTATTGCTTTGAAAAAATGTACAAAAAAACAAATGTGAAACATTTTGTTATTGAAGTAAAACTAAATACGTAATTCAAAACGTATTTTTAAATAACTCAACATCTCAAAATAAAATGTATTTATGGACTAAAAACAAAAACAATACTGAGTTTGGTTTATTACGAAGACAAGCTGGTGAGATCTAACGATATCACGATGTATAGAATACTGGCAATCGACTACACGATTGGCTATGGTTGAATGTTGCCGTTGAAATTGCCTATTGATTTTGGTTGAATGAATATCACAAAAAATGGCACCTTTTACTCTTCAGCTTCAGTATTGGATCTGTCAAAACTTCGTTTTGCAACATATTGTCTTATCTCGTCAACTTCATTAAACGTTTCAACAATGATCATGGTTTAAAGATTTGCAATTTAATGAAAACCACTGAAAATCTAATCGAACCTAACCTAAAAGAAGTAATAACAGTTTAACATTTTGAAGAAAAGTTCAGCGACTGTTTAAAGTTGTGACATAGATTATTTTATTTCCTATGTCTTTTAAAAAAAAGAAGTAAACTAATTTTGACATTTAGGAGAAAAAACAAAAAACACCTCTTAAAAATATTAAATTATTAAATGACTACAACAAATAATTGATTTTTTATAACTTTGTGAGTAATCGTCAAAAATAACTTTAAAGTGCATTAAACAATTAATGGAAAGACATTATAAATGCTAATAGTAATAATAAAAAAGTAATTGAAGATCTGAAATCGATTTTGGTTATTGGTGTCGATTTACAACTGTATAATACATCATCGTGTATTCGTTGGTAAAATAAAGAAAATTCATAACCCCTTTAAAAAATTCATGTTAATTAACATATCCGAATTATTCATTAAGAGATTTATTCAGGAAACGCTGTGACAAATTTGAAGAGTTTGTAAAATTTACAAAACGTTAAAAACTAAAAGATGTTAGCGATCGTTTTGTATATAGATGTTTCTCAATGTACAAACACAATTTTATTATTTTCCCTTTAGAAAATGCCAGATTTTAAAATAAATTCTTGTTGATCGCCTAATCTGTATGCTTTTGTAAAATGTCTACATGGTTCCTGTCGCCAACTACAATTAATTATACCTTTTAGTTTGTAATCAAAACAAAATTAATATTGTTTTTATTGCCCTGTTAAACTAATTAAAATTACTCTCTTTTGAATATTAAGTAATTAAGTCTAAAAAACAAACAGTCGCTGTCGTCTTGATTGTGTTGAGGAAATAACTGCCTTTTCTCACGTATTACATGGTTGAACTAGAATCAGGTATTTCAACGGAGCTGACTATTTTGATAATCAACACTGTCTTATAAACAAGTAGTAAATTTTTTTGCAAAATTTTATGATTGTGCACAATCAGCTGTTTACAGTAAGCCAGTTGTTGAAAAAAAGATAGTTAATAAATCAAAATAAAATATAATTAGAAAAGTGACATCACATTTCTTGAACAATATATTTAATTAGATTATACTCATTGTAATTTGATTAAATTATGTTATGTAGCATGTGAAAATAAAATAAATAAATATTATTGTTAACCCACACAGTTGTAGTGTTAGTTTATTTCTCCTGCGGACATATTGGGAAGGGCCGTGTGTGACTTCAAAGGGCAAGTGGTGTCGACCTACAGTATTTATACACGAGGGATGTTCTTACTTTGTACAGGTTTTTCGTCAAACATTTGTTTTATTCCGAAAACCCAATTAAGTTGTAAACGTTAAAATAGACTCAATAAAGAAAGGTCATGGATTCCGGGTCCAACAGAATCTATATTTATACACACAATTGTACATGTTGAAAAAGATTTTAATCTGTATTACACGTCCGATTTTCGCCCAAAAATTTTGAGTAAGCAATTTTAAACTGGAATCAGGAGTGGACAGAATTATTTGTATTACGTTGTATATTTAATTGTTAAATAATTATAAATTAATATTTAAAAGTATTAAAAAGGATATCATGTTTCATTTTCAAAATATTTAAGCTTTCTAAAATCATTATGTATTATCTTGGATAATAAATAAGGGGAAAATGTATTATCACTTTAAACATTACGACATTTTAAATAACTACAATGCAAAAAAATGAAGCGTCTCACATTATTATTTTATTGGATGAAAAACTATATAATATTTGGAGAAACGCTTAATTTCTGTATTAGTGTCATTTAACATTTAGTGGATGTAGTTTCATTTAAAAATGTACATAATGTTTAAAATGAAAAAAGAACATATTTTTTAATTGCCACTACCAAATATGATACTGTATACAATATTTTTTTAAATTTTAAATGCTTTGAATGCATAATTATGTTTTCCCATCACTCGCTGCGCTCGTTACACCTTGTGCCTGTGAATTTGACTACAAATAACATTACGTTAACTGTATAACGTAAAATAACAAAATAATTTACATTATCTCTCTCATATTACTTGCGTTGCTACCTATTTATTAGTACAGTATAAACACTCAATGATATTACTTATCATATTTCAAACGAGGTTATTTCATTTGTTTTGTTTTAACAGCCGAAGATGAATTAAATAAATAAAATAACTGCATTTAGATTACCGTTGAAACCTTCGAGTCAACTTAAGCTGAGCTGTACAATGGAATGCGAATAAAACCATGCTTTCAACCTTCCCTGGTTTAACATTATGAAAGATCTAACCTCAATATTACAAACAGCATTGTTTACATTCCAACAGCTGTTAAAATGTTTTGGAAATAATTTTTTACATTTGAAAAGCTGTTACTCTTCTCTTCACTTAAATCTCTCTCCGTGTTATTCTTATGGACACAAAAAGTACTTTGAGGGCTTCCTACACCCCTCATGGTGAAAATATTGAAGAATTAAGAACTTAATGCACAGCTTCGAAGAGGCAAATTGTTTGTAACCTCAACCGTTTAAATTGGCCAAGAAACAAAGGGGAGTTGGGGGGGGGGGGAATCGGCTTCACGTGTTATATATTTAAGGGTGTTTTAACTACACGAAACCGAACATCATGTATATAATGCGCATTTATGATGGCTACAAAAACTCCTGTTTTGTGAAAATAACTCTCGTGACGTCAGAAATAGGTCTACAAACCGTTTTTCACCATATCTATTACAATATTACTAGACTTTAAAATCAAATTAAATCCACCGCCACCGAATACCCAGTTACCGAATTTAAGTTGAAAATGGTTTATTTAGTGAGTCTATGACCCCCTACTTAGATGGCAAGTTACTCTTCTTTTTCCTGCCATAAAACTTATTATAAGAAAGCAACTTTTGCGTTTTCTCTTGTTGTGACCTTTGTGCATGCTAACTTTCAAGTTTCTAGCGTGCTGGAAATTGCCTTTAAGTAGCAGCGTCTAGCTTATATTAGAAACTTTTAGCAATAACTAATAGACGGAACGTGCTAGTTTCAGTCGTTACTCAGGTACTCGACAGGCCGGAAGTTCCAGGTGAGCTGCCGCGGAAGGCGTCGACAAGCTCACAATAGCGGTGAAAGCCGAGGACCCCGTGCTCAATAGACTCTCTCCCTCTCCCCCCAGGCACTACAGTGAAGACCGATGAAGAATTCCTCCATAGAGACCTAGGAAACAGAAGGCATTACAGTGAAGACCAGTAAAATTTTTCTTTAGAGAGACCTAGAGAACAGAAGGAACTGCAGTGAGGACCAGTCATGAATTCCTTCACAGAGACCCAAAGAACAGAAGGCACTGCTGTGAAGACCGGTAAATAATTCCTTTATACAGCGATCTCTATATTGACAACAAAATTGTTGTCACGCCATTCTTTAAGGTTAATGGACTTCAGTAGTCTCCCCCCCCCCCCCCCCGCCCCCAAAGGAACAGAAGACACTGCAGTGAAAAACACTTTTTTACGATCACAATATGTTCTCTATGGCCTATACTAACGCATATGGGAGAAAGTAACAATTTTGCCAGATTACATAGTTTTTCAATGATATTTTAAAAGACAGTTTTATATGCTATATATTAAAGCAGTAATTTTTCTTTTTTATTCAATAATGAACTGAATTAAAGTGTCAAAAGGTTTCGTGCAGGTGGTACATACTACGCAGAGAAGTAATTGGCTGATTCATATACATAAACTACTTGCAGGGCTAACCAGTCGGCTAAGTTGACAGATAACCGGAGACAACATTCAGTTTACCTCACTGGGTGTTCATTCGTATTTAGGAAACTTTACAAAAAACTACCAAGGGAATACATCAAGTATATAAATTTAGAGGTATCCTATGTTACGTACAGGGTTGGTCAGAAGTCTGGAATCCTTATATTATAATACGTGAAGCCGGGTTTTGTCAACGCAATTTTAATGATTAAGATGTCAAAAAATTGCCTCTTTTCGTAGTTTTTGCAATAAGGTTTTAATTGTTCAATATTTTTATCATGAAGGGTACAGAGAGCCCTCAAAGTACGATTTTTGGCCATAAGAATAACACGGAAAGGGATTTAAATTAGTAAAAAAAATAACAGCTTTTAAAATGTAAACAATAATGTTTTTAATATTGATAAGATTAATAGATCTTCCTTAATCCTACCTTGAGTTATACCTTATTTTAAAGGTCTTTGTTTTTAAAACACAAGAGTGAAAACCTATGGTCAAAAGGATGATGAAGCCAGAAAATATAGCCTCTCAAAGAATTTAATGTCATATAACTAACACTGCTTAAGAACAAGAATGCAATAGTTATTATCTATTGCTGTGTAGAGCTATAATTTAACTGAATGTATATGAGAAATAATTAATTAATTTTATCAAATTATTATAATAATTTTCTTAAACTATAATTACTAAAACTACTGTCAAAAGGGCGAGTGAGTGTGTGTGTGCGCGCGCGCGCGTGTGTGTGCGCGCGTGTGCGAGTGTGTGTGAGTGCGTGTGTGTATACATTCGGGATTAAAATGAAAGTACTAAGACCGTTCACAACGTTTCGAACTCTACGATCTCTGACCTTCATTAAGTGATGGAAATCAAACTTAAAGCCCAGTAAAGAAACTCAATATACTGTTTCAATACGCTGTTGAATTTCCGTTATTTAATATTCGAGATTGCATAGAAGAAAGAAACAGAGGTAGAGCATAAAATGGTGCGCGGAATGTGTGTCGAATAGTCATTTCTCCAGTTTGCCATGCGATGGCAGCACCAGTACCTCGTCAGCCCCCTCCCTTATTCACCCCGCATCCTCAAGGATTGACTCAATATGTACATGTGTTCTCTGCTGCTGTAATAAAGCGACTTCTGTTTATTCTCCACTGTGACGTTACGCATTCCGACAAAGTATTTCTCCTACGGAATCCTGGGATGTTCAAGGAGCCAATCAGGAATGACAAGTCAGGTAGTCGGTCAAGGGCGCCTGGGACAGTCATAGGCGCTATCTGTTTGTAACCTGTTTGGAAGGCCTACAAACTTACAGACATCAAGAACTGGCCAGTGAACGTGTCTTTGGGAATTTTAAAGTACAGCCAAACTTGATAAAGTTCATGATTGCGAAGAAAGAACGGAGATTGTGTTCGTTGCTCACAGCAACTGACATAATATTTGGTATTTTAAGCATAGGACATTTTACAATATTGTAATCGATATGATGAATATCCCGACACAGTATAAAACACCTCGTAGCGACACTCACATTGCATTTAAAAATGTATAATCACGTTTAATATGTAAGATAATAAAGTTTAACACCTTTATTTTATGTTCTGCTTTACCAAATCAGTAAAAAAGCCACATAACTGCCTTATTTTTCGTAATTACTTTTATTTTATGTTTTTTTTGTTTTAAGTTTCTAAGGGCCTGGGAGTTTAAGTTTATGGGACATCATAGTTTCATCATTATTATTATTATTATTATTATTGCAATATTCATCAATGATAAAATTACTTACTACACAAAAGTATACATTAAACTTAAAAACTACTCAAAGCACACATTATGCTTATGTGCCCTTTTCCGTAGACTTCCTCAATTATAATATTTTTCAACGCATCTTGAACATAGAAAATTATTAATAAAATTAATAAATAAAATGTTTTGTAACCATCACATTATTTGAAAGGAATTGTCACTAATTTATTTTTTACAAGGAAAGAGAATCAATAAAATAATTGTAAAATTTAAAATTCCATCGTAAACGAGCGTTATTTAAACATTATATTAGTAAAAAATAAAACTGTAATTATTTCATCGGTTTTACGAGGAAACTGTATTACTAAAATAAGTGTAAAATAGAAAATAAACAGTAAGTAAACGCAATAAGTTGAAGGGTGAAGAAAACAGCATTTTCCAGGTCACTAATGGAGAATTGGTTGTATCGTTTATGTAGACGTCATTGGGTTTTATAGGAAAGCAAATAAAGCGAGGTAGTAAACTGGTTTACCTTCTGAACCAGGGAGGAGGTAACTAATGGCCAATTTCACTACTTCCCCCGTAATAAAAACATTTTGAAAAATGTGATTTCGTTACAAATTACACTGATAGGTCATATTATTTCCTGCAGTTACTTTAGTGTAATTGTTTAAATATGAAAATTAATGACGTAATGCACATATAGGCCTACAAACTATATAATTTTAATTGTCAGTTTAATTTAAGTTAAATATTTTTATTTAAAAAAAAATTATTGAATGGTTGATAGTAAATTGATTAATATTTTCGTTTGTTTTTTATAGCTGAAAAGTACTAAAATATTTTGTGTTCTAACTGCTAATAAAAAATGTGTTAAGATAACATGTGATATTCGTGTGTTATCCTACAACATGGATACAAGTTATAGGATAAAAATTTAACTAAAAGTACAGTAATAGCCCTTAAGTCCTGATCCTAGATTCTTTCTTGGAAGATACAAAAATTTTTGTTAACTGCTTCTTGTAAGATAGCTATAAATTATTGTTTAGAAACCAAAGTACGCCTCATTTGAAGTTAAGTACTATCGTTTCACCAATGCGTCAAATCAGATGTTTATAAATAATAAAAATAAAGACATTCAAACCTTCAAATGATCGGCCACTAACATGACCTACTTTTAAAAAGACTTTGGTGTATTGTTATATAGATTCACCTCCTCATAAAAAAAATCAGAACATTTTAGTAGTCTTTTGTGAACTTTGTTTTGACCTCCTCTTATTACAAAATTCAAACATAAACTTAAAAAAAAGACTTATGTGCTGGTGACTTTGTTTTCGTCTTCTAATAACTAGCATTCTGATTATAAACTTTTTTAAAAAGTCTTGTGATTAAGTTGTGTTTCACACACATAGTGTGAATCTGATAGTATGAAATGTTTTTTTTATTTTGACACTTTCTCATCAGAAATAGTCTGAACAACCTTTTGGTATTTCTTGCTGTGTTGATTTTACTTTCGCTTCTTCATGATATGAATAATAAATTTGCAAAACTAAATTAAAGCTAACTTTATATTTGCTGTCAAATTTAACGCTTTTAATTACCTTTTAAATTTACGCACTTAATAGTAATGAGCACACACCCCCAAATCACAAGTGCTTAATGTCTAACACTTAAAGGGCCAATTTTAAGTTGGTAAAAAGTACAAATATAGACGTGGAGAAATACGTCAAATTAGCTGATTTGTGGTTATATAAAAAGATAAAAAACAGTTATATAAATCGTTGGAAAACAACAGCCTTGAATACGTGGGAATAAATTAACAATACTGTATAATGAATGCAAATATGTTTTTTCTTTGTTCATTAGAATTTTATAAGATGGAAATTTACCTAAGACTTATAAAAAAGAAGCTGCACTTTATAAAAGGACACCCTTCTGCCTATTTAGAGTCCACAGAGAAAAAAGAAACAGGTCGCTTTCTTATGGCCACACCGAACAATTCAGTGGTTGTTATAATGTACATCTTTATAGGTCTGTATTAATAAATACTACTTCTACGGATCACTTTTTCTACGGATCGGCAATTGCCCACGGGGCCAATCCAGGTCTTCCAGAAAGGACTAGAATCATTCGCCTGTAGGTGAATCGAGACCCTTCCTGAATTGGAGTCGAGAATTTCTAGATGCCCCTTCCAGGATCACCATCGCCAGTTTCAGAATCCTCTGGCCTTACACCTCTGGGTCATATAAAGACACTCATCGGCCGACCTGACAGTCAGTGAAGAGTCGGTTAGTTAGTCAACCGGTGAGTGAGTTACAGGGTCAGCCCCAGTGGATGTGTTAGTGTTTAACTGTGACAGTCTAGTGACAGTAAACCAAACAGTGTCGTACATTAGGTAAACAGTGTGATAAGTAATATAAATTGTTACAGTGATTAATTTAAGTGTCGCAATAGTGTCTAAGTAATAATTTAAGTTTGTAAGTACTTCATAGTGTGTAATTTAGTTATTTCGAACGTGTAAATAAAAAGCAATTTAGTAGCCATAAGAGGAATCGTCGTATTTATTTAGGACCCTGTTGGACCGGAACACTACGTTTATCCATGTAATAATAATAGAAATAACTGCTCGATACACTTTAAGAACATTTTTGTATTCGACCTATGTTTATTTCTGCTCTTTGGAATGACAGTGAAGTATCAGTGTAGGGCAAGTGTCAGTTCAGTGGAAGTGTAAGTCGTCTGTCTTCAGCCTGCAGTGGAAGTGACAGTAGTGGCACACAGTGACATTAATTACTGTCTAGAAATGTATATTTGTTAATAACTCGTATTGTGTGATTTAGTTACTTAATGTTTGTAAATAACAGTGAGTTAGTACCTACAAAGTGGGATCGCCTTATTATTAAGGATCCTGTGGGCCGTAGTAGTATAGATTTTATTTTATCCAGTTGTTTTATTTTTTCTTTATTTGTTTCAGATATGGCATAATTCTATTCCGGACCTGGATACAAACGGATTTCTTAAAACAGGTTAGAGATACTCACAATTTTAAGTTCATAGTTAACCTTTACAACATTATTTCAATGTCATGGAAGTGTTTATTTAAAGGTAATACCAAAGTTTACGAAATGTGTGTGTTGTAACTACGTGCATGTAAACAATTGAATCTATCAGATTATCAGTTGAGTTATACAGGGTGTTCATTTCAAAATTCACCACTTTTCTTTCACCGATACCGAACAACTCAACAACCCCAACCCACTGACCACAGTCAACATTTTCAAATTGCAATATATACCTTGTAATTATTCTAATGAAAGCTTGATTAAAAAATTTATGGAAACATTTTTTTGAAACTGAACCACACGTTCAGTCACTGGGACTACATAATTCGTTTATAAGGCATTTTCAGCGTATATCTGAATTTCAGTGTAAAAACTCAAAAAATTGGGGTGTCTGAAGCCCAAAAACTCTAAATTTTGAAAATGTGAGGAGCCTTGGGCAAGCATGTCTGCGCACACCGCCGTACTGCTGACAGTATCACCACACAGCGTGCGCTACTGGTAGTCTCAAACAAGCGTACTCGCTACCCTGGAAGGTTCGATGACCTGCGGGTAACGGACACATTCAACCTCCCCCCGACTCCTCCGCCTACCACCATGAAGCTAATACCGGTAGTCGATGGTCATGTCTATTAGGCGAAGAGCCTTGGGCAAGTATGTCTGCGCACACCGCCGTACTGCTGACAGTATCACCACACAGCAAACGCTACTGGTAGTCTCAACCTTGCGTACTCGCTACCCTGGAAGGTTCGATGACCTGCGGGTAACGGACCCATTCATTTCTGCCCCCCCTCCCACTCCTCCGCCTACCAACGTGCGGCTAGTACTGGTAGCTGATGGCCGTCCTACTTGGCGAGGATCCTTGGCCAAGCATGTCTGCGCACACCGCTGTACTGCTGACAGTATCACCACACAGCAGACGCTACTGGTAGTCTTAACCTTGCGTACTCGCTAGCCTTGAAGGGTCGATGACCTGCGGGTAACGGACCCATTCATAACTTCCCCCCCTCCGCCTTCCGCCTACCACCATGCAGCTAATACCGGTAGCCGATGGCCGTATCTATTTGGCGAGGAGCCTTGGGCAAGCATGTCTGCGTACATCGCCGTATTGCTGACATTATTACCACACAACAGACGCTACTGGTAGTCTCAACCTTGCGTACTCGCTAGCCTTGAAGGGTCGATGACCTGCGGGTAACGGACCCATTCATAACTTCCCCCCCTCCGCCTACCACCATGCAGCTAATACCGGTAGCTGATGGCCGTATCTATTTGGCGAGGAGCCTTGGGCAAGCATGTCTGCGCACACCGCCGTATTGCTGACATTATCACCACACTACCGACGCTACTGGTAGTCTTAACCTTGCGTACTCGCTAGCCTTGAAGGGTCGATGACCTGCGGGTAACGGACCCATTCATAACTTCCCCCCACTCCTCCGCCTACCAACGTGCAACTTGTACCGGTAGCTAGTGGCCGTCCTACTTGGCGAGGAGCCTTGGGCAAGCATGTCTGCGCACACCGCCGTACTGCTGACAGTATCACCACACAGCGTGCGCTACTGGTGGTCTTAACCTTGCGTACTCGCTAGCCTTGAAGGGTCGATGACCTGCGGGTAACGGACCCATTCATAACTTCCCCCCACTCCTCCGCCTACCACCTGCATTAGCTGCATGCTAATACCGGTAGCCGATGGCCGTATCTATTTGGCGAGGAGCCTTGGGCAAGTATGTCTGCGTACACCGCCGTACTGCTGACAGTATCACCACACAACAGACGCTACTGGTAGTCTCAACCTTGCGTACTCGCTAGCCTTGAAGGGTCGATGACCTGCGGGTAACGGACCCATTCATACCTCCCCCCCCACTCCTCTGCCTACCAACGTGCAGCTAGTACCGGTAGCCGATGATCGCTCTGTGACACTTCATTCTCTGGGTCTCGATCGTGATCAGAGGCTCCAATAACTTATAACAGCTATGTCAGATATTGTTCTTCTTTGTACGGAGCTATAGACAGGTTAGCTTGAATCACGGTCCGTTCACGTCAAATCCTGTATAAAAATAACTCCCTCGTTCCCAATGGTAGCTTCTCCATGAACTCGCTCACCGTTTTTTTTTTATTTATTTATTTATTTATTTATTTTTTTTTTTTTAATGTACACTTGAACATTTTCCATTATTATGGCAAAAGGATGGGTTTAACCACTCTGAATAAAATAAGATGCAATACAATATTACTGTACTAACTTCAGAACTGTCCTCAACCGTTTATATCAAGAAAGTAATGATTTTTTTTCCTAAAGACATTTATAAAAAGCTTTATATAAATTGATGACTACGCCAACGCTACAACTGATTGGTGGTAAAGATAAATTTGTGATAATTGTTTATCTCAATACCTGTATTATTAAATTTTGTTAAGTATTATTTTATTTATAGGACAATTATGATAGCTTAAAAGGTCTGGATGGAGCTTTTATGATACTAACAATACCATGCCCATCCGTTTATTTCCCCTGTTAGACATTGTAAATTACTGGCCATTATGTTTTATTTGGTTATGAAATAATGATTTTATTCTAATGTCGGCACTGGTGGCGCAGTGCTGTAACCCAGCTACATGGGACAAAGTATTTGGGAGATTGAAGGCGATAGGTTGGATGCTCAGTCCTCTTAATACCGACATGGCGTCCGCTCATTGGTTGCTATCGGCGTGGACACTACTAGAGAAGTCTGGGATGTCCATGTTGGGTGGTAATCATTGTGCGGATGTTGTGTGGGGGAGATAACTGAGTATCAGGCTTGCCAATTAGCTGAAAATCAATCCAGCACTACGTGGTTCGGATTCCACGCAAAGCTGTAGGTCCCTTAGTTGCCCTGGCTGTTGGGCTATTAATAAATTGCCCTTTCTGAGGAACAGTTGCTCAGTTAATAACTAGACTACACTCATCCACACTCATCCTACACTCATATAATCATTCATATTCGCCTTAAAATACCAACAACGTTGTGTCGGCGTCTCATATGTAAGAATGTTGTAAAACATGGTACAGGAACATACTTAATTTAAAATAACTAATCAACCAGTGGTATATAGTTAACTTGGGAAATTTTTATTCCAGTAATAAAATCTACTGTTACAGAAGCCCTCTGGCCTATCCTCTCAGGTACCTCACAAACACACTATATTTTCAGTAGCCCAAGTGGCGAAAGTATGTTCTTTCTTCGTTTTACTAAACATGTTACGTTTACTAATATGTTATCTCACAACTGAATGATCACAACATTTATTTTAGAACGCAATAAAGGGAACAGAGATGTCATCGAAATTTATCGTCCAATTTCAATTTGTTTAAGCTTTCCAAATTTATTTAAGTTAGATTGTTTTACATATAGTCAATATGGCCTGAAGTATAATAAACTCTAGACTGCCACGTTTAATAATTTTCCATTCCCGTCTACAAAATGGTATCATTTCATGTCGGTAGAAATTGCAGGCTGGTGTGTACAACTGTCACAACTGATATATCATAATTTTAATACTGTACCACATAAATGATCTTGATCGATAGCGTGACATTTGTAAACTAATCTTCACGGGGAATTCTTGTGTACTAAAAAAAATTAATCCGTCTGATCGTAGGGTGGGTATGGTTTGCTGAATTCAGTCGCAGTAGTTTTTTGTACGATTTTTTTAATAACACAGGCTAATAACAACAATTGCTACTGTATACACTACTGCATGTAATAACTGCAATAAAAATAACAATTCAGTACATTTTGTTTCTGGTAATCTCATAACGTGCGATGGTGGTGTAATGGTCAGCATAGTTGCCTTCCAAGCAGTTGATCCGGGTTCGATTCCCGGCCATCGCACTTTCTTTTTTTCCCCCACGATTTCCATCGTGTATATAAAAACATAATTCATTTACTAAAGTCATAAGTTTACTATCGGCTTTTTCTTTTAATTTTTTACTAGTATTTATTTTATAAGTAATTTTTTACCGTTTTAAGAAATTGTTTGGATGCTTTACGTTAATGGATTGTGCAGTATAAATGCGATTTTTAAACACAATCGAGAACGTACCTGATTTCGAATGAAAATAGGCAAATGGAAGGAATGTAAAATCATCAAAAAGTTTGAAATTAATTATAAATGAAGGGATTTATAATGATTGTATTAAATTTAGTCAGGTGTAAAATTTTATTTAATCACAATTTGTACTGATCTGTTTTGTTACTCGACCCCATGTTTACGTGTCATTGTTTCCTCGTCTGCACAACATGCCCTTTCCTGCTGTAACCTGTCTTTCCTGTCGTAACCTTTCCTCATCCAGCAGTTCAAGGTCAGCGAGTTTGTGAGCTAGGTTTGTAATAATAAACTCATTGTACAGTAAAAAGATCGTAACATTTATCCTTCTTATTATTTTTATTAAAAAGAGAGGCCGATATTCTTCGCCTTACCCTGCCCATTTCCTATAGACAATTAGGTCTGTGCGGGGATCTTATTCAGACAAAGTAAGGGTGCCAACAGTACAAGGTGAACATTGCTGATAAATTATTTTTAGATGACGAAGAGCCGCTGATATTTGACTTTTGAGTTGCCACTTTAGTAAGGTAAGGTGCATTTATGTTACGAATATTATTTTTTATTTTGTCGGAAAAAAATAAATAACTGCATTACAATCTGATTAGGCGGCACCCCTGCACGCTTTGCGTGCCAACCCCCGTCACTCGCTCCAGTATCCTTGACGACAATGAAAATACAATTTAAGTTGTTTACATCACATCATACCTACGATGGTCCGAATAATGAAATGATGAGAAATTATGCCTTTTAAATAAACAATGCACAGCATATTTTATCGTTTGCATAAAAGAACCTGCAACTATCTGCACTACTTAGGTGCTCAGCTAACTAAATACAAAACAATTAAAATAAATAACCGTTAATAATAATAGTAATCATCCTCGAAATAATAATCCATGAATGGGCCAACCAACCATGCTCCGAGAAGTGAGGTTAGATCCTCGGGTTTCGATACAGTTCCAACGTTCGCTACCAGGAATCGCTACTGAAGTCGCAGCTTCCCAGTTGCCTCACGAATCTGGGAGGTAACTTGAGACCACAAAATCCGGATATGATTGGCGTACAATTCATTTATCTGTCTGACAGTAGTACTAGTATGATATGTACTCATCCACAATCGAATTTTTAATTAAAATAAACTAATTCTTAATCTAACTAATCAACTATTGACTTGTCTAATATATTATAGTTTATTTATTGAATATCGCGATTTGACTTAAGAGCGCTCTCACAGCAAATGCTGAAACTGCGATGAGTTGGGAAATACTACGACCGATGGCGTGACGATGTAAGACAGCCGCAACAATAGTAACGCCTCTACGTCTTACATTGTTGCCAAACTTCGGTTCTATAAATACAGTTCATCATAACTTTCTCGTTTGATATTGTGAATCTGAATGTGAGTAACAATGTTATGATCTTGGACTTTATTATTGTTTATATTGTATTTTACATTTTTGTTTCCAATTGTTTATAGAATGTTCTAGTGTTGAACCAATTTAAAATACCTCTTCAAGCGGATTTACTTTTAGCACCACTAGTAATTATTGTCTGTCATATGCAGTACCCTTGGCAACACCGAGCGCGCATGTCATAGCTTCACTCAAATGCCACTAAGTGCGCTCATGTCAAGTCTGGACATTCGTTGAATAAAGTGTACAGTAGTTAGGTTGTAATACACAAAGAAAAAACTGTACAGTAAACAAACACAACTACGTTATATGAATGACGTGTCCATCGTATTTTCGTACATTACGCTAAATAAAATGTATTCAAGGTCAAACTGTCAAAATGTATTCAAAGTAACAAGTCCACATTCAGTGTGAGTTTTAACATATTTTCCAGGGAATTACGTTTACGTTTGAATGTTAGCTGTTAAATAAAACCCACCCCTACATGGAGAATGCTTGTAAACAACTAACTGGACACAAACAGTCGTCCGATACATCTAAACGACCATTGAACAGCGTTCCTTTAACGTTCCATTCTACAATGTTTTTAGCTTTGGTAATACAGTATGTACAAGTAATATGGTTGTATCCAGTATAACTTCAACTGGTGGTGATGTAAACAATATTCGTCATGTTTTTGCAGCATTATTATAAAATCAAAAAATAATATTCCCTTTTCAATAAATGTTTTTATATTAAAATACTTTTACAGGGCAAAGAATAACTTATGGTCATTGTTTACCTAATTAAAATTAAGTATGATTAACTAATGAGAAAAGAAAAATTAGAAAACAGTTTTTAGACGTGATTATAGATTTTTGTAGCCTATGTTTGTGCAAATCTATTACAACTCTTCAATTTACTATTCATTTTAATTATTTTATTTAATACAGCCGTCGACAATTTTTTAAAACTCATTATGCATATAACTTGGAACAATAAAATTGTAAGTAGAAAGAATTCAGATAAACAATTTATTATTGTTATATCTTTTTAAACATGTTCAGTTGAACCTTATATCCACGCTTCAAGTCAGGTACCTAATGTCAATGTAAATTTACATTAAAATCATGTTCAAACGTTATTAACTTAAAAAAAGAATTGATATTATTTGGCACAGTTTCTAAAAGTTGTGTTATTTATTAATAAATATAATAAAGTGATCTCCTGTAATAAAGCTAAATCAAATTCAAGTCTTAAATCATTGACGTTGTTCGCAAATATGTTAAATATTGAAATACTCGTGCAATGTTAAATTTTGTGCTTAAATTTATCAGCTGTTTTGTGGTGCATTGTGGAGCGCTAGTGTAGTACCATATAAATGTAATGCAGTTTAAACCAGCTGTGGTTGCGGGCCACACAAACTAACCAAATTACTGGTACAAACATTCCTCTGTGAGGTATCTATTGTAGGTGTGTAAAATCAAGGCTTGAATCCTAATCGATCCTCCAATGAAGATGATTTTTTTGTTTATGATAAAAACAATATAAAAATCATGTATTTTCGTACCTTAAAATTTACATATTTTACAGCCCAATTCAAAGTAGATTAATGAATTAAACCATTTGATGTAATTTTCTTGTTTACATATCTAAAAATGTATCTTTATTAAATAAAGTGCTCAATACTGTTACTTAATGGTACAATCATTTCGAGAAGTTGAGATCCTTTAATAAAGACACAATTAGCTTCTGTCTTAACACAGAGTCGTTAAATAAAATATCCGGTCTGGGCGGACTCAGTTAAAAAGAACTTGCAAGTCGCCGACGTTCAACTTATTACGCCAACTTTGACTTCTTACTTGTCTTTAGTCAAATTGGCTGGGTCTGTCTAATGACATTTCTTAAACGGTTTTAAATCAGGAAATTACTTTGGTTCTTATCCTAAGTAACTTAGCTTCTCACACATTACTTATGAATTGATTTATTAGTTATGTTATGTTTTATTGCGAGATACATATTATTCACATTAATCTTGTCATGAAATAATTAATGCCAAGAAAACCTCTTCAATTAGTAGTAAAAAGTGTGAACTGGCAGCTGAAGACTACAGAGTATTTAAGTTTATAAGAATGGATGCTTTAAAGTTAGAAGAACTGTTGACACAAATAACCCATTTAAAATACAGTGTGTATATATATATATATATATATATATATATATATATAAATAAATATACAGGGGTCCAGGTTCGGCTGTCGCATATATTAGAGTCAGGTCAGGTCAATACAAGCAAATAATACCATATAACATGTGTCCTATCTCGATTCGTTTTCTGTCTATGTATCTATATGTGTATTTACAAAAATTTGAGTATCTTAAAAACCATTTAACATGCAATACTGAATTTTTGTATAAAAGTTGATGTTGAGAAAGGCAAATTTCATGTAAAAAGGCTGAATATAAGGATTAATAGTTTCAAAATGGCGGCTGATCAAAAATGTCAAAGTCAAATATAAAAAACTACACATTTTACAAAAAATGTTTTTTTAGACTACGTAATGCCAAATTCAACGATATGCCAATTTAAAAGATCAGTTGATAAATAACAGGGAAAACTTATTGTTTTCTGACTGAAAGCGTCGTTGTCTGGTTTTAAAGAGTTCTCAGTTAACACTGCTTTCAGTTACAAAAAATACGTTTTCTCTGCTATTTATCAAACGATCTTTTTACATTGGCATATGGTTGAATTTGGCATAACGTAGTCTAAAAATATTGTAATTTAACATTTGTTGATAAAATGTGTGGTTTTTTATATTTAACTTTGCAATTTTTGGAAAGCTGCCATTTTGAAACTAATATTAGACATTCATCCTTTTTACATAAAATGTGTTTTTCTAAAATCAACTTTCATACGAAAATTCAGTATTATATGTCGAACGGATTTTTAGATATTATAATTTTTGGTTAAAAAAAAAAAAACTTACAGACAAAAAACGAACCGACATAGGACACATGTTATATGGCATTATTTGCTTAAATTGAACTGACAAACAATCCTTTAAAACATGCGTCAGTCGAAGCTGGACACCCTGTATACTGTTATGAGGGAGCTATAACACCAAAAAAAACTTCAAATATCTCTTAGATATTTTAGCAACAGGAGACTGATGGTAAGTATCTTTCCATGACTAGAGATGGCAACGATAAACCGATATATAAGAAATATGGATAAATATGTTCGATGTATCGATATAATAGTATCGATATTTTCATTCGATAATATCAACCATAACGATATTTTGGTCCGATTTATAATATCAGTAAATATTGATGTTATTCTCTCTCCTCAAAATCATCACGATTCGAAAAAATGCCTTTAAATTGCCTCTTATGCGTTCAAAACATGCATTGAAATTATAAAGTAACCTACTTAGTATCGAAAAAATAAACCGACTAAGTGGAGAATTGTTTTCCAAATTTTATTTTTTATGGTTTACCTGACAATTATTCGAAGTAGGTTTAGCGTGTTAGTTTGTTTAATTTTTAATGTTTACAAGAAGCCTAATGCCATTTTTAAACGTGAAAAACAAATTAACAATGTTATTGTATTTATTTATAATTCACATTTTAATTAAACTATAACTATTCTTATTTTGAATGTTTGTCATTCAACCCCACAGAACACAACTTGTTTCGAGTAGATAAATGTATTTAATTTTTACGTTCAGTTGGCTATTCTAAATAGTGACAGCAAAACACGAGTGTATTTTTGGACATGACATAAGGGTTAGTGCATACTTTTGTACAGATAAAGCATTTACAATTCGATATATCAGGCTATCGATATTTATCTGTCGATATTATCGTTAGATCGATATTTGGTGTGCGATATATCGATGTGTTGAAAAATTTACCATCCCTATCTGCGACTCCAAACCATCGCTACCTTCCTCTGTTCCTGTCCCACTTTTCATTGATTTTTTAACTTTGTTATGTTCTATCTGGTATCAATCTTTAAGTGATTTTATTTTCCTTTTTAACGCATATTTGAACTCTGACAAACTCGTAAACCTTAAGATATTCCATTAACTGATTCATAACGGTTTCTGTCATATCTCTTTTGTTGTAATTGATGTCAGATGTATCCCACATACAAGGGTAAGTTTTTTATATTTGTAAAGATGTTTTACCCGGTCAACGCTCCATTTTAAATCAGACACAGTGAACATACAGCCACTCTATTTGACATACAAACAATAATTTAGCTTCCAATTTAATTAGTCAAGTTTTATTCCTTTAGACCAATCGATAATGAAACTATTAAACCGTCTCCAGATTGTTGCCTATAGAGATTACAACTATTGCACATCTTTACACATCTGTAGTAATAATTACTACGTTTGTCCTTATGAATTTGGGGGCAAATAAGATTCTAACAATTTTCTAACCCTTCTATCGTATGTATAATGGAGAAATAACTGCTAGACACACATGTAGCGCACTATTGGATACGACCTCTGTTTCTTTTTCTCTGTGACAAAATTTGTAGGAATTTAAAATTACTGATCAAAAATGTTTTCGTAACAAATAAATGTTGTGTGCTTTTTAATGTACTCGCGAAAAACGGTGTGTGTTTATTTAATAATGCTATCTTTTATTGTTTAAAATAAAACACAATATTCGAGGGTGTAAAATACATGGATTAATTGCGGAAAAACAATACAGAGATGTTCATTAGTGGCATCAGTCACTCAACCAACCCCTCCCCTCACCCCAATCAACCCCTGAATGGCCTCGCTGGAAAACAATATATTTATCCAACCCCCTCTACGTTTTATGTGCATTTTACTAATTAGTTATATAGCTATTTAATGGAAATCGCGCTTATGTACAAAGCGTCGCTCTAATTATAGATTGTGAAATATTGTTATATCCCTTCTGATGGTGATTGGGAATAAATGGGCTTTCGTAATAAATTAACCCTTTGTGGCTAAAACTAACGTGTGTTGGTTATTTGTTTGACCTCATGTTTACGTCCGCTTTAATTTATTTATAAAGTTTGTTTCGATAGTTTTTTAATGGTGAAGTGTTTGCGATGGTGGGAAATAATTTTGGACCGTTGGGTAATGACAATCTAGTTAGCGTTTTTCTTGATGTAATTATGGCCTTCTTCATTTGTGATTGGCCAAAAAAGGTATTTAAGTGAGTCTTACGTCTTGTTAAGATCTGGTGATTTGAATTTTCAAAATGTTTTTGAAGATATGAAGTAAAATTAACCTCTTAAAATTTCATAAATAATAACATCCGTTATTTTTACAGCAAAAATAAAATTAATAATATTAAACTGCAATATCAAAAATTAAATTTTTTATGAAAAACTGTTTTATGAAGAAACATTTATAATAAATTTATTGTTTTTTTTTTCAATTTTGATTTTAAACGAATGCGTAATGTGTAATGACAAACACTAATAAACTGCTATAAGCAATAAAAAATCGTGTTTCGTTATTAGTCTTATTCTAACTTGAAATACAGTTCAATATTTTCTTGTAACAAAAACTGTTAATCAATGAGGTGGTTTCCAAAATCACAGCATTAATTATATTAATATTTAATATATTAACGTTATTTATATTTAATGCACATCACTTTAATTTATATTGACCATTTTGGTAGAAATATAATTGTTCTTAGTTTTTTTTTTCTCTCTAAATTTTGTGGTTTTACTTGTAATGGAAATTTTATAATTTATTGCTGAAAAAATAGTTACTTTTTTATTTGATAAACAAATACACGATCAAAGTTAGGACAGTTTAAAAGTTTTAAAGACAACAACTTATGTAAACGGAATTTCTTTACTGTTTTGTAACGAAAAGTATTTTGCATCACTCCTTAAAAATGTTCCATAAAACTTTTGAAAAACTCTAGAAATATTTGATTTAATAAAAAACGTTTTGGAAAAGGGTTAAGGATTTAATTTGCTTAAAGTCCACGTTTTTATATGAAAAATGTATATCTAATATTAAAAATGTGTTAATGATTGGCGAAACCTTTAAAGTAAAGTTAATTAAATTAGTGTTTGCCTTATACGGAGAGGATATTCGCCAACTTTAGAAAAGTTCTTTTGTTATTTTGAAGATCACAATAATTAAAAATTCCGCCAGAAAATATTTTAGAGTGTACAGTGAATATTTATTTATTGAATACACTTCATGTGACTATTAAAAATTTTATCACAGAGAAAAGAGTATTATAATAGAATCTCCTTAGGGTAGATATAAAATGAACGATGTTCAATTCCAGCAACATAATTATGTAACTTAATTAAGCCAGAGTGTATGTTTATTATTTATATACTAATTGTAGCCTGGGGGAAATTAGATAACAATCTAGACGTAGGTTCAATAAACGTCTTACTTTAGGAATATAATTACATTAAACCGTTGTAAACATTTAAAGTAATATTTTTTATGACAAAATCTATGTAGTTTATTACAATTTTAGTATATTGATTCATAATTTAACTTCATATCGAGAACCGAAATGATAATTCAAATTTAATTTGATATTCGAAACCGGTTAACACGGTGACTTCACGTCCTTACGTTCAGTGCAGTGGTCGTATACAAACCGGTGTATTCAACATTAATTAGTCTAATTGCGAAGCCTGTTGTATTGACAGACGTCTGGTCAGTGCATGTTCCACGACCGGTCGAAACCGGTTCTCGTCTCCACGTACACCAATTGATCATGGCTTCAAATTAATGACACTAATATACACGCTATCAAATGCTCTTTAATCACTGATAAGTCCTGCAAGGTGGACCTGTGAAGTCGATTTACCTGTGCTGATAGAAACAAATCAGGGGAATCAATCGCGTCAGACTTGTGTGTAGTTAGTCGAGGCCGATCATTATAGTTATAGTTTTAAACTTCAGGTCGACTGTTTGTGTTACTGATAGTTCCTACATTGTTGATTGAATCCATTGCTGGATTGACAGATCGTCCGCCTTTATTGTTTATTTATTTAGGACCTTTTCCATTAATTAACTACCACAGCTTCGATTTGGTTATGTTTGGTTATTTTAGGTTATGTTAGATTTCGTTATGTTATGTTAGGTTTAGTTAGTTTAATGTTAGGTTCAGTTATGTTATGTTAGGTTAGGTTTGGTTATGTCAGGTTAACCTAAGTTGTGGTTACGATAGTAAATTAACGGAAAAGATCCTTTATTTAAAAGCAACAATTATCTTTTCCTAGAGACATATCGGTAAATATGCAATATAGCCACCCACCTTATTTGCACGATTTTTTAAAAGAGCCAATATTTTTAAAACACACGAATCCACGAAAAAGAACGTTTTACCCAGAAGTACAGTTTTTTTTAAAAAGGTCGAAAAAATGACACAAAAACTATGTATACTACATTAATCTTATGTAGTTTTTCTCATAAACACGAATATCATATCAATTTCTTCCTAGGACAAATAATAACCGAGACATTTAACAAAAAGGTTGCGTTAGGTTAGTTTCAACTTACTTAGCATTAACATATCAAATGTACAAACCAAAATACTAAGTAATTAACCTAACCGAACTTGTTAAATATGTAAGTTATTATTTGATGTAGGAACAAATGAGTGCCATTTTTGTGTTTAGGAGGATTTGTTATTTCCATAAAATACCATGTATGTTTAGTTTGCCTTTTTTTTTTTAAACATTTTTTAGTAATTTTACTATATTTTGCATTATTTTGTAAGTATTTTTGGATCATTTATTCAGCGATACTTGCGACAATTCACGACACTACGGGGGGAAGAAGTGCAGAGGCGCTGCAGCTCAGTAATCGCCCATCAGAATCTTCCAGTTGGAAACACTTCGTCAGCACGCCGTGCACATCCACACTACCGTTAGATCCGCTGGAGCGCGTGATGATCTCAGGACCTCCCTGCAGTCACGGAGAGGATACGGAAGGACTCCCAACTCATTTCCTCAAACACTGAACGAAGGTTGTTAAATTGGCATTCGACGATTTCGTTTTTAATTACTTTTCTTAGTTCGTCAACTTATTACGGTTCAGTTGGAAGAGCCCGTGGCTGAGGGGTTAAGGCATCATGATATTGTACCAGAGGTAGAGGTAGCGCAGGTTCGTATCTCCTCGGCCTTGACTGTTAGTTTTTATCAGTTATATTCACCTTGTACCGTTCTGGATCTCCCCGTACACTGTTGATAAGTCCCCGCGTACATCAATAGTCTATGGAGTATGGCTAGAGAAAGGTTAAAGTTAGTAACAATGACTACACTCGTTCTTCTACATTCATTCGCCCCTCATATTCGCCCATATCTCTTCGATCGGCTTCTTACAAATGAATAATTATGAATAAAAAGGATATCGGCCTCTACTTTTATTTATATAAAAAAAGTTGTATTTCCTTTTGAAACCATCTGGCCCATAGCCTCATATCATGTCAGTATATAATACAAACATAAATACTATGTTTTATTTTTCAACGAGTGTATACATAGCCACGGATATTATAACCTCAGTATGTACCGCACAATTGCAGGCACCGACGTAGCGTTGTTCACTAAGGTACAAAGAAAGCCAAACCCTCCAAGTTCCGGGGTGAACAAACCACATCTGTAAGGGTTGTTTGTCGAGTCTTGAGTAACTTGTTGAACCGTCTTACCCGCCGCTTCAAACAACTCCATCTGTTTATGTGCTGACAACTTTACCTCCAACTTTGGAAATGTTATTGTCAGTATAATACTGTAAAACGTAGCAAAATAAGTTAATCTAAATAGAAGACTTTGGAAGTTAAGAACAAAAGTATAATTTTAGTAAAAATTAACGATTTGTTTAAATCGTATACTGAAACTTACGTTGAATAGTTATTTATTTATTCTTAAGACTAAGATCGTAACTGGGCGAATATAACATAACTTGATCTATTTACTGATTTATGTTAATTAGCTACACATCACATCGGTTTTTTTAATTTTATATTTCGGCTTTACAATCTGAAGCCATTTTCAAACATTTCAAAAATTAACATAAATCAGTAATGAACACCATCATAAAAAATACATACCGTAAAGAAATAATCTATTTAATCTACAAAATCTATATAGGTTTCTACTGAGCGTAATGAATGTAGATGATGGAATGTAGTCATTGTTACTAACCAAGGCCGACTATTCGTAAGAAAGTGTCATTAATCAATAACCCAATGACAAATTAACAGCTGGTGGTTATTAGCTCGTCATTAAATAAACCTTTAATTAATTTATTATTACATGCACTAACATTATTGAATAAGTATTCAATTGTGCACTATCCAATATATAATAGTGATAATTTACTGTTGACAAATATATTAAGTCCAACAAATTAGCTGAATATGTTAAACTATGCATTTTTATTAAAATAAAGACCGTTGGAAAGATTTCTATTGTTCGTTGCCCCAGTGACGTAGTTACAAGTGTTTACGTCACTTACATGTGATATATTGTCGTCTCTGTTGATGGTATCACTTGTCCTCGTATAACACCAGTTTGCACCCACACAAGATGGGTTCATATTTCACCCACAAGTGTTTATATACCACCCCCTCCCCCCAACCGCCACACAAACACGCAGCTGATAGATAGCCCCAAAAGTCGACGGTGGAGACGTCAATGGTTTCCTTATAAGTCGTGGGTGGCTTGGGGGAGTGTTTTTTACGTTTTAAGGGATGAATCTGTCCTTGTGATTAACTCCCAGCTGTTAAAAAGTAATAACAATAAAACCTTTTCCGTACATAACATGTGGTGACAATAGGGTTGATACAAGTCGAGCCTAGGAATTGTTTGTTACAGGGAGTAACTTCCAAAAGATGTATTGATTTTTGAGAGTGTGCTGTGGAATAGTGTGTAATTGTTACACATTGCAAGGAGCGAACATTAAATATAAAAACATAAATATAGTAATAAATATTTTTATAAAAATGAATGTGACCATTAGAAGTTTAGTGACACTATGAAAATTGTTGCACGTTAAGTGTCGTTGAATCTAGATTTTTTAATTTATTTTTAACTAGCCGACAGACCTTACTTCACTAAGAGTGATTCTCTACGCTTGTTTACTATTCACTTTAATGTTAAATTAATGCCAATATATTCTTATGGGAAAAAGAAAACGTTGAGGGGTGATCTCTACCACTTAAGAATTGAATTTTGGGAGATACTTTTTTGTTGGGTATCTATGGATACAAAATCTAACTTCCCTCAACATTTTTTCAAATGTATTCAGTGATTTTGGGGATTTCGTGATTTGCTTACTTTTTTTATTTGATACATGGGAAAGAATTATGGTTTAGTGCAGGTTAGCACTTTAGTCCCTTTGCTGTTTTATAATAATATTGATTAATTACATATAAATGGACAATTCTATTTATTATTTTCTGTTGAAATTGCGATAGTTTTAGATGGTTCGCCTCGGTAAATAATTTTAAGCAACTATTGTTTACAGTAAATTATTATTTTAAGTGATTTTCTGTTAGATAAAAAATTAAAGTTGTTCAATAACACATAAAAAAACTTAGGTTTAAATTAACCTTAACTCTAAAATTCCTGTAATGCGCTATCGATTAGTCGATTTATTATGATGTTACGACTATCGATATACCAAAACTTTAAAGTTTACGTCATAACTTTACTGGGCCAAACGTGGAAGTTGAATTTTCACATCAAATGTCTGTGGCTTGGAGACAGTGAGGCAAAGACGTACAAGTGGGCCGGGACTTTCTACGTCCTTGACTCATTTTGCAACGGCTCGTTGGTATTAAAACTACAGCCAAGTCGAAAACTTTCGTATTTCCCTTATTGTAAACAGTATCAGTGAGAATATTTGGTGGCTGTAAAATATGGATTGATCATGAGACCTCGCTAGAAATAAACGGAATTGGCGTTTATTTCTCAGCCACCCAACAAACACTTCCTCATGAAACAATTGTACATCCTAAAAAGTATGCTGATTAATTAATTATTTTTTTCCAGGTTGGCTTGCCATTTTACAACCACTCACATACTGTAAGTATAATGTCGTTATGTTGAGAAGATATCGTACTTTGGTTAATATTTGAAATTATTTTCGTTGAACTAAAGAGGATTTATTTATATATTACTACCACTACCAGGCTTCATCTTTAAACCTCAAGTTTGTTTAAATTGTGCGTAAGTTATAATTTTTTCCTCTATTTTGATCATGTGAAAGAAATTTTCAGTTTGACACCCCACTTAAATCTTTGGTTTTCGTGCAGTTTGACCCATAAATTTGACTTCTCCAAGAACTGAAAGTTTATGCAGGACAGTAACTTTTATTTAATAGGCCACTTGAAAGTCGTGACAGTGTTACATTTTTATAGCAAAAACGCTAAATTTTTAACTCAAATTAAATTATGTTTAGAAACTAAAATTTAAATTTCTTTTTGCGGTTTGAAGCCAAGTTTTCAAACTTTATAAGTGTAAGGAAGTGCTTGAAATTTATTTTATACTTTTTCTGTTCTTATAGTCACAGTTCTGTTCTTATCTTATTACATTTTTGGATTTAGTAATTTTAATTAAGTGACTTGTGTTTGTTAATTTTTATGATTGTTGAGAATTTTAGAAAGATATTTAGTTATAACGCAATTTCTATATTGACAGTTTCTGCTAACTCTAAGAATCAATTTTTATTCTAGACCTAATGTTTTATTAATTGATGCAGAAAAGATTTATTTTCATGTTACTTTTATTTAGCACACAAACTACCAGAGTTTCTTCAAAATGTCCAAGAAATACGTTTATGTCCAAACATTTACATCAGCCACAATTTCAAATTTTTTTTAACATCGTGTTTTAAACCCGATTAATGCAGAAAAGTGTGTTTAACATTTTTAAATCAAATTAACAAGGTTTTTTTACTGACTTGAAATGCATTACACTATAAATGAGTAAAAATCATAAAAATGACATAAACGTGTAAGTAGGGTTTCTGTTACTACGCGATTCAGATATTTTACTATTGTTTTCTACATCTAAATTTCACGAAAATACTAATTTAAATGGACTTAGTAAAGTAAAAGATGGAAGTAGCTTGATGGAGACACTTTCATTCCGGGTTAGACTTATACTGTACCTTTGACATGGAGTAAAATATTCTGTTTGAAAAAGTGTTTACCTCAAGAATAACTGCCGAATATTCCAATTGGAAGGCGTTTTACAATAAAAAATCGTAAGTAACTCTGAGAAAGTAAAAAGTTGTTCATTTTTACTTTCTCCCATATGCGTTAGCATAGAGAAATTATTGTGATCGTCAAAAGAATTTTTTTTACAAGTTGGTCTAAAATCCATTTTAGGGTCCCTTGAATCCTAAAAAGTTTTTTTTTCGAGAAAAAAATGTGGTATCTGTCCGTATATGTGTCTGTGTGTGTATGTGCAGTTCGCTGGGGACCAAACGGATGAGTCAATTTTATTAAATTTGGCATGTATATGTATTTAGCCAATATCTCTAGACCATTTTTTCACTTTTTAAAAATTTTAATTTATTTTATTTTTATGGGCAAAAACATACGAAAATGAAATTCTCTCAAAAACTGCTTTAACTATTTTGATTAAATTTTCAGGAAAGATGTGAATTACAATTTAAAATAGTTTAGTAAAAACCGAATGTCTCTAACTTGACTAGTTTTTGAGTTATGGCAAAAATCATATTTGGGAATCAAACTGGTAATTTTCAAAGTTTTGATTTTTTGTATTTAATATGGGGGCAACGTTTGTGCCAATTTTTGGAACCATATATTAATGGAATCGGAATCCTTCCATTCAGTAGAGCCCCGTATCTAGATACATTTACGATACCAATAAAATAATAAATCACCACAAAACCTGAATCAATTTGTAGTTTACTACAGTCAGAATGACGTGTTAATTGTAAAACAAATTGCTGTTGATGGCAGGCTGTGCATTATAAACATAACGCCATTACCGCAGGTGATTACAGTTGAATATTTACCATATTATGGTTCAGTTGATGTTTACAAGCTGATGACGCTGTTATTATCACACCGCCAGCCAAACCATGCCGGCTTTAATTGTAGTTTGATAACGTCATTTTTTAACGTATGGGATTGAGGTTAAATTTGTTTTCTCGAAAGGTTGTAATATATTTATTATAATTATCATAGTTAATAAAATATAAACTATGCATAAAACCTTTGATCTGTTACATTATTTTCAAGAAACTAAGTAGACCCCTTAAGGCTATTGTTTGTCTTGATTTGTTTAAGTGAAGTTTTACGTATAATATTTAATTTTAATTAAAACTGAAGACGAAAATAGTTACATCGTTTCGTGGTACATATGTTTCGTTTCCAAAATGAAGGGAAGATCGGAAAAGGAGAAGAATATCTAGTTTACAGTCGGTTAAATTTAGCTGATTTGTATCTACCGGTTACTTACGTCATTACAATCGAAATACTGACGACATCGATAGATTTATATACGGAAATATTCTGCGATCCGCCGTCTTCTATATTTTCTAACCACACCCTTTTTCTTTGTTAGATAACGTTTTTCAATGTATGAGGTTGTATAAAAAACTTCTTTTAACCAATATTACATTTTTGACAGCTACAAGGTACCCTGGTTAACTGTCCATAAAGTTTAAAAAAAAATTATTTTACGTAATTTTACAATTTTTTATAAATGTTTAAAAACAAATGTCTGTGCGCAAAAAATTACCCGGCAACGAAAAATCTAATAGGTGGATAGAGGATGAATGATTTATTGTATGTTTATATGCATAGATGAAGTGTTTGTAAATATCTTATTTTTCTAAAAATTATTTAACTCTATTGTCTACGCTTGTTTCGAGGTTCCAAACAGGTTTTTTGTCTGTTGTCCGTTTAGTTTCTTACAATTAACGTACTACCAGTTAAAAGAAAACACCTTGAAAAACTCGTCCGAACGTACTGTAATAAGATTTCTAATAGAAGAAATACAAAAAGATAATATAGAAGTGTTAATTTTATATAGTTTTGTATACCTTTTTAATAAATGCAGACTATAAAGGACTATACTAACTAAGCGGTAACCAAACGACTTTTCTGTATGTCAAGAAAATTGCTATTCCGTCTTT
This sequence comes from Stictocephala bisonia, assembly GCA_035578905.1. NCBI lineage: Eukaryota > Metazoa > Arthropoda > Insecta > Hemiptera > Membracidae > Stictocephala > Stictocephala bisonia. The sequence goes on along the minus strand of JAQJVL010000045.1, from coordinate 625,887 downwards.
TAATTTCTTGTAGACTATACGAACTCTACGCCCAAATTTTAAAAATTATAAATTTAAAATCTTGTTGATAGTTCGTAAGCACAACGACCCATTTGAATGGTTATTTTATAAACAGTAGAATAAATAGTAGCAAAGTTTGATTTAACGGTCGTAGACTCTACGATCAGTAGTGTAAACGAACCGCTATACTATTTACTTATTGTAAAGTGATTGCAGAGTCTACGATCGGTGCCATACATATAGTATAGTGGTCGACGATTAGTCAACATTAACAAAAAAAAAAAAAACAAAAAAAAACATCACAAATAATGTTGATCTGATGAAAAAACACCTTACAAATTTGGAAAATTATCATGGGACTATAGGTTTACTACCAAATATTGTGTTATTTCATATTTTTGGTTTAAGTATGTATAAATTGTATTCTATTATAAGAAGTATTGTTTTGTTTAGATTACTGTTCTGACAATGCCTATTTCAATGTTTATGATCAGTTCCAATAAACGATTTTATTTGGATGAAGGAGGGGAACCACCGCTTTTGCGCTGTCGCCCCTTGTTTGTATATATCAGCCGCCGTGTGATAGTTGTATTTATCTACGTTAACCTTTATTAGGTTTTTATTTTACTGGAAGTAGTGTGGTTAAGAGGCTGTTACCTTACGAACCTGGACTTTAAACAACTCATGGTAATTGTTTTTTAATATCCCTAAAATCCAAAATTATGGTATTAAGCTAAAACTGCAGTAAAATGGAGTTAAAAAAAAAATGTAATTCCCTTAAGAGACTGAAGTTTCACAAAAAATTTCACTAAACCTGTAGATATTTCGGGATGAAGCTGGACGACGTACGTACTAATACAGTGCTACAGAAACTGTAAGTTGATGTCGGCCACGCACATTGGTTCTGACACTGTCGAAACCAATAAAACACAGGTGCTTAGTAAACCTAGAGCTGTGTGATAAATTCACTGAACGAACACAGTCGAGATGTACAATTTATGGGGCAATCATAGCGGTTTAACGTCAAGCTGCTAAATACAGTTCTCACTCTACTACTTCGCGGTGATATTCCCGTAATATCTCATCCGTCGTAACGACGCAGTGTCGTAAATAACAAAGAAACGTTAACAGATTGCATGTGTAATACAGAGGTGGCTCAATGTCATCACTATGCTGTATCACGTGGTGATCCTCCCCCGCACCGTCACTGCCTGACAGATCGCGGCGACACCATTATTGTGAATCACCCACACTGGATTATCTTATGCGTCAGTACTTGGAAGGATTGTGCTGTTTCATTTATTTTATTAGATAAGTAACACTGTAGATCATTTTGAAAGATGTTGTATGTGCGTGCTTGGATTTTTTTTAAAAGATGAACGATTTTATTTAGGGATGAAATATTAAATATAGTCCGTACGTACTGTATTGATCATTATATTGAGCGCTAGATGATTAACGGTTCTTCCATGATACATCGTACAACATTTGTGATCAATAACGATTCTTCCAACACCCATCGAGCAAAGTATTCGATCAGTAACGGTTCTTTCATGACACATCGTAAAAAGCTTACAATAAGTAACGGTTCTTCCATGATACATCGTACAAAGTTTTCAATAAGTAACGGTTCTTCCATGATACATCGTACAAAGTTTTCAATAAGTAACGGTTCTTCCATGATACATTGTTCAGAGTTTTCGATTAGTGATGGTTCTTCCATAATCCATCATATAACGTTTTCGATTAGTAACGGTTCTTCCTTGATACATCGTACAAAGTTTAAGATCAGTAACGGTTCTCCCAACATTCACCATAGAAAGTATTTGATATTATGCCTAACGCTTCTTCCATCATCCATCACAAAAGATTTACGAATAATAACGGTTCTCTTATTCAACTTGAGTTTTATGACTTGATAGTTCTTTGACTTATGCCCGGCGTGGTGGCTCAGTGGTTAGCGCTTTCGGTGTGGCCGTTCCCTTTCGGGAATGGCACTGAACTCCATTCTGACGCTACCGGACCCTATCGGGAATGCTAGTTACCTTCAGTATCAAATTGGCGTCTGCCGGGAAACTTTGTTTTTGTGAATAGCGTGGTCAGTGCGATCTAAATACTTAACATTTGTGTCAGTTTTATTTTATTAGTATTGTGTAGTAGTGTAATCATATACTGTAATTAGTTAAACGTATACTTAGTATTGTATTATAAATAAGTAGTTTTTTTAATTATAAATAACGACTGGACCTCAAATAATTATTTGAGAAAGTTTTGGAAGAACAATACAATGTACAATCAGACTTCAGTCGAAGTGTAAATGATATGGATGAGAGCGAAACAGACATGGCTGCATTAGACGTTGATGACGATACCGAATGTGGAAATGAGGCATGGGGCAGTTTCAGTATTTTAGTTAACTCTTTTTATACAATTCTTTTTAAAATAACATGTAAATAGTGCAAAGACTATTTAAATTTGTGTATAATGTGTTTTTTAATACATTTTTAAGGCGTGACAATTTCATAAAACCTGCCCTACACGCTCACGTACCCGAAATTACCATTGCCACTGTAAGTGTGTGGGTAGGTGGGAGGATAATTGCCACTGTACATGTGTGGGTGGGTGGGAGGACCATTGCCACTGTACATGTGTGGGTGGATGGGAGGGCCATTGCCACTGTAAGTGTGAGGGTAGGTGGAGGGTAATTGCCACTATACATGTGTAGGTGGTGGGAGGACCATTTCCACCGTACATGTGAGGGTGGGTGGGAGGGCCATTGCCACTGTAAGTGGGTGGGTGGATGGGTGTGAGGGTCATTGACACTGTATGTATGTGGTTGGGGTAAGAATGACGATTATGCCTGTCGCAGCGAAAGTGTTTTAAGGCTTCGGACTTCGGAGGGCAGTATCCAAGGTTCAAATCCCCACTGAGCCAACGGTCGGTACTTCACTCGATGTACGCACAGGCTTGCAAGCCCACGTGAACAGGCGAGTAAAGTTTTATTTAAAAAAAAGAGAAAAAGAGATAAGATCTTTTTTCCACACTACACTGTTGGGGTGGGTGGATGTCACTAATTTACATGAGTCATATAATTTGTAGGGTGGGTTGGCAAAGATATATGCATTTTATTAAGATAAAATTATGATAGACCTTTCTATCTTAAGCTTTCCTGAAATAAGATAAACTAGCATTTAAGGAATACTTTAAGAATAATAAATTTAATTACCTGCAGTGAAATTGAAAAGAAAATCTACCACCTACAGTGTCATGATGGCTCGTTTCAGATTGTCTTTGCACGCTGCCCCACTTCCCCTCTCACGCCGACTTACTACTATGTTTATTTTGTACTGTATTGCAAAATTCATAAACTGAGTCCTTAACATAACAAAATAAATACCAAAACAAAAATATAAAACACAAAATATAAAATAATACCTTTTCTATTCTTCTAAAAGTTACGTTCGGAACTTTTCCGTTAATTCATTACCACTACTTTGGTTATGTTATGTTTGTTTAGGCTATGTTAGGTTTTTAGTTATGTTATGTTTGGTTAGGTTATGCTAGGTTTGGTTAGGTTATGCTAGGTTTGGTTAGGTTATGTTAGGTTTAGTTACGTTAGTTAAAAGATCCAATTGTTCTATCACCAGCCAGAATACAAAATAAAGCTAAAAACAGTTCACCATCACACTACATTAAATTAAAATAAAATTTGTGAAATAGTTATCATGTACAAACAAACTATTTAACAGTGTTAATCCCAAGTCCACTTGGACACCGTCCATTTCCTTCCTCCTTAGAACAATTCAGTTTTACAATCCTGTTTCAAGATGAACTGAACAATTTATATTCCCTATTCGCGAAAAATTAATGTTGTACCTTTTTATAGGTTTACCAAAAATCATGTTTTATTGGTGCAACTGAATGGAAAAACGATTTGATCGCGTTGCAATCATATCAGCTTTGTTATGAACTTAAGAGCTCTTTTAAAATATAACTACAAAGTCACGCAGGGGTGGAGACCACTAGACAGTGGGGAAGGGGTGTGGGTGATGTGTTTTATGGTTCGTGTGTTAACGATGAAGGGGCTGTGCGTGACTTGACCACGTCATTTACCGAAGGAAGAAACATGGTTTTAATGTTATAAGTCTGTAGTTATTGGTCAGTTGCAAGTAGGGATGGCAAAGATATATCGGAAATGTTGATAAGAAGGTTTCGATATATCGATATATTAATATCGATATTATCTTTCGATAATATCGGCCATATCGATATTTTGGTCCGATATATCATATCACTATACACATTGACGTTATTCTCTCTTCTCAAAATCATCACGATTTGAAAGAAACACATTTAAATTGCCTCTTATGCGTTCAAACCATTCGTTGAAATAATAGAGTAACTTTATTTAGTTTTTTTTTCGTGAAGTTAACGGACTAAAATATAGTTTATTGAATATAAGTGGGTGGAAGTTTAGTGTTTCTAAGAAGCCTAATGATATTTATAATGTACAAAACAAAAATAATATTGTTATTCCATTATTCTTTTTCGAATTTTTCCATTCAGCCCCACAAACCACAGCTAGTTTTGTGTATATATATTTCATTTTTACATTAAGTAGGCTATTCTAAATACGAGGCTATTCTCGTAAATAGTGACAGCAAAATGTGACTATATTTTCGATCATAAAATAAGAGTTTTTGCATAATTGTAAACATATAAATCATTTACAATTCAATACATTGGTTATCCGATATATCAATATTTTTCTTTCGATATTATCGTTAGATCGATAGTTGGTTTGCAATATATTGATATGTTGAAAATATTTGCCATCCCTAGTTCCAAGGGTAGACATTTTTTTGTTTTAGTGTTTTTCTGTCTTCGCCATTGGCGTATTTTTGAACCCGTTACCCTCATCCTTGGAACACTAGGTTAGCAAGAGGCGCTGATGTTGTTAAAGAAACTAAAATAATGTTAAAACAACTTAAGGTAATACGAAATTGGTTAGGTGTGCTTAGTGATCAATCTGAAGGATCAAGAAAATAGATAAATTAATGTATAAAATAATAGTAAAGCACACATACATAAACATTGAAGTTTGATTTACATTATTGCCATGAAAAAATATGGTGGCCCTTAATGGTTTATTTATGACTGTCAACATTTGTCAATAAAAGATTCATAGTCATGCAGTCAGCTGGAAAACTACGTTATGTATTTTTATTACTCAATGTTATTACGAATACAGCTTTCGTTGGTATTCTAAAAGTTATTGTTAATTTGAAGGAGGGATATTTGTTAATGGTTTACCAAACGGCATGTGCAGAATTAACATTAGCCATTTAATCATTATTTATACAATGTTACAACAGTTTTAATTTTTATCTTGCAGGATATTTTATATAAAAAAACGTATATTTCAGATCGAGAAATGTTAATTAATTCTTTATGCCTTACCTGAGATAAATGTTGAATGTGCTAATTTTTAAGGTAATCATGAAGTAGGGTGAGTGTGCAGTGTATGATATGAATGTAGTCTTTTTACCATCTGTTGTCAACTGAAGTTTATAAAAGGTCCAATCTGTCATGGAAGTATACAAACAATTGTTAAAAAATGTTTGGTACGCAGTTTTACTGCGGTGAAGAGATAAAACATGTTATCTGTATTGAAGTTAACAGATTTGTTAAATTTATATCTGTACACGTTGAAGAGTAATATGTCGTATGACTGCAGATACAATGTATCCCACGCTCTTACCTTCCTTAGTTTTTTTTATTTACGATCTAAAAAGATTGTAGCCTCAGAAACCATTAAAAACACTTCCTTTAGGATGACTAAAGTTATGTTTTAAAATAATCTTAACAACAATGTAAATAATGGTCTTGCTGAAGAAATGCTGAGGTCAAAAGAGCTAAAATGTTGTCACAATAAAAGCTAATTTAATCTATATAATAATAAAAGGCAAAGCCCTGTCTCACTCGTCACTGATTCTCCAACTTCCCATGTAGGTAGAGAGCTGAAATCTTGTACACCGTTTCTTTAGGACTCAATACAACTAAAGTACCGGTATTTCCATCTTGATAAAGTACTCCTAATGGGTAGAAAGCGCCCCTAAAAGATTGAACACAAATGCAATGAACACGTTTGAAATAGGCGAAATGGGTATTTATACTAATAAATAGGTAGCAACGCAAGTAGTGTGATTGAGTTGGTGTAAATAAATTTAATATTCTGATTTAAAGTTATACAGTCAAAAGTCACATGCCGAGGCCGAAGTGCATCGTGCGCAGCGAGAGTTGGGGTTGGCACGCGAAGCGTGCGGGGGTGTCCCCTAGTTTAAAACAAAACTTAAAAGTTTTTATAAACAATATATTTTATTATATCAGGGAATTCTAGGAGTATGGGGTTCCTTATCACCATGTCTATCAATTTAGACTTAATTTAGTTTGAAAATTTGCATTGTACGACAACACATTATATTTATTTATATCAACTAGCTTTGTTTACAAATCAATATGTTAATTTTTTTTTTAAAAAGGGCTCATTATGGAGATTTATTTTGCTAATTATCTTAATCGATTTCGTTTTATTTGGCTTTGTCTTTCAATAACACAACGGTTCAATAACATAAGAGATGTTCGTAGTGTATTGGCCATAGCTGTGTTCTAAAATTTCTGTTTTCTTGTAAAAAAAAAATTAATTCAAACTCGAAACACTACGAACAATTTAAAACACACTAAGCTATCCCTTGTGGCCCTCATTCATACAATATTGTATACTACATTGACGTATTATTTACTAACATTAATTAAAATTAGCTTTACATCTAGTTCGTGCATTTTAACCAATATATTGCTTTATCGCGCACGTCAACTAATTACAAACAACAAACAAATGCTTATTGCTCTCAACAATGTAAAGGCGTTAAGGATTTAGCAGCTGTGCGTCATCGAAACTGTAATTGACCGTTGAACTGTAATTGGAAATGTGGAATCTGTTTATAATTGCTGCCGTATAAAGTACTCATGCAATTTTATCACTTGTTTACGGCTTTGTAAGGTTGACCTGGCAAATAAACGTGTTTAATTACCCCAATTTGTGTGTTGAACAATGACTTTGAATGGATTTTCAACCAAATAATTGTTCAAGAGTCTGCAGATCCTGTCGACCATGTTAGATTTGATCACGTAAGAACAATGTTATTTGCGATTCCATATTCTTTTGTTATTTACTGACCAAAAGTTGTGTCTGAGGTGTAATTTTAAACGTTATCATATTGCGCATTGAGTTTGCTTTTGATTATTTTGAATACATACGCCTAGTTTTGAAAAATAGTTGAAAATAAACACTACAAACTAAATATTTTGTTTAAATTTTTTAATATAAAACTAATTAGGAATTCCAACGCGCAATTTCATTCCTGATCAAATGCAATTTGTTTGAAAAAAGTGTTTAATAATAACTGTTAAAATTGGATACGCGTGATCGTATGTACGGTTCGAAAATAATATTGTCTTACAGGATTACAACCAACATAGTCGACAGCCTCGGCAGACTCCCTGACCTGAAGATGAAAGTAAAATACTTTCGAAACGTTGGCTTATAAACACGACCTAGTCTTTAAGTGCAGGTACGCTTTCTGTCCAATAAATATATAGTAATTAATAATGTTGTTAATAAATACAAATACACATAGAAAATTATCTGAATAGTTTTTTTTTTAAATATATGTATGAAGAAATCTTACTTATTTTATATGATTTAATAAGACCTTTGGCGAAGCTCCATGTTGCAGTATTATGAAGTGACAGAGAATAAAAAAAGGTCGCATCGAATAGCGCGCTGAATGTGAGCTGGTCAGTTATTTCTCTAGTTTGCCATGCAATGGCAGAGCCAGCACCTTGTCAGTCCCTCCCTTATTCCCCCAAACCTTTCAGGATGAATATATTTACTATCACTACAAATTTATGTAGATCTACATTAGTCGTAATCAATTTATAACTGCAAATACAAATCGGAAAAATCTTTATGGACTGTAGATTAATATGTTATCAGCTTATTCACGAAATTGGAAATTTTTGTCCAATTTTATCTAGTTGGCAAATAGGAAAACTAATTTTTCTGTTACGATGTGTTTTTTAATATTTTTTCAAAAATGTTTGGTCATTTTTCTGTCTTACATTTGTTTGTTTTAGTTTATGTGAACATTATTTTTTATTCAATTTTATTGTTTGTAATGATTTGTAAATGTAAGCATTTAATTATAGTGTACACAAGCAGTCAGGGGCTTAGTAAAAGATATTAACAATATAATGTATTTCAATGTTTATTTAAAGTAATTTAAACTGAGCTTATAATAATCTATCTCCAACACTCGTCAATTTTTTGTGTTAACTCTTTTAAAAATCACAAGAATAAACTCTAGAGTTAATGTGTGAATCAACATAAAGTTAATCTCTATAATTCAATACATTGGGTTCCTTGTAACTTGAAAACTCGACAAAATGTTTTATTGTGTAATATTATCTATTATGCTTATTGTTTTTACTAAGTGCAATTCCGATTTTCTTTCGATACCAATTTCGTAATTTGATTTGAATGGGATAAGATTTTAAAGGTGTGTTACTAACATGTAGATACGTCCTTAGGGGATGAAAATAGTCTTAATTACTTGGGTTGTTCATCTCAACCCTCCTACATGCAGGAGCTTTAGACTTGACGGTCCGAATGCTTTCTTACCTCTGCACATAGTACAGGCGTTTAGGCTTAGTATGTAATTTTATGATTATTTATCCAAACATATCTTCTACAAATTTTGAGGTTTGAGAGTCTTCTGGTATTCTTAAAGATTTAGGGTATTCTTGATGTTCTTTTCGAGTTCACCACTTTACCAAGTTCTTGATTTTCACAAATGTGAGTCTGCTTAGCGCTAATTTGAAGTTATAAAAAAATTGGGGGAGGGGGGGTTGAAATTACGCCTGCTGCATGTATACTTTTGACAAGAAGTCAATTATTATTTTTTTTTTAGGTTCAGGTTTAGCTCGGGTAAAAATACTAGATGCGGTCAAAGTTATACAATTAAATAATGAAGACAGATTTAAAAAAAATGTATATACTGATTAATGACACAAAAAACTATTAATTTCAAACAGTTTATCATGTGAGTGTTGGATAGCAAACAAATTAAAACAGTGTGAAAACAGCTGAATAGATCGTCAGGCGTTTTTACACGAGACAGGAAACACGAGGGAGGAAGAAGAAGCTCCATAAACATGATTCAGTTAAACAACATTGTCAGCCCAACCGACCCGTCGCCTCGTGCATATTTATAGTGCCGTTAGAAATTCATCGACTCACGGTAATTTACATAATGTCAGTGTTGTCGTGCCGGCCACTCCAGACGCTCGGACTTCCACGACAGTTTGGGTATGACGTCATCAGTTGGTACAAAACATTTGTCAATCTACTTATTTACTCGCCAGTTCACACATTGTGAAAAATACGGTTTGAGGATGAACGTGAAAAAGACTAAAGTGTACCCTGGGTGGAAGGGAAGAGAGAACACAACTCAAACTGGAAGTAAAAATAACAGAAAATGTTGAACGATTCAAAGCCTGGGAAGTTGGTTTACAGAATATATAATAATACAGAAATAAAAACAAAAATAGCTTTGGCAAAAGTAGGATTTGGAAGAAAGAGAAGACTGTGGTGTGGTCCAATAGGGAAAGAACTAAGAAAGAGGCTAGTGCTACATATGGAGTGTGTTGTTGTATTGTGCAGAAACGTGGACACTAAGAAAGGATGTAAAAATACTGGAAGCAATGGAAATATGGTTTTCGAAGATATTAGAGGAGATTAAGTGGGAGGACAGGGTGACTAATAAAGATATATGGAGAAAGGTGGTATAAGAAAGACAAATAATTAAGAAGATAAAGAAAAGGAAAAAGAACTGGTTGGGGCATACAATAAGAAAGGAGCTGCTGAGACTACTCCCCCCTTGGTATAGAATATGATTTATAGTAAGTTTAACTTCTATTTAATGAAGTATAATACAAATATATTGATATAAATAGAAAGTTTAAGAACATACATACATCGTAGTAAGAAAAAACTACGGAATTAGGCGATTTATTTTACGATTTGGAGGGCCAGTCTTCAAACATGGTAACGGCTCCTAAACCAAAAATACTTATTGTGCGCCCTCCTTACAGGACTTCAAACCTCATCCAATCCAAGGTCCTTAAAGAACCTTGACATTGCCTTGATGGGGTTTGCCTGTGCTACACCTTGGCCACGTTCTAAAATGCCGCCCAAGGTAAGAACCCGCTTCCTAGCTAGAGCCGGGCAGTGGAAGAGGATGTGCCATCTAGACTCCTCCTCCTCCTCCTCCCCACATCCAACTCAAGAGAATGGATGTTGGGAACCCCATCTTGTTCATGTGTGCCCGAAACGTCCTATGTCCAGTTATAAAACCAACCACCCTTCGGAGTTATAATCTTGCAAGAGAAAGAGCTTCAGCCGTGTTGAAGTACAACGGCCCCCAAACAGGACCTCCTTTGCTTGCCTGTTACCTGGCGTTTCCTCTCAGGTCTCTTGGAACTTGCCAGCGACCCATGTACCGGCAACCCTCTTGGCCAGGCTGTAAGCAACCCCGCATGCCGGCTCTGAGCTAACGAGACGTTCCTCAGTGCCTCTCCTGGCACGGTGGTCTGCCCTCTCGATTCCCAGTACCCCGGTGTGACCTAAGAACGCCGTTACAGTCCCAAACTAAACTCGAGGTGAAGTCGAACGACGCAAGTGACCACTTGGCTGTCTGACTGAGTTCAGATAGATTGTTTTTCCCATAAGGCCCAAATCTATATTTGCCTGAGCACAGGCAGCTATGACAGCCACTTCTGCCTGAAAAACCGTAGCCAGTTTGCAAAGGCTACAACTGAGCTCATTTTTGACCTGGCAACATAGACCACGTAACCAGACCCAAGGATGTGTACCACATGATCGCGTTCTTCATTGCGATTGGTTCACCTTGTTCCCCATATTTTCTGTCGCCAATGACGAATCGATAGGGTTTGTCAAAGTCGGTTTGTCTAGGCAACCTATTCGAACAATGTCCGATTGTAGGATGCTAGATATTTCGGTATGCTTACTGGCATAGTGAGCTTGCCAGCATCCGCTGGTCTTAAGCATATATGCTGCAAGCCTTACCTCCCCCCTGATAAAAATGTCAAAGAGGGGCAAACTTAGCAGCACCTCCATTGCAGGGGTGGGTGTACTCTTAAATGCCAAAGGATTATTTATTATATATTTTTAAAACACATATTGACCTTTGCAATACGATGTAATAATTGTTAATACTGCAATAAAAAAATTGATTGATTGATTCCCAAACAAGCTAACCGCTGCACCTTGGTTAGGTTTTTAACAGCAGTGACTTGTTGGACCTTGGGCCACCAAATAGTGGCTCCATATAAAAGCATCGGTCTGACGACCCTCGTATAAAGCCAATGTACCAACTGAGGGTTCAGTCCCCAAGTACATCCAAAGGTATGCCTCAACATCATCAATGTGGTCCGAGAGTGGTCTATGGCTTTGGTGAAGTGTATATTCCAGGTAAGTTTGTCATCTAGCCATACACCCAGATACTTGACTTCCTTAGACACCTGGATGCAGTTGCGAAAGATTATTGGTACTCTGACAACCTCCACGTTCCTTTTATTTGTGAATTGTACCATAACGGTCTTACCGGAGTAAACATATAGCTCCTCCGCTATGCACCATGTCTGCTCTATGGATAATGCCCTCCTCATAAGGTCGAGGCATGTCTCCATGTATTTACCTCTTATTAGGATCACTATATCGCCAGCATAATCCTGAGCGTATACTCCATGTTTGTTGAGTGCCGTGAGGAGATCATCCACGACCAGGTTCCACAAGAAGGGTGACACCCTCTTGCGCTCGCCCCCCTGTGGACACCCCCTTTGCGCTCGTACCTCTCACACCGCCTCACACAGGGAATCTTGGGTTGTACGGGTACTGAGCATGTTGCTGACCCAGCGTACAACTGTTTCTTCAGTGCCCCTGGACACCAGGTTTGTCACAATCGAGGAAGTCCTCGTATTGTTAAAGGCTCCTTCTATGTCCAGGAACACTGTCAAAGCAATCTCCTTAAGGGAAATCGCCTGTTCGATCCTGTGAACTAATGCGTGTAAAACAGTCTTACAGGATCTGTCAGCTTGGTAGGCATGTTGGTTGGGGTGCATCGGTTGATTGCTTGCTACCCCGGCTTTAACATCCTGTCCAGCAACTTTTCCATGGTATTTAGGAGAAAAGACAAAAGACTTATTGGGCGGTAAGCCTTTGCTGTATCATAGGAGTGTTTTCCAGGCTTCGGGATGAAAATCACCCTGGAAACCTCCCATGATAGTGGTATGACACCTGTGGCTAGGCTCGACCTAAAGTCGCAGCAGCCAAGGTATCAAAATTTCTTCACCCTTCTGCAGCAAGGTAGGAAAGATACCGTCACAACCAGGGGACTTGAAAGCTTGGAAATAATTCAATGCCCATTGTACTCCATGGTATGTAAAGACAGATCTACCACAGCGCTAGTCCTCCTGTGAGGCCCGGGGGACCAAGCCAAGGGTCGGTCTGGATAGCTGGTGTGATCTGAGTAGAGCCAGGAAAGTAAGTATTGAGTAAAACTTCAAGTGTCTCTTCCGGACTGTCTGTTTGCAGACTGTCCCAACATCGTTAATGGGGTTACGAGCCAAGATTTTGTGGATCTTCGAGCATTCTGGGACACTGTCAATGTCCCTGCAAAAGTTCCTCCGCGAGTCTCTCTTGGCTTTGCGGATTGCTCCGTTGTACCTATCCCAGTTGCCCGCACGTTTGCAAACATTGTGCAGTCCTCGGACGGTTTTCCTCAATTCTTCAAGCTCTCGATTCCACCAACAGGCATTCTTGTTAGACTTGAACTCCGTCTCTGGACACGCTTTGAAGTAAGATGTCTCGATAGCTGATTGTATTATGTCAGCTATACCATCTACCTTCTCGCTTCGCCCCATATCAGGATGGTCTAACCGAGCTTTCAGTTCTTCCTGGTATATATCCTAGTCAGTTCTCCTAGGATTTCTGAACCATGCCTTAATGGGGGCCGTTCTAATCGAAAAGGAGATGTAGTTGTGATCCGACATGGACGGATCGTCTGGTACGGTTCAACCGTCTACTTTGCAAGCTACATGGCAGCTTGCTAGAGTTATATCAAAGGCCTCTGTTCGCAAACCTAACCCCCTCCTCTGTTGGTCGGCTTGTGGCCCCGATTCAATATCACTAAATTAGCTTCAGCTATATAGTCTAACAGTGACTCATCTCTAGCATTTATGTGGGCGCTCCCCCATGCAGTGTGATGGGCGTTGGCATCCAACCCTGCCACCAGGTGTCGTTGGTGCATCACTCTGTAGTCTACGATCCTCCTCAACATAGGGGACGGAGGGAGCTCCTCGGAGTTGTAAGGCAGGTAAACTGATGTCAACAATATTCTGAGGTCACCGTCACTTGTTGGCAGGTATACTTCAGTTACAGCCGTGTCCCTGGAACAAAGACCGGTCAGTTTTAGAAATTTTATGTCCTTTCTGATGAAGATACAAGCCCTAGGGTTATTGCAGCTAACATCATACACCAACTTACCTTTAGCAGTGCAGTCCCACCACTCTCCCTCCAACGATCCATGGCTCCTGAATCAGGACCACTCATACGTCATCGGACAGAATCTTCTGGCAGAGCGTGGCTGTGGCCGCTCTGGAGTGATGAAGGTTGATCTGTAGCACTGCCATTACTACTGTGGGGGCTTGGGTCCCTCCTTAGGCTTGAATGTTATCCTCTCCAGCCCAGAAAGAGCCGCATCGAGAGGGCATTCAGTCTCCTAAAGGACTCCTCATCACATCAACCATGAACACTAGGAATCATGGGGTTTTGAGTGCTCTCAACAACCATCATGTGATCAGTGTTCAGCTGGTTTTGCTTCTTCAGGCCCAAAAGGACCTCAGCTTTAGTATCAGCACAAGTTTTAACTGGAACGAACGTGGTCAGCTTCACCATCTTAACCAGGTTCTTGGCCAGTCCAAGCCTCAGTTGTACACCCTCGAAAGAGCTCATATCTGAGACTTGGATTTCAAGTCATATTCTGGTCATAGCACTGGCGTAACCAATCACATCTGCTCCAGCCTCAACATGGCAACTTGTGACGTTAACGTTTGCTCCTTTGAGAGCACGTAAACTTCAGCTGTCTTTTAACAGAGACCGCATGCCTGACAACGGCCAGCTTCTCCACCGACAACTTCTCAGCAAAGGACTCTGCCGCTTAGCCCTCTTCTTCTCACCTCTAAGCTCCTCCGGTGTCAGTTGCGAAAGCGACCTCTTCACACCGGGTCCTTTGGAGGCGACAGAGGACAAAGCCTGCCGGCTGGTTTTAGGGGTAGCTTACCCATGAGGAGGCCGCTTTGTATCTTAGCACCTGATGTGCTAGATATTCTCTCGCCTCTGGCAAGAGCCTCCTCCTTCCGAAGTCTTCGGAGTTGGCCTCGGGGGATCCTCTTCTTAGGCGAACCACCCATATCCGTCTTCTGGAGATTACCCTGAGAACTTTCATACTCAGACCAAGCCAGCGCATCCTCCTCTCATGTAGGCAGAGCCGGCGTCGGATAGGACAAGCTGAGGTTGTCCATACTTCTGGAGTTATTCCACCTGTCAACAAATCAATTGCATTAGCCTCAACTTCCATACAATTCCCATGAGTACCGGGTTGCTGCAGTCCACCTCCCCAGTGACCCGTTTAGGGAGGTAAGGGGTAATTACGACTGGGTGCCCCCTGGTTCCCAGCAGGCTCCGTTAATGGTACTGAATATTAGGCCCCCAGTACCACTAGACTTTCGGCACGGGTCGCTTAACACCTTAGTCTAGGGCCCCCCTCACTTGGTTCTGTAGGTGGACCAACACCCAGTGGCAGAGTGTAGCTCTACGCAGCTAACAAGTGAGAGTTGATTCCAGGTGTGGTCCAGTCTGCCGAACCCACCCCGCATGCAAGGTGTGGTCGGAACGGTTCGAAAGGTACCACCACTCCCTGGTATCCTTACCCTCCGAATTAGGGGATAAAATAAACTATCCTTTTTTGACTATGCACTATACGCCAATCAACAAATGCAAATAAAGTTAAAAAATGCATATTACATAACGCACAATTAAACTGGGAAAACAATGGTGTGACTTCATATGCCTCTTAGTTTCTTTTATACAGCCTTCTTAGTAAAGCGTTATTCGCTCTTTCTTAACGAGGAGTTTCGTTTCAAACACCTCGTTGTACACTTAAACATTAACTTTTTATCTTCAACAGATTGTGCTATTTCACCCATACGTTGGGGGTTTTCTGCAGACTCTAAAGTCCAGGTTGGTTTAGCAACCTGGACCACTCGTTGCTCTATTGAAACGAGTGAGTTTTACTAAAATGGCTTTACACGCCAACTTATAAACAAATCTTAGGTGGTAACCGATTGGTTGGCGTCTCGGAATCTAATAAGTCGTCCTTCTTTGTATTGCCTAAAACGATTTTCTTCAGTTATAATATTCACACATTGGTTTTGTAGTTTTAGTCCCAATTCAATAATAGTATTTAAATAGATACAGTGGCCTTTTTAAACTAAGATCTTCAGAAAATACTATTAGGAACATTGGAACTTCGCCCAATATTATTTTCTTAAGAACTAAATCTATCGGAGTTGTTCGGAAAATGCCAGTGGCAAAAGACTCGTTGCATTCTCTGAGGGGAGTAATTTGTCAAGACTGTCTGCGGAGTCAATCAACTAGTGAGGGTTGAAGGGAGAAGTAGTGGGGGTGAAAAGAAATGAAACTGGCTGGTGACAAAGCCGTGCTGTAGTAAAAGACAAAGATTTGAGATACTACTGGAAAATAATTGTCAGTGGAGAGATACTTTTTTAAATATAATCATAAACCAAGTTTATGTACCACCAATTGATTAACGACTGAACTTAGCAATCATGGCAGTGCAGTTGAAAATATAAATGTGGAAAAGGTTCGAGCTAGTGATAATCGCGTAAGTCAGAAATATGGGGTAGAAGAGGGGTAAGCAGACTGGCAGCGCCCCACTGTATTGGTTTACACAACGATGACACACTTAGTTTTTGTAAGGTATAATTTTTAAATTAATACCTTATATAATTTGTAAGGTATAATTTTTAAATTAAGTTAACGCTACAAGCACCAGTAATTATTCACACATTACCAGTCTCCACGCTGTTTTATTTAGTTTGTGGACCGTCCGCAATGCAGCGCGTCGATCATTTGTGGACTGAGCGTGGTTGTCATATTATGCCAGTCCATAGACTGCTAACACTTGTGGTTTTTTTATCTCTATTTCTCTCTGTCACTTACGTTCATTACGACAACGCCTCTCTCATTAATTCGCACATCTACTTAAGCAATATGTGGATAGCTATTTGTGACTACTACAAGGACCAATTTTGAATTGAGGAGCACCTCCAGACTGACAACGTTACATTGTCTTAGTCGCTCATTTCATTAATACAATGTTCTACTGTCTTTACTTTAACCTATAACATATATCACGGTTATCTTTTTGTAGATTATAAAGATATTAATTCAAAACCGCATATGAGAGAGAAAGCCTTGAACAAACACGGTTTGTTTCCATTCCTGTCGAGATTTGGGTAAGTATGAACCAAAAATCTGGAATGCTAGATGAAGAAAAAGAAGAAGAAGATAAGACATCCAACGCCAAATATACAACTTGTGGTTATATGGCATTGTTTTATGCTAAAACTCACGTGGGTCTCTGACTGCAATGAATTGATGACTGATGGACGGACTAATAATGTAGAACGGAGTGCCACAAGGGACATAAATAGATCCAATACTGTTTACACACATTGGAGGCGCTAAGCGTGTAAACGTTCTTCGTGCTATTTTCATTCCGTGTAACAATCTGCCACATTATTGTTTTATAAACACGAGTTGTAGACTCCAGTTATTTCCTGTCATTAATAAGAAACTTTTATGTGTAATCAGTTTTGTTCAGTTATTTTATAGTGTTTATTCATTTGGTATATTTTAAGCAATTTAAATAATATAAGCATGATTTCTTAAAAATAAAATCCACATAAAAGTAAGCAACAACTTTTATGCTAGGAATTTTATTTACAGTCGTGAAAAGAAATGGAAAGTGGAGTCCTAGCCCTACAGTTTAAAAATAAACACCTAATACTATTAACTTTGATTATATAATTATAATAATATCTTTATTGTAGGTTCACTAAAATAAACCTTCATTGAATAAACAAAAAATTTTTAAAAACAGAACATACAGTATTTCAATTTAAATTAAAACTCGTACAATCTATAAACCAAAATACAATTTTAATACTATAAAACAAATAGTATAAAACAAAGTAACTAGAAATGTCAAAAAATTGAAAACAAAATTAACATTATTATTATATCAATACAACATCTATTGTCGAACCTACAACTGCTTTCCTAACAGATCTGATGATCCAATTATAATGAAAATAGTTCAAGATTAATGAAAATATTTCACCTATGTCTGCAATTGTATATGTAAGAATCGACGGAACTTTTAATTATTTATATTTATGGAAAAAATGTTTCACACGTTGTAGGCCTATTAAAAATATGTTATATTATAATATATAATTCGCTGCAATCACAAATTGAAGTTATTATCTGGCACGGACTTGTTGAAAAGAAGAACATAATAATACTTACACACATAAAAAAGCTTCCAAATAAAAAACTGATCTAAATTTAAAATAAATAAATAAAATTAAATACTATGGTCTGTAATGCGATTTGAGATCATTCACATCTGATAGATATTCCATCTAATAGGAATATTTGCAATGCATATTTGTGTATTCAATGATATTTGTGTCTGTAATTTGGTTAGTTAGTGAGGTGTGCTGTCACAGCTAGTTTAAACTGCAGTACATTTACATGGGACTACACTAGAACTTCACAATGGACCACAAAACAGCTGGTTTTTGAGACTCAAAATGTAACATTGGATAGAAAATTTATTTGTGTTTATAATCAATATAACCTTCTCAATGTTATTAAACATAATTTTTTACATTCTAACAGCTGTTAAAATTTGGTTAGCATCATTATTTAAATGTGAACAGCTGTTACTTTTCGATTCATTTAAATCTCTCTCCGTGTTATTCTTAAGGCCGAAACACTTACTTTAAGGGCGTCCCACACCTTTCAGGGTGAAAATATTGAAGAATTAAAACGTCACTGCATAACTACAAAAAGAGGTAAATTTGTTTGATGTCTCAAGCGTTTAAATTGGTCAAGAAATAAGGTAAGAGTTGTGTTGACGTAAAACGACTTCGTTTTGTGTATAAGGATACTGTACTAATGCGGAAGAATTATGACTTTTCCTTACATACTCTAACATCCACTTGACCTGCTAGGATGTCAACAAAGGTTACAATAATGCAGTATTGTAGTTTCAGTAACGTCAGCTACATCTTGACGCTGGATGAACTAGGCGGATGTTACGGCCCAGTGACCTTGACACACTAACACGACCTTCAGCTGATAACATTTGACGGCCGGTGTGCGGCCGAGAGGCTATATTTGGTCGCGCCTGACTACGTTTAGCGCACCACTTTGTCGAAAGGTGTCTCAATAAGGTGCCTACTAGTCTTTACTGTAAACTGTTTGTAGTTGCTCTTACGCGTAATCAACAATTAAAATTACATCCTTTATAGTTTATTATCCACCATCTATACAGTATATTTAATTTCATAAGGCGAATCGGTTGCGTCAAAATTCCAGGTGCTATACTCCACCACGGCCTTTAGAAATGGCTCATTTTAAAGCTCCGACATTGAAGATTGCGGGAAAAATAAAAGTTTTGAATTCAACCTTTAGGGCTCCGCCCCATTAGCGCTCAAAGTTCCCATGTTTATCTTATGGAAAGAATGTTTATAACTTTTGTTTTGATTTATTTAACGTGGTTCGGATTCCACGTAAAGCTGTATTTTACGTGCAGCTGTATTCTAGGTCCCTTAGTTGCCCTGGCTGTTGGGCTATTAGTAAATTGCCCTTTCTGAGGAACAGTTGAACTCAGATAGTAACCAGACTACATTCATCCACACTCATCCTACACTCATATAATCATTCATATTCGCCTTAAAATACCAACAACGTTGTGTCGGCGTCTCATATGTAAGAATTGGTAAGAATTGTAAGAATTGAGTAATATGAATGAAATATTCCAGCTATTAATTTGTATAACATAACTAACATGGCACAAGGGAAAACCTTTAAGAAGCTGGTATTCCTCTGAACAAACACCATCAGTGAACACATGGGCCACTTTATTTTGCATTTAATAAAGTAGTATCCCCAACGGAATTAAATTGTTCCTTGAAAAGACAGTCGACCTAAACAACAGAACAGACAATTCTTACAAAAAATATATAGTATTCGAAGAAGTTTTAATACAACAATAATACATTATTAATTTTATGTATGATGTTGAGGTTTATAAAACTATTATTTCAATTCTATATATGAAAAAATATTTAACAGTAACATTTTTATTTTATTTACTTATATTTATTCCCTACAACCCACTAGTTTATTATTATTTAATTTTTCTAATTTTGATATTGTGTTATTTTCACAGGTATTGGAGATCATATGAACTTCAATCCAGTCGTGAGTGTTCGTGATTTGAAATAATAATAATATTATTATTGTGTACATTTCAAAAGATGACAAAAGGGCAAAAACGACATTTTATTTCTTAAAATTTGTTAAGGAAATAATTGGAACATATGTGATTTTAAACGCATAAATACTTGCGAAACCAAAATACTACATCGACACAGATATTACGTGACTCACCGCCCTCCTTACATACAACACCCTCGAGGTCTACCAACCATATCTCCCCACTAGACTTAGTGGCTTACCGATATACACCAACACAGACATTACGTCGCTCACCGCCCTCCTTACAAACAACACCCTCGAGGTCTACCAACCATCTCTCCCCACAAGACGATGTGATTTACCGATATACACCAACACAGACATTACGTGGCTCACCACCCTCCTTACAAACAACACCCTCGAGGTCAACCAATCATCTCTCCCCACTAGAAGTTGTGGTTTACCGATATTCGAACACAGACATTACGTGACTCACCACCCTTCTTACAAACAACACCCTCGAGGTCTACCAACCATCTCTCCCCACAAGACGTCGTGGTTTACCAATATACACTAACACAGACATTACGTGGCTCACCACCCTCCTTACAAACAACACCCTCGAGGTCTACCAACCATCTCTCCCCACAAGTCGTCGTGGTTTACCAATATACACCAACACAGACATTACGTGGCTCACCACCCTCCTTACAAACAACACTCTCGAGGTCTACCAGCCATCTCTCCCCACTAGACGTTGTGGTTTACCGATATACACCAACACAGACATTACGTGACTCACCACCCTCCTTACAAACAACACCCTCGAGGTCTACCAACCATCACTCCCCACTAGACATTGTGGTTTACCGTTATACGAACACAGACATTACGTGACTCACCACCCTCCTTACAAACAACACCCTCGACGTCTACCAACCATATCTCCCCGCAAGACGTTGTGGCTTACCGATATACATAATTACAGGTATTATGTGATTCGCCATTTATTGTAGTTTACATAATAGTGTCAAAATTGGTGTTAATAAATGCAGTCGGCTTAATCTAAAGTCTTTCTGTAGATAAAATCCACGTTTCAAAGTGGTTTTAACTTATCAAATTAATGGATTCCAAATAATGTTGTGCTAGAAACTAGGAAATTACACACATATATGAGATGTGAGAGAAAGTTTTTTTTTTAATTATTATTTTAAAGTATCAAATAATCCAGGTGGTGTCACATTAATAGTCAGCTTTCGCGGCATTTAATTGGATTGCGTTGGAGAATCAGTGTTACTGGCAATCGGCCCATACTGCATTTTAATACGGCTTTGGTTGTGGTTATTGACACATTGATTGTGGGATTAATAATTAACCGAACAACAATGCTCCATCAACAGCTGTTCGTCGATATCTCCTCGTACAATCAGCTGTTTAACAGTTGGCTTGTTGTTCTTCACAGCTGATGCTGTCTATTTATAAACATGATGTCATTATTAGTAATATTTCGACATTTTGTTTAAGCATTTTGGTTGTTAGAGGCCAAATAACCCCCGCTTATAGTGAGTTTAACCTGTTCATTTTACGATTTTATCATTTAGAAATTCGGTTTACCTCAGGTTAGGATTTCATATCTTACTTTTTTCCTTTTTATGATTATTGTTTTCAAAATAGTTCCTCTTTGTTAAGAATATTGTGTAAAGTTGAAGGACAAACATGATAAAACATGCATACATATTTTAAGAAGTCACGTTATGTTTAAAAAATATTTTCGCGACTCACAGATCTAGATAGATTGCCGATCGTCGTAGTTAAGACAAAATTTTACAAATTTTTTCGATAACAGTTTGTTTGATTAGTAATTTTGTTAGTATCATAACAGAAAATATTTAGTTTATTGTAATGTTTGTTATACATATTATTAAATGCTCGTAGGCTTAAGCGGCTGATGGCATTGCTAAAAACTAAAGCTCCCAGTAAAGAGCGCTTCAAGGTTTTATTTACATTATTTACATCAGCAAACGTTTCGCCCATGCTGTGATGTGGCATCCTCAGTGGTATCCGAAGTCTAAGATAACAGCATGGGCGAAACGTTTAGTGAAGCAAAATTAAGCTTACACAGTAAGTCAATGGAAGTTAGATTCATGCTGACGGGAAAACAGATCGGAAGTCTGATCACTTTAGCTCCCCCCTCCCCCTCCGAATAACTAATATGAGCCAATTATCTTACGTTTCAGAAGGTTTTACAAAGTAACCTACATGGTACATTAATTAATTAATTACAAATGATGTGGTAGAGGGGATAAAATGGAGATAACGGTATATCAGGCATTTCAATTAGCTGAAAATCAGACCAATAATACGTGGTTCGGATTCCACGTAAAGCTGCAGGCCCCTTTAGTTGCCATGGCTATTGAGCTACTAGTAAATGACCCTTTCTGAACCTAAGTGTAACTCAGTAACCAGACTACACAGGTCATCCCATTCTTATTCTTCAAATACGCGCTAAATTCGTGTAGGCGTCTCATATCTAAGAATAATTACTATAGTTGTTTTGTTTTAAATAATATCTTAAATACTATATAATAGGGACCTTAAAGATCATGCTTGAGAAAAAAATACAAATACTGTCTTCAGTAAATATTATCAAAGATAAAGATAGTATCGTTCACAAAAGGCATCTATTCGTGTCAAAGTATAAGGTTTAAATATTCATAAACTTATTCCATTCACGGGTTTATTTTTAACGCCCGCATTAAACCCACATAAAAAGGCCATCCCAACTTTGAGTAGCCTCTTATCTGTTGGCTGATATGGTACTTTGTTCCGTATCATTATTAAATTAATTATTTTTATCTTTAAATAGTGTAATACATTTTTTTATGACAGATATCAGGTAACCAGTAAACTGTATTTATCTGTGAACAGGTAAGGAGGTAATATGTTGGATCACACCTGATGTTACAAAACTAATTGTAAACTTAGTTGGTAAATACATATTTATTCACAAAACACTGAAGACTACATAAAAATACTAGTGGCCCACCCACTCTACTGATAAATATCACAATTTGTGGTCCACCCACCCTTAGATCTAATGGTACTGACTGACCTACTCTCACACACACATACAGTGGTATTTACTCCCCCACCCACTCATACACGTACTGTGGTATTGACTCTCCCACCCACACGTACACTTACAGTGGTTTTGACTCTCCCACCCACACCTACACGTAAGGTGGTATTGATCCACCCACCCATATACATACAGTGGTATCGACTCTCTCACCCATCAAACACGTACAGAGGTATTGACTATCCCAGCCACACGTACACGTACAGAGGTATTGACTCTCCCACCCACCCATACACATACAGTAGTATCGACTCTCCCGCCCACTCATATACGTATAGAGGTATTGACTCTCCCACCCACACGTACACGTACAGAGGTATTGACTCTCCCACCCACCCATAAACATACAGTAGTTTCGACTCTCCCACCCACTCAAACACGTACAGATGATGTATTGACTCTCGCACCCACATGTACACGTACGGTGGTATTGATCCACCCACTCATACAGATACAGGCATATTTCTTTATATGCTTATTTATTTTATTTATTATTAAGACATCGATTGTATAATAAATAAATGAGTGAATATAGATTTCGAATGAGGTTGATGAGCGCACTAGAGCGAATTCAGTCTTTGTTACAAACTAAGGCCGACTATTGCTTGGAAAGTGTCATTAGTTAATGCCACATGGACAGCTGACGGTTATCAGCTTATATCCATTTCAGATTTTTTAAAGAGTGATTGGCAACGAACTCAGAACATCTTCATACATATATCTGGTTTCTGATCACTCATTCACTGACATAAATGTTTACCCACTAAGGAGTGTCCGAAAAATAAAAAATTTTGACTGAAGGTAGGTCTAACCATTTAAACCCCAGAAAAGTTAAAAAATTTTCAATTTTCCAGTAAATAAGGGCTGTTTTGGGGGGTTGCACATCAAAATTTTCCCATAAGAATAACATAGACGTCTCACAAAATAGTAGTTTTTATGACCAAACTTGAGCAAAAGCTTGAGTCAAATCTTCACCTTATATATGAATTTCAGTTTAAAACCTTTTAAAGTTTGGAGTATCGGGGGCCCAAAAACTGACATTTTTTAAATGTAAAATTGTTTAATAATGATGTTATCTACAGTACTCATGTGGGGTATCAAAATATAGGTATTTATCTCCTAAATCTATATCCACGAATAGGACTGTAGGAGAGTGTCTTGGTGAGGCCCTAGGCCGAGCTCCTCCACGAGGCCGCAGGCCCAGTTCCACAAAGGGGCTAAAGCTAGAGTTCCCAGGCGAGGCCGCTGGCCGAAATCCCTCATGAGCGTAGTGAGTGACGGGGTTGGTACGCGTAGCGTGCAGGGGTGTCCCCTATTCTATATACTATAAAGCTCGATGTAGTGACTGACTGACTGATACTAAATGTTGAGGCACTTCCCAGCGTCCTACCCTCATAAAGTGTATACTTGAATTGAAGCTCTCGGTCTGAAACCTTCAAAACAATGAAATAAAAGTTAACTTTTTTCATTCATAAGCAAGATGTCGGCCCTTTTTTACCTCAAAACTGCTCCAGTCTATTTCATATGGGACAATCACAAAAAAGTAGTTTTTATGTTCTAACTTGAGAAAAAGCTTGAGTAAAACTGTCAACTCTTCACAGTTATACACGCTTAACAAACGTATATATGAATTTCAGCTTAAAAATGTAAAAAATTGGGGTATCGAGCGCCAAAAAACTGACATTTTTGAAAATATAATATTTTTAAAAACTGATCTTATAAACTCAATTGGGTTAGAGACTCCACTGCCTCGAAAATAAAAATTCATGGTCAAACTGGTCAATAATCCTGGCGAGGCAGTTAGGAAATTCATCTTCCTAACGAGGTGACATGCCAAGATCCACAAATGGGACTGTTGCTGTAAGTTCCTTGGTGAAGCCGAAGGCCGAACTTCCCCCCCCCCCCCCGAGGCCGTAGACCGAGCTCTCCTACGAGGCCACAGGCCGAGTTTTACAAGGAGCTAAAAGCAGCGTTCATAGACGAGGCCGCAGGCCGAGCTTACTTCACGAGCGTAGCGAGTTTCTAAGTAAGCGTGCAGGGGTTTCCCTTAGTTTAACTATGAAGCTGGTCTAACTAATTACGCTTCCGACTTAGTCACAATCAAAGACGGTCAACGGCGGCCCAACCGCCCACTCACCCTACGTCTGCCATGTTAGTCATAGTGACGTTCTGTACCAATGGGAAAG
Organism: Stictocephala bisonia; assembly: GCA_035578905.1. Classification (NCBI taxonomy): domain Eukaryota; kingdom Metazoa; phylum Arthropoda; class Insecta; order Hemiptera; family Membracidae; genus Stictocephala; species Stictocephala bisonia. Next base: position 600,785 of record JAQJVL010000045.1, on the reverse strand, counting down.
TCACTTGTTCGTTACATAATCGAATGACAAATATTAAAACTTTTTTTAACTCATTAGTGTGTTCAGTAATGTATATTTTTTGGGACCACTTCACACCCTCGGAGTATCAAGCGAGGGTTTCACATTTATAATCAGAAATCCTTCCATTCTCCAGGAAGACTAAACCCCCAAAAGGGGTAAACAATTTTAATGAGGTAGGGCGATCTCGTTCGACATTTCCAATGTCTCTGCTGTCAAATCGTTGTAAAGCATACTGGTATTCAACATCTCCTTGCAAAAAAAGTTAACCTAAAGATCTTGTTCACATTTTCAAACCAAAAACAGAGTTGTCAAATTAGTAAATAAACTTTAAACACATAAACGCAAATCGGGCAATTTTCATCCGGAAAAGCCGATTTTAAGCAAAAGATTGGAAGAATAAAAAGAAACACTAAAAACTATTAATTCATGTACAAATCTTATTTAGTTGTACCTATTAAACATGAATGTATCATCCATTTCTCTCTAGGACAAATAATGACTGATATATTCAACAAAAACGTTAGGTTAATTTAAGTTAAGTCAGATTGTTTAAGGTAGGTTAGATATATTAAGTTAGTTAGTTTAGGTTAGTTACAAGTGACCTAGTATTAAAAGAAAAAATCTACGCACCAAAATACCAGATAACCACCCTAACCTAACTTTATTACCTTGTAAGAATGTACGTAAAATTTTGTGAAAAAATCCGTCTTCATGGCATCAATGTTAAAAAAAATCGTTTTTAAACATTTCTCTGTGATACTTTGTTTATTCGTTCAGATAATACTGGGTTGTTTCCTGGGAGGTTGAAATATCTGAAAACGGTAAAACTAGTGACTACGGTAAGTTATCGTATTATTTGGGGCACAGGACATTAATTGAAATGTAACATGCTTATCACAATCTAAACAATAAAGATATCAAAATAATAACAAAAGTAATCAGTAACAAATATCGATAGTCCGTGCTTCGCTATCGGGTGGTTTTCTACGCTTGCTTATCCTTCCTTCCGTGGTTCTCTAATTCATCACATCAATATAGATAACACAGTTTATTATATCCTGTAAGTTTAGTGTGATCCTAATTAGTGAAATCAGTAGACATTATTAAAAAATTCACAGTGAAAACCAAATTAGCTACGCTTCTGTGTCAAGTTTATGTTTTTGAATCAGCTGTTGTTACAATTTTACTCTTGGGGACAACAGCAAACGTTGATAGGCTGTTTCCACTCCTTAGGAATGGAATTTCAAAAACTCCTTTCTTAGTGAGTCTTTTTGATACAAAACATAACTTCCCTCCAACTTTTTCAAAATCTGTCCAGTTGTTCCGGAGAGTTCGTGATGAGTGAGTACATCGTTTTTAGGTTTGCTATATAAAGATTATATGTTAATGATTTGTAATAGAATAGAATAGAATAGAATATTTTTATTCAAGAAATATTACATGCAGTGGCCCTGCTAAGTGAGAACTCACTTATCAGCAGGATCCAGAAATTACATATTTTATACATTACATTTAGAAATAAAAAAAAAAAACAGTATAATATTAAAGAATATACAGTAATGAAAACAATACATATCAGTGTGTATAGTAGTGGCAGATGGTGGGTATTAAAACTTAACTAGTTAACAATAGAAGTGGCATTAATAAATCTTAAGAACTATTGTACATTTGGATGTGTAAAGAGTATCAAATCTTACTCTATGGCAACGACAGCTGATGCCCCCCCTCCGCAGCGACCACAGCTGTTAAGCAAGCCTGTCACCACGGGAGCGGGAGCAGCCAGCAGCAGCGTCACGTTGTTTACTACATAACCAATAACAGACTCAAAGATTAAAAATCAAGAATCCTAAAAAGAAATCACAAGAGATATTATTCGTTTGCATTATTTTCAATTGCCTTTGCCCATTTGTGTTATATGTGTTCAGTGTTTGTGTGTTAACCAGTGTCAAATTAACGAATGTGATGTGATGGGTTGGTGTTAATAATGGTTCATCCTTGGTGGGCTTTCATGGCTTGTGTTACTAACTTATATCTTAACACCATTAACCAGATAACTACTTTTTAATCAACCTCAGTGCAGTTTTACATGTCATTAAAAACGCTAACATATTTTAATCATTGCCTTCTAACAGATATTTAACACTAGGGGAGATCTACTCTAGCATGGATATTCAAGGTAAGCATGGGACACCAGCTAACTTTAGCTTCAAGAAAACATATTCCAACGAGATCTTTCATAAGGTTTGTAGGCTACACATAAAAGATTTATTAAAAATATGGTGTAGACTAAGTAGGCAACAACTGTAAAGCCTTAGAAAGTACAGGATGTCATCATATTTAAAGCATAATAGGCCTACTGTGAAGGGCCATTTATGCAACTACAGAGGCAATAACAATAAAACTATAAGTTAAAAACAAAAATCAACAGTGTTTATACAATGTAAAAGCACAAAGAAATATTGGGTCTTAGTACAGACCTGGAAAGTGGCTGTGAGTGGGCATAAACAAGCCAATAACAAGATAACAATAAATATTACAATTGGAAATAGACTATAAACTTAAGAGATTAAAATAAAATTACTAATTTTAGATTATGAAAAGGGGAAGAAATTAAAATAATAAACTTACTAACACTTACAACGCATTCCCCATTCAACAGTAGACTATAGGGCCTATTCCTTTTTTTTTTTTTTTTTTTTTTTTTGAGTAGGCCTTAAATATTTAGTAAATAGGCCTATGCCTTAACAAAATAAACAGGCTTTAGTACACTATAAATAAATATCAACAATATACAAAGAGGTTAACAAGGTAGGCCCACATAGAACACACCAATCATCAAAAGCTTAGCTTTATGTGCCATTTTGAAGCCACATATATACTCTCTTCCTAAATTTATTGAAGTTATTTTCAGAGTAAATATCGTTTGGAAGCTTATTGAATAATGTTGGAACTATATATCCTGGTAATCTTTCCCCAAATACAGATCTAATGGTTTGGACCTTTAATCTCTTGGTGTTTCTTAAGTTAATTGAAGTAGATTTGGAATTTAGAATTTTATGCTTGTTATTAGAAAAATTACCAATTATAATGGTGTACTGATAAAACCCCTTTGGCGACAGGGTATTTGCTCTTGTATATACGCTCTCCCAGCCACCTTCTCCATCGTTAAACATCATATCTAAACATTTCTTTTGGAGTTTTTTAATTTTATTTAAGTGACAATCTGCGGCTGTTCCATATAGTATTACACCGTATCGTATAATGGATTCAACAAGTGCCTTATATATCGATATCTTTCCTTCATCTCTTAAAACATTTCTAAGCCTATAAAAAGTTGCAGTACAAGCATACAGCTTTCTTTGGATTTTCTCAATATGTTCATTCCAAATCAGTCCATTGTCAATAGTTATTCCTAAATAATCACATTTATTTACAATATCTACTTCAGTGCAGCTACAAACTGTATTATCCTGTGATTCATTAGGCCCACCTTGATTACCAGTATATCTTAGGCAAGAGCAACTATGGTATTTAATTACTGGTTTAAAAGTGAAATTTTTGTTTCTAAGATAAATAGGCATTAGTACAGTTTTCTGAGGGTTAATTATTAATTCCATGTCATGCATCCATTTGTTCACTCTGTTAAAATTATTCTGCATAGTGTGTCTGGCTACTTCCAAGTTCACATGAGATGCTATTATCAAAAGATCATCTGCGTATCCCCAGAGTTTGACATTTCTTACTCTACTAAATATATTATTTAGGTATATATTAAATAATACAGGCCCAAGGTTACTTCCTTGAGGTACTCCAAGATTACACAGACTTCTTTTACTATATGTTTGTTCTACTTTTACTGTAAACTGTCTATTTCTCAGGTAAGATTCAAACCATTTTAACTGATTGCCAGTTAAAATGGTTTGAATGAGCCTGTACTAATGAGTTATTATTAATTAATTATTAGTAATTAATTAATAATGTAGGCCTAATTGGAAATTGGAGCTTGTCTAAACAAACTTCAATAAAACTCGTTTCCACTCAATGAGACTCAAGTAGACCACACAAAGTCCTCAAGATCGCTGTCCTGTAACACAATGGAGTGTCAGCGCTACGTCGTTTGTAATTAACGGAACGGGAGACGATTCCCTCGGACACCCGCGCGTGCTTGGCAGAGCCGTTTTTACTCTCTGTATTTATAGAACTGCTGACATCCTGTTTACGAGATCTCTATGGTTGTAAAAAAATAGTTCTGCCAGTTGTAAATGTTGTTCGGGCCAGCTGTGTAGATCTGCTGCCACTTTAAATCCATTCTGCACCCTTTCAGTAGACAAAAGGACTTGTGGCATATTGTATTTCAGAACGTGTAAAGTGTTAAATTTGTAACATTCTATGTTGTACTATATTTATGTTATATTTTATTGGAAAGTAAAATTACTTAATTTTAAATTAATTGTTTTCTGGTACAAAATAATTGTTTAGTGTTATCCTTTTTCTGTAAATATGTAGTGCCTTATTAGATTTAGAATCAATTGTAATTTCTAGTGCAACTCTAGGTTTATTAAGTTTTTACTTTCTCCCATACGCGTTAGCATAGAGAAAGTATTGTGATCTTCAAAAACACATTTTTACAAATCCATTTGTCCGTTTGTTAGATTTCTAGTAAATTTTTTCGTCCAAGACTTGTTTGGATGCCTTATATTGAATTATAACATATTAGTGTTACCAATACATTTTATGCATTTTTTAGTAAAACTCCGTTCGGTGGTTAAAAATAGCTTAGTCTTCAAGGAGGAAAAAAAATCTTCGTGAATCTGCTGGTTTTTTTGAAAGGTTTTTTGTTTTAGGTTGTCCTCAATAGAGTCAAATCAATACTAAAATAAAAATGTTTGGGGAAATTAAGTATAATTTAATTATTTCTATATGCAAGATTATCGATACAAGATGGCTTTTTATTTATATCTCACTTCACGTAAACGTAAAATGTAATGTAATTTTCCCATTCAGTTATATTTTGAAAATGGTGGAAATAAATCTTGTCTTTTAGCCCCATCAACAGTCGTGCATTAACTTACCAATTGTGTAAAAGATCTCTGATTTGTTATAAGAGTTCCTTTTCGGAAAAGTGAGTTTTCAAGTATATTGACATCCAGGTGGTTCGGATTCCACTTCAGAGGGTGAGACACATGTCTTCTACAGTGATACTACACTTACTTGAAGTGTACGTATTTACCCTCAAACACTTTAATAGATCGTGTCAGTGTTTAAATTTGCCCTGTAATGGGGGGGGGGAGGGGGTCAGAGACTCGACGTTGGAGGCTTGCAGTTTACCACTGGATCACACATCGCATGGCAACCGGTGGTACAGTTAACTAGTGATTACAACACATTTAAACCGCTGATCGCCTGGGAAATGGTACATATATAGGCTGTTTCTGCATTTATATATGCTTGAAAAAGGAATAAATAATTACCTATTTAAAATGTAATTAGTGTACATTGATTATAATGCAGAAGATGTAACACTAACTGAAATAAATTATTATTTGGATTTCGTTTGTTTTATTATTTGTTAAAATAAGAATATGACTTTTTATTTGTTATATTGACTATAGAAACAAGAAGACTGTCCGCTCAAACCTTTCCCGTAAAGTTGGTATCACTGTTCGGTGAAGTTAGTTCGTGTTCGGTGTTCACAGGTAGCGCCAGTGATCTCCCCCTCTCTGTCTCTCTCCAGCACACGCTGAAGTGAGTAATAGCTGAGCTAATAGTACGCCAAACAGTCGTGCTAGCGCTTTTTTAAATGAATGATCGTTAGATAGCAGCACAGGCTCGCGTCTGCAACAAATGTGTTGGCTTGGATTGATTGTGTCTTAGGTCAATGTTATTTATTACCTTGTGTATAAATCAGTTGTGAACTACATTTACAGTATTTGACATTTGCTTTTGTGTTTTGTTGAGTTTGCTACTGGGATATTTTTAATCTATATATATAAAAGGCAAAGCCCTCACTGATTGACTCACTCATCACTAATTCTCCAACTTCCCATGTAGGTAGAGAGCTGAAATTTTGTACACTGTTTCTTTAGAACTTAAATAGGACAACTAAAGTATTTTCATCTTGATAAAGTACTCCTAAGGGGTATAAATCACCCTTAAAAGATTGGTCCATAAGGATAACATTGGGTTGATTTTAGTAAATTAATAACAGCTGTTTTGTAAATAAATAAACATGTCTATTTTGAATGTTTGACATTATACTATTTAATATTTTACTATGAGTTTATTCTTCAGCTGTTAAACAAAAATAAATGAAATGAACACTCTTGAAATAGGCTAAATAGGTGGCAAAGCAATTAGTGTGAGTGAGATACTGTACCGAAATGTAATATTGTAATTTTACGTTATATAGTTAATATACCGATTTTTGTATTGAATAGTTACATGCCGAGGCCGAAGGCCGAGGTGTATCGAGCGTAGCGAGCGTCGGGGTTGGCACGCGAAGCGTGCAGGGGTGTCCCCTAGTTTAAGATACAATTATTGAAAATTTATTGTAATAGTTATGTTAAGAAACAACTGTAGTTAAAAGCAATATACATTTATATTCAGGGTGAAAAAAGTATGGAAACGCTTTCACAACTTTTGTACGACTTCACTTATAAAAGTGAAATCTTGTACATCATCATGGGTACATAGAACACACTTGTTGAAGCCATTACCGACTTTTAATATTTTCAAGGGGACGGCCCACGAGGAGTTGAACGAAAATCTTCAACGTAAGCCTAGGTCGAGTTTGGTATCAAATGAAAGGCATATTCAAGAGAAATTAATTGCCGCAAACCGGACTTCGAAAGGTTTATCCTTTCCAGAGTAGCAGTCATTTAAATTTCAAAGTAACTAATTGAACAATATTATTTCTCACCTATTAAAAGGCTTTAAGTAAATTATTCTGTTCACAAATTATACTGAATAGAACACAATTTATAAAAAAAATGAAAATATCAAATTATCTATGGAAAAAATAACGTAGTGAAAGCGTTTCCATATTTTCCCCACCCTGCACATTAGTGTTCCAAAGTGTATGTAACTGTGGGATGACTAACAAATGTGACAATTATAATTTGTTCAAGCCGATTGGATTCAAACTTAATACAGGAATTTTTTTATTGAAACAATAAGTAATTAAAAAACAATCGTAAGGTAAAAATAATTGTTTGTCTTATGTTGAATAGTGATATAAATTCTCTTAGATAAAAATATTCTATTAGTAAAACTAACATAGCAATTTGATTACAAATTAAATATCACAGATATTTTAGGAGCTAGATTAATTAACATCAAACTACAGTGTTTTGGATGCAGTTTCTACATTTTTGTAAAAAATACTTATATTAGGGAATTTAATAAAAGCATTTCTCTAATCTAATCAATTTGAGTGATTTAGAAAAACTGAAGGTAAATTTTCAGTATGTTAAAGCCTCTTATTAAAAAATGCATATTGCAACAATCAAACGTGCGATAGTTAATTGTTGTAAATCCCTTAAAGGTTCCTTTCTCGCGTGAAGTAACAGTTGAACACACGTCGCAGGTATCGGGTTTAAATGTGATTCCGGTGGAACTCTTTCAAGTCGCATTATTGGATTTACATCTGACGCCGTTACAGATAAACTGTTCTGAGGAAACCCCGAAATGCAAATGCTTTAACGACATCTAAGAGATTGTAAATTTATATGTTGTAAATTATCATTAAATATTTCTTATTTCAACAAAATATTCTTTAAGAACTCTCACTAACTTTTAATTTAAAAATTTTCAATTTTTTATAATTTTGATGAACGTTAAAGCAAGGTTAAAGGCAAAAAGTTGCAGATTTGACCGAGCAAATGTTGAATTTTACGAATAATTGTTATTGTTGTGAAGACAAATAAAAATATCATATAATATTAAAAACTTATTACATGAAAATAATGATAATGATTTATTCCACAAATAATGAAAAACAAAATATATACAGTGAGAGAAAAATCTTCCAGTAATCGTGGTTAATTAGTTAAATTGCATATTAAAATGTAATTGATATTACAAAAAATGTTATAACAATTTTGATTGATAGTTTTAGAATTGTGTGTATTGGAAATCTTATTAAAGTAATATACGCTACTACTATATTATGGTAGTTACTATTTTATGGAAAATTAAATTATAATATAATCTTTTAACATTAAAATTTGTTAATATCTAATTATAACATAAACTAGACAATTGTACTGTAATCTTTCATTTGAACAACGAACCAATGATCACTAAAATTTCACGACAGCGTAATTGTATATTAAAAAGAGAATTGTATAAAAAACCAATGAACGTGTATTGGGATGAAGGTGGACGTGCTCCATTATAAACACGTGCTCCATTATAAACACGTGCTCCATTATAATAGGTATTATTAAAAGTTACTTTCAGTTGGAAATAGATTGTAAAAAAATATAGCCGTTGTATGATGTTTATATGAATTGCTTTTGAATAGGTTTTTTTATTATTATTATTATTTACAGATGTGTGGAAATTTGATATTCAAGTCATACTCTTGAATATAAAACTATCAATGTTTATACTTAGTTAAACTAAACCTATCAATGTTTATACTTTGTTAAACTAATACTATCAATGTTTATACTTAGTTAGACTAAAATTATCAATGTTTATACTTTTTAAACTAAAACTATCAATGTTTATACTTTGTTAAACTAAAACTATCAATGTTTATACTTTGTTAAACTAAAACTATCAATGTTTTTATACTTTGTTAAACAAAACTATCAATGTTTATACTTTGTTAAACTAAAACTATCAATGTTTATACTTTGTTAAACTAAAGCTATCAATGTTTATACTTTGTTAAACTAAAGCTATCAATGTTTATACTTTGTTAAACTAAAACTATCAATGTTTATACTTTGTTAAACTAAAACTATCAATGTTTTTATACTTTGTTAAACAAAACTATCAATGTTTATACTTTGTTAAACTAAAACTATCAATGTTTATACTTTGTTAAACTAAAACTATCAATGTTTATACTTTGTTAAACTAAAACTATCAATGTTTTTATACTTTGTTAAACAAAACTATCAATGTTTATACTTTGTTAAACTAAAACTATCAATGTTTATACTTTGTTAAACTAAAGCTATCAATGTTTATACTTTGTTAAACTAAAGCTATCAATGTTTATACTTTGTTAAACTAAAACTATCAATGGTTATACTTTGTTAAACTAAAACTATCAATGTTTATACTTTGTTAAACTAAAACTATCAATGGTTATACTTTGTTAAACTAAAACTATCAATGTTTATACTTTGTTAAACTAAAACTATCAATGTTTTTATACTTTGTTAAACAAAATTATCAATGTTTATACTTTTTAAACTAAAACTATCAATGTTTATACTTTGTTAAACTAAAACTATCAATGTTTATACTTTGTTAAACTAAAACTATCAATGTTTTTATACTTTGTTAAACAAAACTATCAATGTTTATACTTTGTTAAACTAAAACTATCAATGTTTATACTTTGTTAAACTAAAACTATCAATGTTTATACTTTGTTAAACTAAAACTATCAATGTTTATACTTTGTTAAACTAAAACTATCAATGTTTATACTTTGTTAAACTAAAGCTATCAATGTTTATACTTTGTTAAACTAAAGCTATCAATGTTTATACTTTGTTAAACTAAAACTATCAATGTTTATACTTTGTTAAACTAAAACTATCAATGGTTATACTTTGTTAAACTAAAACTATCAATGTTTATACTTTGTTAAACTAAAACTATCAATGTTTATACTTTGTTAAACTAAAACTATCAATGTTTATACTTTGCTAAACTAAAACTATCAATGTTTATACTTTGTTAAACTAAAACTATCAGTGTTTATACTTTGTTAAACTAAAACTATCAGTGTTTATACTTTGTTAAACTAAAACTATCAGTGTTTATACTTTGTTAAACTAAAACTATCAGTGTTTATACTTTGTTAAACTAAAACTATCAATGTTTATACTTTGTTAAACTAAAACTATCAATGTTTATACTTTGTTAAATCAAAACTATCAATGTTCATACTTTGTTAAACTAAAACTATCAATATTTATACTTTGTTAAACTAAAACTATCAGTGTTTATACTTTGTTAAACTAAAACTATCAATGTTTATACTTTGTTAAACTAAAACTATCAATGTTTATATTTTGGTAAACTGGTCAATTAATATTTATAAGACTTCAAAATGTGCTAATATTGCTAATGTTGTCCCTAAATCAGCTTTAAGCTTGAGGGACGAGTATTTGCACAACAATTTTGAATTTGTAATTTAAATTGATTGAATTATCAAATTGAAATTGAATTAATTATAATAATAATGTCCTGAACTTCATAACAAGTGTTTTGGTTTTAATAAACTATTTTCACAATCGTAATGCACAAATGGAACTTTACAATAAAAGATACCCAAAGCAGAGAGTATAGAAGTACCATATGTTGAACACACGTGGCTGGCAGTCATTTCACCCCCAGGTAGGTGGGGGGGAGGGGGTGCACATTCTCTATGGCTTAAATTGCCCTGTTTCCTGTCTCTTATTTGTTTACTCGTTCTTAAAAGTGCTCTTGTTTTTTTTATAAAGGTCAATAATTTCAGAAATGAATCGCTTCCAAAGTGTTCAACAATTTATCGTCGAAATGTTTACAGTACTTTATTGATTTGTTATAAACTTATATTTTTTAAATTTAATTTGTATTAACTATCTATGTTAGTATTATTACTATGGTTCGTCACGATTTTATTAAGAGCCTGCTGAGGCTATCGGCCATGTTGGTTTTAATCCCGTAAGAACAATGTTATTTGTGAATCCATAATTATTCGTTATTTATTGACCAAAAGCTGTGTTTGAGCTGTCAATTTAAACGTTATCATGTTGTACAATGGATTTGCTTTCGAAATTTTGAATACATATGTCAAGTATTGAAAAATATGTGAAAATAAAAACTTCGAACTATATATTTTTATATTTTTTCTATAAAACTAATTAAGAATTCGCAATTCGTTTTTAATTCCAACGTGTAATTTTATTCTTGATCAAATGCAATTTGTTTGAAAATTATGGAATTAAAACCAACATGGCCGACAGCTTCGGCAGATTCTTAATACTGTAAGCTCTACTTTCTTATCTAATATATGAAGTGTTGTATAAATTACAATTTATACGTGTATAAGTACAATAAAGTACAAATATTATGGCGATCGACTAATCATTCCTTTGTGGGTGATTGTGGTCTGAGGATGTCAAACGAGGTGTACAGACATAAATGACCGTAATGTTTGTGTGTTATTATATTTATACGCACGTACAATGTACACAGAGAAGAAAGAAACAGAGGTTGCTTCCAAAAGTGTGATGAATGTGTGTCGATTAGTTATTTCTCCAGTATGTCATGTTATGCCAAGGCCAGCACCTTGTCAGTCCCTCCCTTATTCCCCCCAAATCCTCAAGGGTAAACATGGTAATTATTACTACTAATGTGTACATTTATACGTCAATTAACATCTATTAATAACTGTTACTGAGGCGTTCTCAGCGGTCACAAGAAAGCGACATCTGTTTGTTTTTTCTCTGTGAATGTACATATATTGTATTCTATTGCCAGTATGGAGGTCAGTTTTCAGACTAAGATTTCCCCTCCTTGACCCTTCGAACCCTGGAATTAATCGTGTTTGTTCTTTATTCATTGTCTTACTGTACGAATATGTTAGATATAGATTGTATTTATGATTTTGTATTTGTATAACTTTTGTTCTTATGGATTAAAACCAATATGGCCGGCCGCCTCTGCAGACTTATGTAAGATTTATGTTAGTTATTTGTCTTATATATTTTTATAAATTTTAACACGATTTCAACTTCTTTCTCCTTTGAGATTGATATATCTGTCCATTAACTAAACGAAAAAGAAAAAATAATAAAGTAAATATTGTGGCAATTTTTAAAAGTAAAACATTTATGTATTAAAATGTAACGCTAAGACAAGTTTAGTCCCGAGTTAATCTTCACTGTCTTAAAAAAGACTCTTAGTACAAAGTGATAAACATAGCTTGAACGAGAGGGGGTGGAAAATTAGTGCTTTGATTTTCCAAGCGGCATTGTCGGCGATAAGCTGGTCTCGTCCTCAGCTTTACCCCCCTCCCCGCACCCCTTGGCTGCCTCGACTGGATCACAAAGGTGTGTATAGCAATAGGTCGGAGGAATAAAACCTTTTCGGCTATTTAAACTGTCAGACGAACATCTTTCTTTTAAGTAACTTTAATCAATTTCCTTTCATTGGCATTAATATGTTAAAAGTGTATTAACTACGAGTAATTAACTAATGTGCAGGTTTGGAATAAAATGGCATTATACGTATCAGTTGATATCGTGGCTAGAGGTTCGAACTGGGGTGGTTCAGAGGTTCGAGCTGGGGTGGTTCAGAGGTTCGAACTGGGGTGGTTCAGAGGTTCGAGCTGGGGTGGTGCAGAGGTTCGAACTGGGGTGGTTCAGAGGTTCGAGCTGGGGTGGTTCAGAGGTTCGAACTGGGGTGGTTCAGAGGTTCGAACTGGGGTGGTTCAGAGGTTCGAACTGGGGTGGTTCAGAGGTTCGAGCTGGGGTGGTTCAGAGGTTCGAGCTGGGGTGGTTCAGAGGTTTGAACTGAGGTGGTTCAGAGGTTCGAACTGGGGTGGTTCAGAGGTTCGAGCTGGGGTGGTTCAGAGGTTCAAACTGGGGTGGTTCAGAGGTTCGAGCTGGGGTGGTTCAGAGGTTCGAGCTGGGGTGGTTCAGAGGTTCGAGCTGGGGTGGTTCAGAGGTTCGAACTGGGGTGGTTCAGAGGTTCGAACTGGGGTGGTTCAGAGGTTCGAACTGGGCTGGTTCAGAGGTTCGAGCTGGGGTGGTTCAGAGGTTCGAGCTGGGGTGGTTCAGATGTTCGAACTGGGGTGGTTCAGATGTTCGAACTGGGGTGGTTCAGAGGTTCGAACTGGAGTGGTTCAAAGGCTCGAATTGGGGTGGTTCTCTTTAGAGTGATGTCGCACATAGGCACACAGGTTGTGAAGTAGCGAATGACTTCTAAAAAAGTAATTTTGTTAGAAAAAAGAAAAATGAATAAAAATTGATAATTGTATTAATAAAAAAGGCAGTTGCTAAACAAAACTGTACACTCGTTTTGCGGGTAACAACTTGCTTGCTCTTATGTCTTATGTGAAAAGTCGTTTGTAAAAATCTAATATAGTATTAACAAACGATTATCCAAGAATCAATTTAATTTTTGATAAAAATTTTACCCAAAGTTCATAAAAAGTCTGTTTTGTACCATGGATGGCTCTCGATGACTGTACGTACAGTAAGTGGGAATCAAATGTCTACAAAATATTTAAAGTTTGGTGGTATTTATCAATTTCCCCCTGGTCTGAGGATGGTAACCAGTCACATTAATGTTTCAATTCTTGTACTTCCGTAAAACTGGCGTCTTGTGCTGTAGTCGTATCCTATAGTTTGTTAAATGTATGTCGAGTAGTTAGTTGGTTTCTCGATTATGGAAGAACCAGGACCTTGTTAGCCCTTCCCTTTATTCTCCCTCAAGTCCCCAAGAATAACAGTAATTATTTATTACTACAGATTTATAAATATGTACATTTGTTGTAATCAATTTATAACTGCCACTGAGATGTTCCAACGACCATAAAAAAGCGACATCTATTTCATTTTTTCTATGTGGTTAACAACAAATTTCTTGTTTATGACGTATTTATAATTCTCTGGATTGTGTTAAATAAATAAAATCGTTCGATTGGTTGAAAATGTGTATGATAACATGATTTTTGCATCGAAATAAATTAAGCCAAATTTGTTGAGTATCGGAAATGTCATAGGGCCTAATTCTTGACACGTTATGTGTAATATTGTTCAAATTTCAGTTACCTCGCCAGAACCCCCAATGGATTCCTACTCAAGTGAAGTAAAGCAAGGAGGATTTGTTACTTTTCATCTCAATAGAGTTAGAGGGGAGCTCGTTCGACGATGAATGAAATCTCTCGGCGCCTCCTCAAGGGTCGGGGGGTGGGGATCGTTCTTTCTTAAAGCTGAAGGTTCAACACGCTCAGACGACGGCTTACTTAGAGTACATTGCATCAAAGGTTCTGGAGCTGGCAGTGGGTTACAACTGGAGAACTGCCTTTTTGAAGTCTTCTACGATTGTTCACCTTTGAGTTAAAAATATTTACGCGTTTATACGAGGTTTTGTAAAACATCTGGAGACGGCTTAATATTTTGTTAAGCGTTATTTTGTTAAGACGGCCAAATTAATGTTGTGTTATTATTAATTTGGCTAGGGAATAAAAACGTTACAAATTACATTTGAAGCTAGAATCCAATTTTTTACCGTTCTTACTGACTTACCTCCGATGGGGGACGGCCCACAAGGAGTTTGTGAATAATTGTTAATGTAAGCATAGGTTGATATGTACATAATTTATAAGAGCTGGTCAAGCAGAGAATAATGCCACAAACTGCACCCAAAAGAATCATTCGTACAAAATGATGGTCATGCAAAGATTTTTTTAAATAACCCATAAAATTCAGCTGAATACTATGAAAGTTACTGTAATCAGTTTAATTTCACTGCATTTAAAATTATTCTGAGTGGTTTGTAATCATATGAACATAAAATCACATATTAGGAATGTCATAACATTCTCCTGAAATTGTTACAAGGAAATTACCAACGCATTATCACAGAATATAGACGTCTATATTCTGTGGCATTATTCATACAGGGCTCTTTTTGGATCAAGATACTCAAATGCTTATAATTTTATTAAAGCCATCTAATTTGGGAATTCCAACCTAAAAATACTCAGAACAATTAAAAAAAGTGGAATCAAATTAATTACAGCAACTTCCATATTTTTCAGCTGAATTTTATGGTTTATTAAAAGATTTTTTGCATAACCATAATTTTTGTATGAATGATCTTTTGAAGTGTAGTTTGCGGCATTCTTTTTTTCTTTACGAGGACTTTAAAATGATGTGTATGTCAACCTATGCTTACATTTCAAATTGTCAACTGACTCCTTGTGGGCCGTCCCCTATTGGAGGCAATGAGTCTGTATGAAAGTTAAAAAATTGGATTTTAGCTTCCAATTTAATTTGTTAAGTTTTAATCCTCTAGACGTTTTACTAACCCCGTAGAATATATTTTAAATGAATAAACCACAATTCACGTCTATCATTTTATTTTACAGCAATGTCAACTGATACAATCAGCAATATATATGTTTGATTTTTAATTTAATTGATTCGGTCATAAACAGTTTTAAATACTCTCAACAAATGGTAAATATTAATTGGATTTTAATAAAAGATTTAAGTTGGTAGAATCTGTTTAAAACATAAAAGTTATTAATTCTTCAGTTTCCACTCAATTAGCCTGCAACATTAAGGGAGAGAGAGTTGTTTTAACAGGGATGAAAATCCCGTCCAGGATTTAAACAGAATGACTAGTTTACTTTGTTTATGATTATTTAAAGGTACATAAGTTGTTTGATATTTATAAATAAATAAATATATATATATATATATATATCGCCGTGCCAAATAATAATAGATCATCCTCTTGTGAAAGTGAATTTACAATAAGCATTCACTGTTGTTCTCATGAAACTTTGGAGATAACATTTAAGTTACTTGGCACTATTGGCGCAGTGCTGTAATCCATTTACTTGGGTTAAAGTGTTGTGTAAACTGTAGGTGATCAATTCACGGCGTCCACTCAATGGTTGCTATCGGCGTCGATACCACTAGTGAAATCTGGTGTGTCCGTGTTGGGTGGTAGTCAGAGTCCGCTTGTGGTGTAGGTAAGAGAAATGAGTATGTATTAGGCTTGAAATTTAGTTGAAATCAGACCAATACCACGTGGTTCGGACGCCACGTTAGGCTGTAGGTCCCTTAGTTGCCCTGGCGACTGGTATATTTCTGTGCATAGTCGAACTTAGTTAGTAACCAGACTACACAGGTCATCCACACTCATCCTAGATTCATATAATCATTCATATTTGCCTTAAAATACGCACAAAGTTGTGTTGGCGTTTCATTTAAGAGTGAGAATATTTATATTAAACATTTAGATTGAAGAGTTATTTATTTATTCTCTTTTTTGCAGAATTGAGCATAACAGTTCTGAAAGTTAAGTAGTCTAATGTTCATCTGCATAGATAGCTCTTGATAGCCACCCAGACCTCTTGGATGACTGTTCGTAGAAAATTGGTCGGTAGCGTAGTTGGTTCTATCCCAGCTTCATGTTCCAAAAGTTCTCAGTTCGATCCCTATCAGAGTCAATACATTTTGAGAAGGATCAGCTGATAATCACCGGCTGTTCATTTGTCATTGGGCTATTAATTAATTACACTTTCTAAGGAATAGTCGGCCTTAGTTTGTAACAATGACTACATTCGCTCATCAACACTCATCACACTCATTTGACATCCATATTCGCCCGTACCTTGACGATCGGCGTCTTATGAATAAATAATTAACAGGAGACTCACATAACTATATTTATTTTAAAAACAAGACTAAGTTAAAATACAACGGTAAAATGTTCAAATTTCTACATACAATCGTCATTAAAACTATATCACATTTTCTTATTTAAAAAATAATAACTGCGTGCTGCAAAATAGCTTCTTTCGATCAAAAAGTATTTTTAATTAAATTTAAATTTGATTAATTACTATTTAATTATTAATTTAAATTAAATTACTTTAAACTGAATAAAATCCACTGTTGGGTTTACGATGATTTGCAATGACGGAAGCGATCGTGACGTCACCGGCTGAGAATGCGTCAGAGGAACTCATTACGACATACTGCGATGGAAAGCTCTACGTCTGTTACGTCCACTTCTGTAATCAGCAAAGTTGTAATGTTGTAATTACACTTGATGATCTTTTGCTTTGTTCGAAGCAAAGATTTATATTACTGAAGATATTTCTGTAAAGTTTTATTAACCAATTAAAAAAAATGATTATTATTTTATATTAAATTGACATTAATATTAATTTTTTATGCGTGGTATATAGATTAAATGTTGGCGGAAGAGCTCTATGTCGGTAAATACAATAGGAACTGTCATTTATATAACAGTCTTCTCCAGTGAATAATTCTGTCAGAGACGAGCCTCCGACCCTCTACCTGGTGTTGACTAGTGGAACTACTTGTAACAAGTGTTATAAAGAGATCTGTTTTTAACTCCATCAACATTAGTAGACCGGCTATTCGTCCATCCCAAAACCATTGTCTGAGTTGAACAGCGGTGGCAGTTTACTCTGTCCTCCTCACTTGCCCACCAGGCAGTGCGTTTATCAGTGGCTAACGCCTGCGTTTTGTAGTTGAACATTACTTCACTTGAAAACGCATCAAGCTTTAATTTTCTTTCATATGTATTACACATTTGAGATGCTTTACACTACAGGATAAGTATGACTAAAGCCCCGTAGGATTAGATTTAGTCCACATTATTTTTTATTTATTTGAAAAATTATCAAATTTTAACAATAGTTATTTTGAAATAATAAAAAGAAAACTGAGGATAAAATAAAAATTTGATATGAAGAAGCTCTACTAGACCAGTGGTTCTCAACCTGGGGGGCGCGCCCCCCTGGGGGGGCGTGAGAGAATTTCAGGGGAGGCGTGAGGGTACAAAGATAAAAATTAAAAAATATATATTTTTTTTTTAAACAAAAACTTTCAAACCCATCAAATAAACCTTCGTATTTAAATATATCTGGATTTTTATTCTGCATCCCAGCTTTTGCTAACGTAGAGTTAGCATCGTCAGATTCATAATTTCACTGTTCTAACTTGAACCAACCAATTATTGACTGGAGGGGAGGCGTGAGCTATCTTCAGTG
This sequence comes from Stictocephala bisonia, assembly GCA_035578905.1. Lineage (NCBI taxonomy): Eukaryota > Metazoa > Arthropoda > Insecta > Hemiptera > Membracidae > Stictocephala > Stictocephala bisonia. Next base: position 582,766 of record JAQJVL010000045.1, on the reverse strand, counting down.
TTCAAAGGGGGGGCGCCAGTGCTAAAAGGTTGAGAACCGCTGCTCTAGACAATTAAGTTTTTTTTTTAATAAACTGTTTTAAATTTAACAATCATTAATAAAGCTTTATTTAAATTTAAAATTGATCTTATGTAGAATCAAATCCAATATTGTGGCAGATGGCTGTTATATTGTATAGTCGTGTATATAAAACGAATATACCATTTGAAAAAATAAAATACATAAAATAAAATTACTAAACATTGGCAGTTTAAAACACAAAAACAACTTTTTCAGTTTTAAAATATTTTAATTTATATTTCGGTAAATTATTGGATGCTTTACATTTTACAAAAAAAGTGAATAAAGTAAGTATATGAGTACAAAATATTGTGTTGATCGATTTCGGTAAACCTCGTTTACATCCTCATACCAGAGGAATTTACAGAGGAATGGCCTTCCTTTGTGAATCCCTCTGGTCTGAGGATGTAAACGAGGTTTAGCGAAAATGATCACCGCAACATTACACGTAATATTGTAACTAAGAAAGAATTTCCTTTATTTTAGGAATGTTAACCTTCATACTCAAGTGACCTTCATACTCAAGTGACCTTCATACTCAAGTGACCTTCATACTCAAGCGACCTTCATACTTAAGCGACCTTCATACTCAAGTGACCTTCATACTCAAGTGACCTTCATACTCAAGTGACCTTCATAGTCAAGCGACCTTCATACTCAAGTGACCTTCATATTCAAGTGACCTTAATACCCAAGTGACCTTCATACTCAAGTGAACTTCATACTCAAGTGACCTTCATACTCAAGCAACCTTCATACTCAAGCGACCTTCATACTCAAGCGACCTTCATACTCAAGCGACGTTCATACTCAAGTGACCTTCATACTCAAGCGACCTTCATACTCAAACGACCTTCATACTCAAGTGACCTTCATACTCAAGTGAACTTCATACTCAAGTGAACTTCATACCCAAGTGAACTTCATACCCAAGTGACCTTCATACCCAAGTGAACTTCATACCCAAGTGAACTTCATACTCAAGTGACCTTCATACTCATGTGACCTTCATACTCAAGTGACCTTCATACTCAAGTGACCTTCATACTCAAGCGACCTTCATACTCAAGTGACATTAACATCATCAAGGAGGTTAACATAATTATGAAGAACGGAATTAATTCAACTCAATTTCTTTATTGACACAATAGAACATATTGGTATGTCGATGGATTAAACTTAGTACTGTCGGCGCAGAAATTATGTGCACCCGAGTTTGAAGGTTGTTTTCTAAACTTACACAGTTATTACTAAAAAAATCGTTCATGTAGCATATTTATATTTTAATACCTGGTTGATAGGAATGTTTCCTAATTATATAAATTTTTGAATTTTATGTTTTCCAGAAAAATGTTACTATCAATTACATTAAACCTTGCTTTCCTGGCTTCTAGAAGTAGTAAAATTATTTTGTGTTTTTGTAATCCTTATAATATATATATATATATATATATATATATATATATATATATATATATATATATATATATATATATAGTTACGATAAATTATTTTCATATGTGTAAATACTGTAAATGCAATGATTTTATGTTTATTTAAATCAATTTAAATCACTGCATTTACATACACATATGAAAGTAATGTATCGTAACTAAAATGTCATAAGGATTACAACAAGACCAAATAATTAATTTTACGACCTCTAGAAGCCAAGAAAACAATGTTTCATGTAATTGATAATAACCTTTTTTTTCTTGAAAAGATTAAATTCTAAAATTTATAAAACTTATAGGAAATATTCCTATTTATCACGTATTAAAATATAAATGCGGTCTTGCGTAGTAACGGTGAAAATTTGTTGTACAGTGGAAACTTGTTAAACTTCCTGTTTTTTCCAATTAAGATAAAAACTGTTAGAACTTATAATAAAATGTAGAAATTCATATTTCATAACGCATAATTAAACCAGAAAAACAATGGTATGATTGGAGTGTTCATAGGCCTCTTAGTTTTTTAATAAACAACCTTTAAACTCGGTTGCACGTAATTGCTGCGCCGACAGTAGAACGTGTGTTGAGCCAGACTCCGGCCGGTAAATGGCTCAAGCAGGGACTACTGCTCTCTGTGTGTACAATACAGTTTGTACTCACTGACAGGGGATTCCAGAGGAAGCACATAAATGTGATAGCATTGAGCCACTGTCTGACCGTAGATATAATTAATTAACATTGAGATAGGATCGTAACTCTAGATCTCAATATAGAGGAACGTAGTTGATAACTTTAGATCAGTGTTAAAATATGCCACTATGTTATATCCCTGGAAATGTGGTCTTTAGTTAAATAAAACTCACAAAAATAAACAGAACAGTTTTTTTAAAGTTGTATTGACCTTGGATTGTTCGTGATCGGTCAAAATTGTTGGAGATTTCCAACGCATTAAGAAACAACAGTTTCGACAGGTATAAAATTTCTTTCATCGTCAAGCGTTTCTTACTAACATACAAATTTACCAATCAATAACAGTTTTATTGAGTTTCAAGTCCTTTATGAAGTAAACAAAACTCAGAAGTAGCTTCGTGACCCCAAATAACTTAATTTTTTGTTTCTTAAACATTGAGGGGGGGGGGCAGAGTCTTACAGCCTGGGATGTAGAACATCATGGACTGGGATCTTAGTTAACCAAGGCAGTCGAATTTATCTAAGACAATGATGGCTTCACTTAAAAGTCTCAATATAACAGCATCAGAGTGCATAAGTAAAAAAAGTACTGGGCTTATATATTTAATTACTGTTCTCTGCCAAAGCACTGAAGGCTCCTGCACGCAGGCCAGGTGATGTCACCTGCCTAATTTATACAGTTTATTATAAATTAATATGGACTAATACACAGTTTTTTCATAATTTATTTTAGCATATTTCGTAGAATATTACGTAGAATTCTATACGTCAAAGAAAATAGATTTTTACAAAAAAATATTTACGCAGTATGCTGTTTTTTGTTTTTGTTTTTTTTTTTTCATTCAGGGTGGGTCGGCCCCTAGCTATTATAGCAAAGTCTGTTGCGAGGAGTGCCGCACACTGAATATAACTAGACGAGACAGAACAAGACATGACGCCTTCAGACGTCTGTGGCGAAGCTGTTTGCACATTTTTAAATGGGAGTACCGCACACTGCCCAGTCAAAACGACAAAACATTAGCAGATAGATTTTTTTTTTAATTTTATAAGAACTCAAGACATTGATGATTTGGGAATGTCGATGTAGATAAGCTTTTATTTTATGGCAAAGCAATCCACCTTTATGGAACGCAACACTCAAATAACGTCATAACATAAAATTAATTCAGAAACATATGGAGTGACAGGAAAGGAAATGAACTTATCGAGTATTTTCATATCATTAAATTTGTATATGATTAAACAATTTAACTTGCCAATCATTCAATTATGCTCCCAATATATGTTCAGCTTTGTTTACATATAAAAATCAAGATATATTTTTATAAAAGTTACCATTTAAACTTTATGAACTCCATTTGTATCGTCAAAATAAAAGTACTCTGGATACATTATGAACTTCCCAATTATTTTCAACTGTTTTCTAAAATAAAATGTATAAAAAAGTATGACAAAAACTTAATGCAACCAATGGTTCATCTCATTCTGTCTATCTGTATTTTTATTTTTTTATTTTTTTTTTTTTACTATTTAAAATGTTTAAACCAAAATTACTCAAAAATTAATGGTTTTACGAAAAAATGCTTTTTCCTACTCACACATCATCTTAATTTTAAAATCGTAAAAGTATGTCAAGCACAAACTCGACACAAACCGTGCTGAAACTCGTACTTTTAAACAAGTCCACAACTCTCGCGTATTAAGCGAGACTGCGAAATTAGACACAACTTCCTTGACGTTCTGTCTTGACTTGTTCGATTCAGTGTGCGGCTACCAACGAACGAGACGAGACGCGACAGAACGTCAGTCTTGACGCGTTCTGTCCTGTTCGATTCAGTGTGCGGCCACCGACGAACGAGACGAGACGCGACATAACGTCAGTCTTGACGCGTTCTGTTCTGTTCGGGTCAGTATGCGGCTGGCCCCGGAAGGGTCTCTCAGTCGCCCTCAGTTCTTGGACAGAGTATGTACGCCGAGGAGGGATGTAGTGACTCAGCCGCCCTCAGTCCTTGGACAGAGTATGTACACCGAGGAGGGATGTTGTGACTCAGCCGCCCTCAGTCCTTGAACAGAGTATGCACGCCGAGGAGGGATGTAGTTGTCTCAGCCGCCCTCAGTCCTTGGACAGAGTATGTACGCCGAGGAGGAATGTAGTGACTCAGCCCCCCTCAGTCCTTGGACAGAGTATGTACGCCGAGGAGGGATGTAGTGACTCAGCCGCCCTCAGTCCTTGGACAGAGAATGTACGCCGAGGAGGGTTGTAGTGACTCAGCCGTCCTCAGTCCTTGGACAGAGTATGTACGCCGAGGAGGGATGTAGTTGTTTCAGCCTCCCTCAGTCCATGGACAGAGAATGTACGCCGAGGAGGGTTGTAGTGACTCAGCCGCCCTCAGTCCTTGGACAGAGAATGTACGCCGAGGAGGGATGTAGTGACTCAGCCGCCCTCAGTCCTTGGACAGAGAATGTACGCCGAGGAGGGATGTAGTGACTCAGCCGCCCTCAGTCCTTGGACAGAGAATGTACGCCGAGGAGGGATGTAGTGACTCAGCCCCCTCAGTCTTTGGACAGAGTATGTACGCCGAGAGGATGTAGTGACTCAGCCCCCTCACCTTGGACAGAGTACGTACGCCGAGGAGGGATGTAGTCACTCAGCCGCCCTCAGTCCTTGGACAAAGTATGTACGCCGAGGAGGGATGTAGTGACTCAGCCGCCCTCAGTCCTTGGACAGAGTATGTACGCCGAGGAGGGATGTAGTGACTCAGCCGTCCTCAGTCCTTGGAGAGAGTATGTACGCCGAGGAGGTATGTAGTTGTTTCAGCCTCCCTCAGTCCTTGGACAGAGAATGTACGCCGAGTAGGGTTGTAGTGACTCAGCCGCCCTCAGTCCTTGGACAGAGTATGTACGCCGAGGAGGGTTGTAGTGACTCAGCCGCCCTCAGTCCTTGAACAGGGTATGTACGTCGAGGAGGTTGGTAGTGACTCAGCCGCCGTCAGTCCTTGGACAGAGTATGTACGCCGAGGAGGGTTGTAGTGACTCAGCCGCCCTCAGTCCTTGAACAGGGTATGTGCGTCGAGGAGGTTGGTAGTGACTCAGCCGCCGTCAGTCCTTGGACAGAGTATGTACGCCGAGAAGGGTTGTAGTGACTCAGTCCTTGAACAGGGTATGTACGTCGAGGAGGTTGGTAGTGACTCAGCCGCCGTCAGTCCTTGGACAGAGTATGTACGCCGAGGAGGGATGTAGTTGTTTCAGCCTCCCTCAGTCCTTGGACAGAGAATGTAGGCCGAGGAGGGATGTAGTGACTCAGCCGTCCTCAGTCCTTGGACAGAGTATGTAGGCCGAGGAGGGTTGTAGTGACTCAGCCGCCCTCAGTCCTTGGACAGATTATGTAGGCGAGGAGGGATGTAGTGACTCAGCCGCCCTCAGTCCTTGGACAGAGTACGTACGCCGAGGAGAGTTGAAGTGACTCAGCCGCCCTCAGTCCTAGGACAGAGCATTCACGCAGAGGAGGGTTGTAGTGACTCAGCCGCCTTTAGCCCGAGTTATGTAGTGACTCAGCCGCCCTCAGTCCTTGGACAGAATATGTAGGCCGAGCAGGGTAGTAGAGATTAGCCCTCGGCGTGCACGAGTTCGAACACGCACCACACTTGATGACACACTTTCTGTAATTGATTACCTGCACGCTACTCAGCCAACAAGGTCAATTTGTTGTCATTTATGTATGGTTGTGTTCCCCTGTGTACATTTAAAACCCTCGGTAGGTCTTCAATGAGAGTCATTGGATCGATCATTAACCTGTGAAATTGTCATTACTAATATATTAAATGGATTATTACGTTCGTGCCCATTTGTAATGGTACGATATACTTAGATCGAATTACTATTAATATAGTTCATTGTACAATTTGCTTACATTAGCTTTTGTCCCCAAAATCAAAGATATGAAGAGGTCTTCGTTGTTAAAGAGAAAAGCTGTGGAAAATTAGTACCTTGATTTTCCGGCAGTTGTCAAGGGTAAGCCGGTACCTCCCTCGGCTTTGCTGAAATTAGCCCCCTCCCACGCCTCTTGTTCTACCTAAATTAGCTGCTAGCCTCTTAGTTATCAGGTTACAAGCTCACGGTTAATTACCTTTGGAAAAGTATCGAGACATTTACTAGTTTTAAACTCCACTTGGCTTATATTGTATTCTGGGTTAATTTGTTATCGTATAAATTTAAGACCTCAAGGAGTTGACAATTTTAAAAGTAAATAAATTATTATTGGTAATTTTAAACTGTGTGATACAGTTACAAGTAGGTTAGGAATAATAATATTTGGTTCATTAAACTTATTAAGTAATGAAGACTAATCTTAAATCTCGAAAGTAATATAATGTTCAGTATTGTGTAGTTTTTAATAACATACTTCTATTGTTTTGGTTTCAATAAAGCCCCGAACTTCAAAGAAGTCATATAATGGAAACCGGGAAATCGGATTCATAAACCACAAGTCCCTTTCTAGGCCAAATCGAGTTTGGAGTAGATCCAAATACAGAGTTTTTAACTCCATTCTCAGTACTGATCGCTCATGAACATTTCTGTCGCTAAAATTGTATATAAATATGAGATTTTAATGGTGACTTGGATTCGTACAAACATTATTATACTTATTTTACACATTAATAATTGTAAATTTATTCTGCAAAGTAATTGCCCGTTATTAAATCATGTTATCACAATAAATTTCTCTCAAAATTACACAATAATAAACAAACGCACATTGGTATATGAGTTTTACGTACAACGTTGAAAATAAATGTATAAAATGGACTGCCTGTGGCAAACGCTGTCATGTGCACCAAATGTCGCAGCGGTTCAAATCACAATATGGACCTACGTGATTTTACCACAGACAAAAAAAATCTGAGATGTTACTAAATGGAGTGAAAACATTGCATCTCTGAGTGATATATGTTTTCATATTAAATGTTAAATGATTTAATTTTTGGAAATTTCTTGTTGTGATTGAGTTGAAATAAAAGTATTGCATAAAGGGTCTCGACAATAAGTGAGGTAATGATAAACAAATGGGATCTTTTCCGTTATTCACTACCATAACCTTAACTTAGCTTGACCTAACATAACTTAAAGAAACCTAACATAACCAAACCTAACCTAAGGAAACCTAACATAACCAAACCAAACCAAACATAACCTTAAGAAACCTAACATAACAAAACAAACCTAACATAACCTAAAGAAACCTAACATAACCAAACCAAGCATAACCTAAAAACCTAACGTAACAAAACAAACCTAACATAACCTAAAGAAACCTAACATAACCAAACTAAACCAAACATATCCTAAAGAAACTTAACATAACATAACCAAACCAAACACAACTTAACCATATCTAACATAACCTAACCAAACCTAACATAACATAAAGAAACCTAACATAACATAACATAACCAAACATAACCTAACCATATCTAACATAACCTAAACAAACCTAACATAGCCTAACCAAACCTAACATAACCTAACTAAACATAACACAACATAACCAAAGATAACATAACCAAAACAAACCTAACATAACTGAAGTAGTGGTAGTGAATTAACGGAAAAGGTCCAACAAATGTTTTAAACTACATTGGATTGTTCGTGATCGGTCAAGAAACACAACGTTTCGACAGGTATACAATTCCTATCTTCGTCAGGCGTTTCTTACTGAACATATAAACTTACCAATCAAGAACAGTTTTATTGAGTTTCAAGTCCTTTATGAAGTAAACAAAACTCAGAAGTAGCTTCGTGGGTCCAACAAATGTTTTAAACTACATGGGCATGGTGTATTTTCTGACAATAAAATAATTATTGTAATTTTTTGTCTCAGTTAGTCAACAGTTATTAGACAAATGTATATTTTTTTGTTGTTTACAGTTATCCTTTAGAACTGTTTGTTGAGTGTATGAAACCCCCTCCGCCAAACAATCCTAACTATAATAGGCGAGGTATCTATAATAATAACTATAATAATAATAGGCGAGGTATCAGCTGACCTGAGCTCATGCAATATTCATGTTTGTAATGCACGTATAATTATTTTCCCCGTTTACATTCTATTAGTGAATAATTTGGTGTGATTGCTGCGTGGTTTTCGGTTTGTCGTTTATGAATTTGTAACTATCAACGATTCACACGCAAATGGCCAAACACCGGTAAGTCGATTACACACACGCCACTCGACTTGCTGGGTTGGCTGGAACACCCTTATTAACGTCATGTGTGTAATATAGACACTCTTTTTAATTTCTAATGTCAAAAAGATTAGTAAACATTAGCTGAGTGGTGATTTTTAAAAATGTATGTGACATTGAGCTTCATAATTGCCGAGTTCATGTCAACTCACAGACACCCAAGTAGGGATGGCAACGATATATCGGAAATATAGATAAATTTGTTTCGATATATCGATGTATTACTGTAGATATTTTCTTTCGATAATATCGGACATATCTATATTTTGATCCGATATATCGTGTCACTCTATAATGACGTTATTCTCTCTCCTCAAAATCATCGATTCGAAAATAACACATTTATATTGCCACGCATGCGTACTAAACATGCATTGAAATAATAAAGTAACTATTTCGTTTTTTTACGTGAGATTAATGCACTAAAATTTAGTTTATTGTAGACCAGTCGGTGGAATAGGTAAATGAAGTTATGTGTGAGTTATGCATGTTTAAAACATACATTATTAGAAATCAAGTTTATTTATTTATTAAAAATTTAAACATAAGTTGACAACGCTGACTCTAAGATGCCTTAGTGGATTAATTTGTTTAAAATTTAGTGTTTATAAAAAGCCTACAGCCATTTTTAAAAGTTAAAAACAAATATAACAATGTTATTACACTATGTATTATTTTATAACTAACATAATAATTAAAGGTACTGGTATATTTATTCCTATTTGGAATATTTTATATAATGTCACAAACCACAACTTGTTTCGTGTAGATAAATGTTTTTAATTTTTACATTCAGTAGGTTATTCTAAATAGTGACAGCAAAAAAAAAATAGTATATTTGGTTATGAAATAAGAGATAGTGCATGATTTTAAACAGATAAACCATTTACAGTTCTATATATCGGCTACCCGATATATCGATCTTTTCTTTCGATATTATCGTTAAATCGATATTTAGATTGCGGTATTTCGATGCTGAAAATATTTACCATCCCTACGCCCAAGGGTGTGTGGGTGCTTAATTTATTTAGATGCTTATCATAGTCAATTAATAAGGTAATATTAAATGTATGATATTTTCCGTTAATTCACTACCATAACCATAACTTAGGTTAACATTACATACCCAAACCAAATCTAACATAACATAACTAAACCTTACCAGACTTAACTTAACGAAACCTAACATAACCTAACCAAAGTAGTGGTAGTGAATTAGCGGAGAAGGCCCTAAGTATATTTTAATATATTCACATGATTTAAATGCAGTACATAGCTTTTTATATTTTATTACACCTTCCCCTACCATCAGAAACACACGAAACGGAGGGTGATGATTGCGTACTACCTTATAAAACAATTTTTATAATGATGGACTAGACTCCGGAAGCGGCGATAGGCGAGAGGCGAGGAAGAGTATCATTGTAAAGATCGTCTTACAAACATTCGCTCAAATTAGGTCACTCGACGCAGGAATGTCTCATCGGAAAGATTAGTAGTACACGGCCGAGTCTACGGTTGTAAAAAGTGTACTGCACCTTCCTTGGTTTGGTAGTAGTTTTCTTCTATACTCAGTAAACGTTTACCACAAGAGTCAGCTCGTGGGTCGCCTTCATTCGTACTAACAGGGCTGTTTCGCTTTAGACGAACGTTAAGAACAAAGTTTCTATTTCAACTATTCGGTCCATAATAATGATCGTATCACTTGAAGTGTCTTTGACACATGGAAGATCTGTTCTAGTAAGCTATAAATCGATTTTTGTAAAAACTTGAGTATTTTTATAATAAATCTCATCAAAACATGTTAAACTTAAAATATAATTCATAACGATTTTAAATCTAAAAAAAAACCACACACACTCACAAAATATCAACTTGTCATTTAGATTGGATGTGTAATAGTCAACAAAGTTCACTATAACTCGAACTGTACAGTTCAAAAGAACTGCTTTTTATATCCCGCTGACGGCAAAATTGTATTTTTTCATATTTGTCTTAAACGTTTTAATGTATATGTTCTATCTTGTTAATAGGGTTAAGTGTTAAGAGAGGACTACAGTCCTAATAAATATGTAAACCATTACTAACACTTACGAACCAATAACGACATTTGTTACCAACACACAGAACCATTTTTTAAGAGGCAGTTGGTCAATAGTGGCTTAAAACTACATATTTGATTCACTCCCGGACATTCTAAAAAAAGAAACTGTCATGTCAAATTTTAAAGGGCAAAAAAAGATCTGCTAATCCAAGCATGTTATTACAGAATTAATTTGTAAATAGTTAAACGTTTTGCTCTGACCATTTGTTTGGAAAGTTTGTATTTTTAAAGTTTTGTGAAAAATATAATCTTTTTACCTTTGTTGATTTTTATTTTGTTATTTTATTATGGTATTAGAACTGAAAATTTAACAATGTATTCATTGACGAAGTTACGCGGCGCACATGCTGTTTTGTATAAAGTATTTCTTTTTTCCAACTTCGCCCCTTAATAAAGGCATTTTTCATGTCATTGTTTTTTTTTTTTTTTTTTTTTTTTTTTTTTTTATAGCTCACATGAGCTGCATGCCTGTGCGTGATATTTATTCAACAAGTGAAGTACCTTAAAACACTCTTTGTCGAGGCGATGCAAAAAATATTAAATATCACCAATATTTCACATGTTTCTTAACCGTTGTACGTAGTAGAATAGTACTTTCAAGTCAACATACCAACGTGGAACTAATAATAATAAACTCCACGCACAATAGAAACCAATCACTACTTCGTATGTTTGTTTGTTTGTTTCACAATTCAAACGCGTTGAACTAATTTTATATTTAAGTCGGTACTCTAAAAGGGGGACAAATTTTATGGAACATTTTAAAAATGTACTCTCAGTTTGTAATTGTGTGCATCACAAGTGGTTTTGTAATTTTGAAACGCCTTCATACTTTTGCATAGACAATACCCGCATTACAATTGTGTAACGCGGGTATTGTCTATGCAGGTGACCACGGCGCGCCGTAAATAGGTTAAAATGTTCTGCTCTCTTCATTAAACTACTAAAACATGTTCTGTTAATCTATCACGTTAATGTCCTACTTTAAACTTGCTGAAGTCACTAAGGCTTCACTTTACCTTGTATTGACACGCGTTGTCTCAGCGTTGGTGTGAACACAGAGAAAATAAACAGAGGTCGCTTCTTTATGGCCACAGCGAACCTCTCAGTGGCAGTTATATAGAGATTACAACTAATGTAGCCTACATCGTTATAAATCTAACCCTAACCTAACCTAACCTAGTTAACACTAACCAGTTGTTAGTGTGGTTAGGCAAGATGATAAGGAGTTAGATGGACTTGCACGTGTGGTTGCGGAAGGTGATAAGGAGTGAGATGGAGTTGTTAGTGTGGTTAGGGAAGATGATAAGGAGTTAGATGGAGTTGCACGTGTGGTTACGGAAGGTGATAAGGAGTGAGATGGAGTTGTTAGTGTGGTTAGGGAAGATAATAAGGAGTTAGATGGAGTTGCACGTGTGGTTGCGGAAGGTGATAAGGAGTGAGATGGAGTTGTTAGTGTGGTTAGGGAAGATGATAAGGAGTTAGATGGAGTTGCACGTGTGGTTGCGGAAGGTGATAAGGAGTGAGATGGAGTTGTTAGTGTGGTTGCGGAAGGTGATAAAGTGAGAGAGTTGTACGTGCGGTCAGGGAGGGTGTGTTACAGCAGTTAGAATTGTGTGTGTTTTTAGGGAAGGTGATGGAGTTATGGGAAAGTTACATGGAGATATGCGTATGATGATATGAAAGTTAACAATTTGTTTGGTTTGTTTAGGTGATACAACGGTTAAATTTGTATAAACTACATGTTTGGTGCGCTTGGTAAACCACTGATTAGATATATCTAGTATTTTCTAACATACATTAAGTGTCCACTTAGTTAAGTGTGGATCAAATAGAACTTTTATAAGAAACAATGATTTAGTGCATGAACCTATAGGTAGAATATAAAACCTAAAAGAGTAAACCGGATCTCTCTCTCTCTCTCTCTCTCTCTCTCTCTCTCTCTCTCTCTCATCCTCCCTCCCTCCCGTTACAGTTTAAGGGCTTGACCAAGATTTTTGTTACTGGTTGTGACATATGAACAAATACAGTAGAAACCCTATTTTCCGTCAGGGGTCGGGACCGCGGCAGTGACGGATTGGAGTATAGACAGATTATAGAGAATTCACCAACTCATACTTATATCGCTGGAAACTTATTATTAGTGCTTACGCACATTAAATTTTAATAATTACTACGTTTATCCTTGAGTATTTGGGGATATAAAGGTTTGACTGACAAGGTGCTGGACCTACCATCCGCATGGCAATCAACTTGACACACATTCAGCTAACTATCTACTAAAATTTCTCTTAAGTACCTAATTGTTATAGTAATGTCGGTTAATGTATTCAAATAGTTTTTTAATTAGCGTAATACGTGTTGATACATATACAGTACAAGTAAACGTCACAGAACACAAATATATCACAATATAAGCACAAAATGTACAAATATACCACAATACAAGTACAAAATGCACAAATATTATGGTGATGATTTCGGTGAACCACGCTCACCTTCCTCAGACCAGAGGAATTCATAAAAGAATGGAAAATGGTGTTCAACAACTCAATTTATAGGATTATGATCATGTGACCCCAATGGCTGGAATCGTCAAAATGGCGGCTGCTGTGATATTATTGGTTAATTCCTATTGGCTGTTACTTCTGTTCTTTTTAATCGCTGAAAATATATTATCACAAACTATTTCGTAATCAAAATTAACCTGTTCGTTCATTAATTTATCACGATCCTTACATTTTTCTTTGAAAATAAATAACTCTTCCCAAGCATTCATGTTACGACCCTTCTTATAAACTTTTAGAATATCTACATTTTCATCTATTTTATTCAAACTGTGGGTACAATTCAGGTGTTTAGCTACATTAGATCTTTCAGGCTTCTTGTTTTTAAAAGCAGAGACATAACCCAATTGTAAAATATTTATGCATTTTGTTCTTATATTGTAATATATTTGTGCATATATTGTAATAAATTTGTGTTGTGTGACGTTTACTTGTACTGTAATGTATTCAGTAACACCTGAGTACGACCAGAGAGAGAAATCTCTAACCTGTCGAAACGTTCGGTTTCGTTGAAAAACATCCAACATATTAACAATTTTAACTAGAAATTATACAGACAAACAGTTATAATAAATCTAGTTTTCACCTTTTTAAACACTTTTTAACCGAAACTTTAACAGTAAACATTTATCCCATTGATTGTTATTTAAATTTAATAATTGAAGGATTTATTTATTAATAAAATAACAAAATTATAAATCTCTTGCTTTTAGTTTCTATATGTAGACATGACCCTGATTTGCATCAATGCGTGCATTATAAATAGTTTATAATTAGTGAATATCTGACTTGTAGACTTGTAAAATATGATCTTTCCGGCGTTGTGGATCAGTGGCCAATCAGATTTCGGACTGTGAAGGATATGTTCCAAGGTTCGAATTCCCAAGTGAACTAACGGTCGTTGAATATAGGCAAAAAAAGGTTTGGGGAAAATATCTTTTAATATCAATAATTTAAAATTTTAGATTTGTAGAATATAGTTTTCAGTTAATATTAAGTATACAGTTAGATCGTCTAACAACTTTTTTTTTAATCCATAATTCTGATTTTACAGCTTAAATTTATGAAAAAGAATTTCACGAATTCGGATATAAAAATATATATTTAAACTAATTTAATTACAGAATTCGTTTTTAGAAAATGAAAGAAGTTTTGCTACTTTCCAATCCGATTTGAATTTAAAAAATAATCGCCCACTTAAAAATACAACCCCTTTGTGACGTAAGAATCACTATTGGTCCCAATAAATTTGCTGTCAACAGCTGTTTAACGTTGAACAGTCAGCTGTTAATTGTTATCTTGGGGACACTGATCATGTGCCTCGCAGTACGAACGTTGGCAATAATTGTTTACTACATTAAATACAATTATTTATAAATGTCTAAATTGTTTTATTTTACCAAACAACAACGCTAGGACAGAAACTAAACCATGTCAAGGCAAAAAACCAGTAAAATTAGAACTAAAGGAAGAGATAATTATAAAATTATTAACAATGCAAATTTTCCAACGATTAGAATTTGAAATGAATTGTAAATTAAGAGGGTAACGATTACCGATACTGTCATTTAAATTAATTAGTTAAATTAATGTTCCTTTGATTAGCATTATTTTTTGTTACTATATTTTTACTTTGTTTTTATTTGTTATTATTATTTTCTCTTTTTTCAAATTACAGAGCAGCTAATTAAAGGAAATAATTGTTCTGAACAACTTTACAAGAAGACAACTGTATTAATATTTGATAAATATTTACAATAGTTTTAAATTGATAGTAATAAAATTAACGCTACAAATACAATAAATTAAAGCAAGCTTTTTCTCTTTTATATTACTTTATAAAAACTTATGTGTGATTAGCTATAGTAAATATTTTTATAAAAACACATATTTTGAACCATAGACTAAATTAAAATTAGATATCGAAGGGTTTTTGAAACCGTAGGCCTAGATTTGTACAATAAATATTCGTATAGATTTACATACGAAAATACAAAAAATTGGGTGTGCGTCGGACCACACGGTGGAAGTTATACTTCTTTGGCCATTCTCATACACCCACTCACGCACACAAACAGACAGGATATATAAATGAAATATAAGACATTTTTCAATATTATTCAATATATTTATCTTCAATATATTATACGTGACTTCATTATTATATTATACACCTATATTATCATTATCAGTAATTTCTTCGATTAAATTTCTTCGATTAACAATCGATTAATCGATAGTTCTTAAAAATTTGTTCTTACTTTTCAGCGTGACGCGGTTTCTCGACCAACATCCCATCCCAAAGTGTCTAACGGGCGCAAAGAAGTATAACTTCAATAATATAACGCATGGTTCATATTTTAAAGATATTTGAACTATGAAGATAAACTAAGAGAAATTGTATTGTTGTAAAGTTCACTCCCGGAAAGGTTTCATTCATTCCAACTCAAGGGCTTCACCCCAGTGGCCTTTAAAGTTTCAATGATAATGTAATGCAGTTATTTTATTTGACCATCAGCTGTAATACTAAAGCAAATAAAAAAACACTTTTGAAGTAGGCAAAGTGATGCTTATTGAAATGTAACATTTAAAATAAACTGAAACATTCCTGTTTATATGTTAATCCCGTAGCAAAGTACGGGTAAACAGCTGGTAATAAATAAAAGAAAATTTCTTGAAATAGGCCTAATAATATACAACATAAAATGACGTAATCATAGTCTGTGTCGTCATCACAGTTTGAATCAGCTGATACAAAGATGATGTTATCGCAATCTTATCCTTTCAATCAGCTGATACAGTTTAATATAAACAATATTAAATTAAATCGTATGTTTTGTTTAACATTTTTTCGCTGCATTATTCAATTTAATATTTTAAAGTATCGAAAACAAAATTGGTCTTAAAAGATATATTTTTATTACTGGAAATATGTTCATCAGTCTGTTTAGTAATTAAGTATTCAAAAGAATTTAAATTCTCCTGTATAGCAACACAGTAAACATAGACTACCATTGTAAATGACGCATTGGTCAGCCAATAGGAAAATACTTCCTTATTTTACCATTTAATCAGGTGTTTTTTATTAATATTCGGACTACGATATGGCTCTAATATCATAAAGATGATAGAGTGAATCTCAACAATAGATTTAAGCAGTTTACTGAGCTGTCTCCGTTTGAAGTTTCTACAAAAAGAGGATATTAGCGTCTCTTGTGATTTGTGTTTTAGATGCTATTTATCTGTGAAATAGATATAACAATTATGGTAAATGCTTTGAGATATGTAAAAAACCCGAAGAGCACTCTCAGTTCCTGATTTATATATAATTATAGTAATGTATACAAAATACTTTTACTATGTAAGTATAATGTGATTGTTTTCATAACTTCTTGTTATATTTTCAATACGAAATTTTATTTATTTAAAGTTTGGTTCTAAGTTTATTTTTAATGTCTTTTATATTTATTAAATTGGTTTGTTTTCGCTTGTTTGTTGTCTGAATTAATTGTGCATTTATTTATTTACTATTTTTTACGATTGACAAAGAGACGAATAAATTAATTTTTTATCGTGATTCGATTATATGCTACGACACTTTAATAATCAACTAGACATAAGTTAGGCTATAAAGTGATAAACCATGTTATCGTACGTAAACTAACATATAAATCAAGTTAATAAGGCAATATAAAACAATGAAAGTTCAAAAACAATTCGTGGAATGCCACATCCCGACGCGAAACACGGTCTGAATATTTCAAAGAATTGTTTACGCTGTGACGTCACGACTGAGGTTCACAAAATGTCGTTGGTTGTTGAAACAACACTTTTGCCTCAAGTACCGAGCGCTGTACTTTACAGCAGTACAATCTGCTGTATCGTTCATCATTGTAAGTCATTCTGTGTACGGTAAATATGAAATAGAAATGTACACTAAGGCAAGATATTTTTGAATGGAAAGTTGTCCAGGTTGTCCACCTTTGTTGTGGAACACCAGGAACCACCTTGTTGTGGAAAGTTGTCCACCTTTCCTTAAAAAAGAGAGCTCATAAACTCATAAACTAGGGGATACGCCTGCGCGCTTCGTGTGCCAAGTCCGTAACTCGACTTCCTGTCACTTTTCACTACAAATATTAGTAAGTAAACTGTATCGAGT